>WNWU01013631.1:9635035-9672253 GCA_012654045.1 Ptyas mucosa | reverse complement strand
CATGATTCATACCCAAGAATTTAATTTAATTTAATTTAATTTAATTTAATTTAATTTAATTTAATTTAATTTAATTTAATTTAATTTAATTTAATTTAATTTAATTTAATTTAATTTAATTTAATTTAATTTAATTTCCAATTTATATACCGCCCTTCTCCCTGAGGACTCAGGGCGGTGTACAGCCAGAATTAAAAACATGAAATACAAATATTAAAAGCAATTAAAATATATATAAATTTGGCCCCAAAATTTAAAACTAACAAACCAATTAAAACATTTAAAATTTCTTCTTAAGCCAGCCCGGCTTGTTGGAAAAAATGTGTTTTAAGGGCACGGCGGAAGGCACTGAGGTCATGAATTCTCCTTATCTCTGGGGGCAGCTGATTCCAGAGGGTGGGTGCCCCCACAGAGAAGGCTCTCCCCCTGGGGCTCACCAGCCTACATTGTTTGGCTGATTGCACCCTGAGGAGGCCCTCTCTGTGGGAGCGCACGGGTCGATGGGAGGTCATCGGTAGCAGCAGGCGGTCTTGCAGATAACTAGGCCCTATGCCATGGAGCACTTTAAAGGTGATCACCAACACCTTGAAGCGCACCCGGAAGACCACCGGAAGCCAGTGCAGCTCGCGCAGGAGCGGTGTTACATGGAAGCACCATGTTGCTCCCGTCACTACCGGCGCGGCTGCATTCTGGACCAGTTGGAGCCTCCGGGTGCTCCTCAAGGGGAGCCCCATGTAGAGAGTGTTACAGTAGTCAAGGCGAGAGGTGACGAGAGCATGAGTGACTGTGCACAGGGAATCCCGATCAAGAAAGGGCCGCAACTGGCGGATCAGGCGAACCTGACAAAAGGTCCCCTGGTCATCAGATGTTCCTCCAAGGACAGCTGCATATCCATGAGGACTCCCAGATTGCGAGCCCTTTCTGTGTGGGCCAAAGATTCGCCCCCAATAGTCAGTGATGGAGTCAACTGACTATATTGGGACGCTGGGAGCCACAGCCACTCAGTCTTGGATGGGTTGAGCTTGAGCCTGTTCCTCCCCATCCAGATCTGCACAGCCTCCAGGCACTGGGACATCACTTCAAGGGCATCGTTGGGGTGACCTGGGGTGGAGATGTACAGCTGGGTGTCATCAGCGTGCTGGTGGTATCTCACCCTAAAGCCACGGATGATCTCGCCCAGCGGCTTCACATAAATGTTGAACAAAAGGGGCAAGAGGACCGATCCCTGTGGCACTCCACAAATAAGAGGCCTCGAGGTCGACCTCTGCCCCCCTGCCAACACGAACTGTGACCGGTCGGAGAGAAAGGACGAGAACCACCGCAACACAGTGCCCCCCATCCCCAACTCTTCCAACTGGTGCAGCGTGATACCATGGTTGATGGTATCAAAAGCCACTGAGAGATCTAACAGGACCAGAACAGAGGAGCAGCCCCTGTCCCGAGCCCTCCAGAGATCATCCACCAATGTGACCAATGCCGTTTCCATGCTGTGCCCAGACCTGAAACCCAACTGGAACGGATCTAGATAAGACGTTTCCTCCAGGAATTGTGGAAACTGTCGCGCGACCACACTCTCAACAACCTTCGCCATAAAGCGAAGGTTGGAGACAGGACGTTAGCCAATACTGCCAGATCCAGGGACGGCTTCTTGAGGAGAGGCCTCACCACCGCCTCTTTCAAGGCAGCGGGGAAGTGACCCTCACTCAACGAAGTGTTGATAACACCCTGGAGCCAGCCTCGTGTAACCTCCCGAGAATTGCTTTCTTCACCCATCATACAATATCTGCGGCGCTTGATATTGCAAACTGCCCAGAGTCACTTAGGTAAGATGGGTGGTATAGAAATCTAATAAATAAATAAACACAAATGAATTAGGAATTCTGTATCCTCTCCCTATTTGCATCGTCACTGATAACATGCATACAAAAAACAGATATTGTTTCATGTTTTGGAACTATAACATTAGTAGCATTTTGTGTCATTTCAGTAAAACCACAATGGTACTATTTAAAAAAATAATAATTTAGAATATTGACAAATATAGAAGTTCAGAAGGAGCTACTTTTTCATGGATTCATTCCACTTACATAGCTGTCCACCACACATACGTTGCTCTAGGCGGCACGCACAATTAAAAGTCTAAGGAAACAATAAACGCATTAAAATATACTAGTGAAATAAATATATGCTAATAAAAACTAAATATTATGTATTTGTTATGAAGTGTGAAACCAGTCATAAATCTTTTTTTTCCAATGGTATTGTAACTTTGAACGGTCACTAAACAAATGGTTGTAAATCAAGGACTACCTTAAATGCAAATCTTATCGGCAGTTCTATACTATAGTAGCTGGTGAAAGAATCCTATTAAACTCAGTGGGACTTACTTTTAAATAGGTATGGATCGGGACTGGGTTCTACTTACCGTTACTACCGGTTCACAGTGGGACCCTGCACTTGCTTCACGCACGCATGTGCTCTTCTGCACATGTGCAGAAGCGTTTTGATGACATCAGGGTCAGTGGGCGGAGCCTCCCGCCAGTTTTACTACTGGTTCTATAGAAACGGTGCGAACCGGGGGCAACCCACCACTGGTATGGATAAGATTACATTATTACAAAGTTGTTATGGTCTTAAATTCTTTTCTTCAGTTCTTCATCACTGAAATAAGTTTTGCAGAAATGTTTTCCTCACTCTCATCTGTTCCTCTGAAGACTTTTGTCCCCAACCATGTTATTTGTGGGAGTATTTTTGTAAGACAGTTATTGAAGTTAGTAAAGCGGTATTTTACTGTGTCAGATGAGATGGGAGAATCATAGTTATCCCCTGCTTTCAAATTAAGATTTTTATTTTTTTCTCTTTAGGATGGCAGTAGAAGTAGAGACATTGTTTTGTGTGGAGACTTGAAAGGTAGCTCCCACACACAGGAAATTATTTCCTGGAGAAACAGTAAATCATTGTTCAAGTAAAAGAAACTTTGCTCTACTTTCACTCCCAAATTACCCTGCTATTGACAATCAACTTTTTCATCACAATTCTTTGGATGTTGTTCTCCAGTATAGTTTTGTTCCAAAATCTGAGTATTTCCTGTGATCCTTGATGTTTGGAACTTCAAGAAAGCGTGACCCTTGTAGGCTTTGGTCTCTGAAGCAAAAACGTGGGAGAATCTAAGAGCAAATCTCTTAGTTTGCAAGCAGGCATGTATGTTGCCCACTCCTTTATTCTTAGCTTTAAAAGAATTTTCATTATCTTTGTGTTCATTATTTTTCACATCTGCTTCCTTTGGAAGTTCTTAGCAATCTTTCCAATTTATTTCTTATTCCATCCTATGTTTTTGCACGTAATCATGAAAAGCCTCCATCCTTGGACACTCTTTCTAAAAAATGAAATCCTAAAAAAATAAAATAAAATCTCTATATTTGTTCATTCAAAGTTACAGTTTTCTGTCTGATCTTTTGTGTTCCCGCAAGAAATAGAATAGGATTCTAATAGAATCCTAATGGGTCCTGTTGCATTTCCCTGTCTTTCAATGCAGTCTTTTTGAACTGGGGGGAAAAAATCCGCACATTTTTATGTAAAAGCTAATTAGGCACTCAGTAAGAGATAAATATTGTTAATGAAAAGCTCCTTTGTGATAAATCTATGTGTTTCAAGCACCTATCATAATTACATTCAAACTAATTTGAGTAGGTCATTATCATAATGTTTGCAGAACTGGCATGGTATTCAGAATATCTTTCCCCCCCCCTCCCCACTCAAAAATGTAAATACCGTTAAGAAAGAGAAGGGGAAAGATTTAATAATCTGGGTAGGTTAGGCAAATGAACTTGGGGGGGGGAGGCAAGAGGGGGCAGGTAATATAAGTGTGATCAAAAGCCCCAACTGCCAAGAAGAATTGGAGTTTAAAGAACAAAATTCAAAGAAAGATTTATGTTCTGATTCAGGTGGACAAATATCTGATTGACTGAACAAGTATGGGAAGTCCTTGATTTACAATCATCCATTTAAACACCATTCGAAGTTACAGAGCACTGAACAATAGTGACTTATGACCAGTTCTCTTGTTTATGACTGTCATAGTATCCTCATGGTCATGTGATCAAAATTCACATGGCAACTGGCATGCATTTATGATGGTTGCAGCGTCTCAGGGTCATGTGACCACCATCGGCAACCTTCCCAGGTGGCTTCCAAAAAGCAGAAGCTGGATTTGCCTGATAACCACGTGATTCTCTTAACAATTCCTGTGATTTGCAACTGCAGCAAAAATGTTCATAAAAATCAGGTGCCTTGTTTAGCAACAGAAATTCTGGTCCCAATTGTGGTCATAAGTCAAGAAATACCTGTAAAGAAAGGATTATTGTGGTCTCTTTGACACCCTTATGTCAAAATTGAGTGGTCCTCTCTCAATAGAGGGGGAGGGATATGACATCATCTAACTCCAGTCTACAACACAGCCCCTTCCGCAGTTCCAAGAAGGCTCCACACCTATTTGCATGACTCAGTGACCCTGAGGACACAGATAAACCTCCAGGTAGCCTCAACAACTCTTTGAAAGGATGCAAATGACCAGCTGTCTGCAAAAAGTATAAAACCTTCCATTCCCCACCATCCAGTCAGAGCTGAAGAAGCTTCCTGGATGAGAAGTGAAACGTCTTCAAAAGAAAAAAACAGAAAGTCCAGTTGCCTCTTGAAAAAGCATCTTTGGGACAACCATGACCCTGGATGACTGAGAATCTCCATAGACTAAAGAACAAAGTAGAAATTCAGGCAACTGATTGCAACAATACCTTACATTCCAAAGCTACAAATGGATCAGATAGACAATTACCATGAAGGTATTTGTAGATGAAAGCATAAGAGGGGGTGGGGGGTGGGGGGGGAATTAAAGGCAATTTTCTGCCAATTTTGGTAGAGAACTATTCCAGGAACACAACTGAGATTGTTAGGATGTAGGCCTTAATCACGAGACCAAATCCTAACCTTTTGCCCTCATTACTGCATTGTTGCAGATTTATTTATTTATTTTATTTATGACTAGCTGTACCCGGCCACGCGTTCCTGTGGCCCAGTCTGGTGCTTCCGCTGGGCTAAAAGAGCGAGTCTGAAGTTCCAAAGTCTCCACGAACATTTGGTGGGGGTGGCCAACTCAACGTCACTCACTTTCATCAGTCACATGACAGCCCCCGAGCTGTGCTTACCCAGCTGGTGATTAGGGCAGAGAACCGGTTGCTAAAAAACAATGGGAACCACAAAATCCTCCCTCTCTGTCTCCCCCCCTCTCCCCGTCTCTCTGTATCTCTCTGCCCCCCTCTCTCTCCCTCCCCTCCCCTCTCTCTCCCCCCGCATCTCTCTGTCTCTCTCTCCCCCCCGCATCTCTCGGTCTCTCTCTCTCCCCCCTGTATCTCTCTATGTGCCTCACTCTCCCCTTCTCTCTGTATCTCTATGTCTCTCTCACTCTCCCACCCCTCACCTCTCCCCTCTCTCTCTCCTTCTTCCCCCCCCCCCCCCCGTATCTCTCTGTGTGCCTCTCTCTCCCCTTCTCTCTGTATCTCTCTATGTCTCTAAGAAAGCGGCAAAGCCAGGAGACACGTACACCCCACTGGACTCCTGCTACGTAGTTCTCCTGATTAAATCCCCCACTCTTCCAGGCAAAATGAAGGAAGGTTGGCCATCCTCCCTCCTGCCTGTTTCCGCCCCTCGAAGTCTCCCTGGAGCCCCTTTTCTGCCAGAGGGCGAAAATTTAGTGTAGGCTTCGTGAACTGCCAGAGCACCTACCTGGGAATCAAAGGCGGCACTGGTCAAAGGTGACCCCGAGGCTCCAGTTGCCCCCATCTCCCGCTCACCGACCGGATTTGCATAGCGCTGGTTAGCGGCTGATCTTTCTGACCTCGGGGCACGTGGTAGCGCTGGGACAGGCACGATTTGGGCCAGGCGAGGGACAGAGGGTTCCTGTTCGGCAGATCCAGGCAGCCTCATTGCCAGGTGTTCTTTGGAGGGAGCCCCAAGAGCGACTGGCAAGGTGGATGGGCAGCAGCGGTGGGCGAGGCTAGTTTGCGGGGTGACCGGGGGAGGGGGAGGTCAGAGCCAGGCTCGGGCGGGCCCCACCCAACCCTAGAAGCACCGGCTACAAGGGCTTCCCAGCAGGGAGCCAGCTGCCTACCTGCCGAGCCTGGTGGCAGAATATGATCCCCGGGCATCTCTGCCTTCCAAATGCGCAGTTTCTTGGAAGCAATATGGAGAGTCTAAATCTAAGGAGCAGAAATCTGTTGAGCATAATCAGGGGTGGGAGGCTGCCATGTTGGTTTTGCGTCCAGCAGATGGCGCTGTTTTTCAATGTTTGTCAATGTCTTTCAATGTTTTTGAATGTTTTTCATGTTTTTACCTGTCACTGGTGTGACATGTATATAATATAGATATATAAAAACACACCCGTAGTCGAATGCAACATTGTGTCAAAATTTGAAAGCAATCGGTGAAGAACGTTCGGAGATGTGCGGTTATGTACAAATGGACATTTACATTTTTATTTATATAGATTAGGGAACTGGAGACTACAACACATGAAGAACGGTTACAGGAACTGGGCATGACTAGTCTAATGAAGAGAAGGACCAGGGGAGACATGATAGACAGGGGTGGGTTCTAAAAATTTTTACTACCGGTTCTGTGGGCATGGCTTATTTTGTGGGCGTGGCTTGATGGTCATGTGACAATTATTTAGGATTTAGCAGGGGTACTGGTCTACCAGGCTTTTAACTGCTTGCAGAACTGTACCGATCTACCCATTTATTTTTTGCAGGCACTGATCTACTCATTTGTTTTCTTTTAACACTGATCAGCTGTAGGGCGGCCCTTTGAAGCCCCAGGGCAAGAGTTTAAACAGTTTTTTCCCTCTAGCCATCAGCTGGGACTCAGGAGGCAGCAATAGATTGGGAGTGGGGCCAAATAAAAGGTAAGAATAACGTGGGGGAGGGCGGGGGGGCACAATCGGTTTGGTGACGACATATCGTCACTGCTACCGGCTCGGGAGAACTGGGCCGAACCGGGAGGAACCCACACTGATGTCTTCCAATATTTGAGGGGCTGCCACAGAGAGGAAGGGGTCAAGCTACCGTATTTTTGGGAGTATAAGACACACCTACCATTTTTGGTGAGGAAAAGAAGAAAAAGAAATCTCCCTCTGCCTCTGAGCAATTTGGCCTCGTTGCAGCAAACAGCAAACAGCCTGCTTTACTTTCATTTTCGTTTTCAGCATAGCTTGATTAGCACAACCAAAAAAAAAATATCTGCTCCAGCAATTTACCTCTTTGCAGCAAGCAGCAGAGCCCTGTGCAAAACAGCTAAGAGCAAATCAGGTGAGAGTAGTGAGGCCGATCCAATCAACTTGTGCTAATTAGGCTGTGCTGAAGCTGAAAGGAGCTGTTTTTTTCTTGCTGTTTGCTTGCAAGGAGGTAACGGCTGCGAGGCAAAGGCCAAAGGGTGGGGGCCAGTGGGTGGGCGGGGCTACATTCGGTGTATAAGACGCACCTAAATTTTCACCCCCTTTTAGGGGAAAAAAGGTGTGTCTTATACTCCAAAAAATACGGTATTTTCCAAAGCACCCGAAGGCCAAACAAGGAATAATGGATGGAAACTGATTCAACCTAGAAATAAGAATAAATTTTCTGACAGTGAGAAGAATCAACCAATGGAACAGAAGTTGCCTTCAGAAGTTGTGGGAGTTTCATCACTGGAGGCTTTCAATAAGAGATTGGACTGCCGTTTGTCAGAAATGGTGTAGGATCTCCTGCTTGGGTGGGGGTGAGGGTTGGACCAGATGGCCTACAAGGTACCTTCCAACCCTGTTGATCTGTTATTATTATTCAACTCTCACGCTTTTTAGTTTTATTTAGAAAAAGGGAGAGTATTACACAAGCTCTTCACTTTGAAGGCTAAGACACGGAGCTTATCAGTTGGAAAGCTGGCAGCCCTGGTTCGAGACCCAAGTGCAGCTCCTGTTATGTGTAGTCCTAGCTTTACAACAGTTCTTTTAGTGATCATTTAATAGACTTCGTTTTGATGTAGCTATGAGGCCACACTCACTTTCATACTCAGAAATAGCTGATGTGTTTTCATTCTCCTTCTGAATGATTTCAAGATATTTCTTTATATCCCCCAGATCAGTAGTGGGTTCCACTTACCTTCGAAGCTACCGGTTTAGAACTGTGAGCATACGTGCACTTGCTTCGCTCCCGCGCAACACTTCTGCACATGCGCAGAGCATCCGTGATGACATCCAGGTGGGTGGGCAGAGCCTCCCGCCACCGCCACCGAACTGGTGCGAATCGGTAGAAACCAATGCCTCAAATGCCATTTCAGTCAAGGACCCTCCCTTGTGGATAACACATTTTCAATGAACAATAAAAAGTAATATGCCTCCTAAATCTTTATTTTCTCCATAAAAAAAAAATCCTAACTATAAAATCACAAATGTAGAATAATTTCAACCATCATCCCCTGATTCCATTAATACATAGTTGCCTCGTTTTAAAATGGAGACTGCCATATAGGTCAGTGTCAGGGGTGGGTTCTAAATTTTTTTAGTACCGGTTCTGTGGGCGTGGCTTATTTTGTGGGCATGGCTTGATGGTCATGTGACAATTATTTAGGATTTAGCAGAGGTAGAGGTCTACCAGGTTTTTAACTGCTTGCAGAGCTGGACTGATCTACTCATGTATTTTTGCAGGCACTGGTCTATCCATTTATTTTTGCAGGCACTGGTCTATTCATTTGTTTTCTTTTAACATTGATCAGCTGTAGGGCGGCCCTTTGAAGCCTCGCGACAAGAGTTTAAACAGTTTTTTCCCTCTAGCCATCAACTGGAACTCAGGAGGCAGCAATAGATTGGGGGTGGGGCCAAATAAAAGGTAAGAATAATGCGGGGGGGGGGGGCGGGCAGAACCGGTTCGGTGACGTCATATTGTCACCGCTACCGGCTCAGTGGAACCAGGAGGAACCCACCACTGGTCAGTGTGTATTATTCATATGATATATTTATAGTGAATTTCATAGCCTTTGTTTCTAAATCATATTCCACGTGGATCTGCAAATTATGCAGATTTACCAATATGCAAGAGTGGAAATAGAGAAAAGAATCATTTTACTGTGAAATGCAAAGTAAAACAAATTAATTTGCATTAGATGGGTTTTCATCACCAAGACTAATAGTTTTAAAAGGGTGATAGGAGAGCCAGTTTGGTATAGAAGTTTAAGGTACCAGGCTAGGAGCCCTGAGTTCTAGTCTCACTTTAGACCTCAAACCAGGTGGTCCAATCACTGTTTCTCAGCTTTGGGAATCAAGCAATGGCAAACCACTTCTGAAAAGTTTTGCCAAGAAAACTGCAGAGATCAGTCCAAACAGTCACCAGAAGTCAAAACTAACTCAGAGGTGGTGTTGATCATTCATATTAACATTCAGAATAGAATAATAAAATAGTTCTTCATAGAGAGCTCACATTCCATGGTAGATGATACTAATGACTAATAAGTAAGAATGAGAGAGTACAAAACAAAGTATTGGTTGAGCTATGGACAAGACTAGATTTGAATGGCTTATCTTCTGTCTGTGATGTCATCTTGATTCAATTGTAGTTTTAACATTAGCCGATAAAGTACATCGTGCCTGAAATCCCATATATACAGGTAGTCCTCAACATACAACAGTTTTGTTGAATTTTGACTGTTCAAAGTTACAATGGCACTGAAAAAAGTGACTTAAGCATAAGACTGCTTTTCACTCTTATGACCATTGGTCCCCATGGTCATGTGATCAAAATTCAGTTGCTTGGCAATTGATTCGTATTTATGACGATTACAGTGTCCCTGGGTCATGTGATCCCCTTCTGACAAGCAAAGTCAATGGGGAAGCCAGATTCACCTAACAACCAAGTTACTAACTTAACAATTGCAATATTCATTCAACAACTGTGGCAAGAAAAGTTGTAAAATGGGGCAAAACTCACACTCACTTAGCAGCAGAAAATTTGGGCTCAGTTGTGGTCGTAAGTCAAGGATTACCTGTATATATTTTGAAATTGGTGTGGATGATTTTGCTAATAGATGGCATTACACTTCCTTCAAGTCTACCATGCCTTCACCAAGGAGCTTTAAGGAGGAAGAAAGGAAGTTGCAGAAGTGGATAGAAAAATGGATTCGAATATTGCATAGTTTTAATGAATAATAAATTAATCAGCAAAAAGATTGAATTGATAAAGCGTCTTCGCAATCGGAATAGAATTTGAAACATAATGGAGGTTTTTCAGTGTGTCTGCATGAATTTCATGCTGGTTGGGGAATTCTGGGAATTGAAGTCCACATATCTTAATGTGTCCAAAGTTGGCAAACTCTGTTCTTAAAGATTTTTGTGAATGGTGAAACTATGAGCAGATCTGGATCAGATGAAATATTTATAGCAAAAATCCTCCAACAAAAAGATCTGAAGGTAGGCAGAGAGACCAAAGAGATACCAGAGTGATGTTCAGGAGAAACTGTCAAGATGATTGAACACAGCCATTTTATGTCCCTGTTCTTCAAAATTTGTTGAGTCCAATCCGAAGACACATGCTGGGTCTTGCTCCCTCTGAAAGATGACAGTATTCACTATAAAGGTCAAGCAAGATAGCAAGGAATGACTGCCAAACATTGATGTGATCGGTCAGTCAGAGGAGGCCCTGAAGAGAGATACAGCTTGGCAACATGGAAGACAAATCAATAGTTGTTTCTCAGCTGCAGTTTATTCCACATCTTAAAGATTGTTATGAGTATTGAGTTTCGGAGTCAAAAGAAAACTCTCTGTAGAAAGATGAATGATACTTAAAGAAAGAGATGCACTGGATAGGCTGGCCAGGGATGATAAGAGCCATAATCTACCTCAGGGGTGTAAAACTCACGGCCCATGGGCCAGATGCGTCATGTACTGGCCATGCCCTCCCGTTTAGCGAAGGGGGGGAAAGTCACAATACGTCTCGTGACGACAATGTGACCCCGAAAGTTTGACACCCCTGGTCTAGCTGTATAGTAACTACACAGAGTTATGCAGTGGTGAAATCTGAACCGATTTGCCACTGGTTCGCTGGCCGTGCATGTGCGGTGTGTGCCAAGCACGCGGTGTCCGTGCCTGCGCACCAAACCCACTGCATGCACAATGCGCACCAAATGCATGCTTCGCATAGGAAAAGGAGGCTTTGGAAGGTAAGTAGAACAGCGAGGGGGGGAACAGCTGTGCCGCGCGATTTAGATTCACTAGAAAGCAGGGTTTCCTGATCATTGGAAATACCAGTTCGGAGGAACCGGTAGCTTTTTTAAGATGCCTCTAAAATCTTACACAGTATTCTCTTCACAAAATTTGGTTATCAACCATTGTATTCAACTGCGTTATAGAAAAATCCCTACAACATCCTTATAAGTTATATTTATTACTGTTGATATCAGTAGTGGGATTCAAATCCCGATGCTACCGGTTCGCATGCGCAGAGCATTTTTGATGATGTCTGGGTGGGTGGGTGGGTGGGTGGAGCCTTCCAGCGCCACCACTACCGATTCGCCCGAACTGGGAGCAACCTACCACTGGTTGATATACAGGTGTTGGTTTTATGCTAGAGCAGGGGTGACAAACTCAAGGTCCGGGGGCCGGATCCGGCCCACTGAGTGCTTAAATCTGGCCTGTGGGCCTGCCCTGGAAACAGCGAAGGACCAGCCTGCTGTGGCTCTGCCAGTGAAAATGGAGCTCGAGAGGGCCGCACACTGCCCACGTGGGCTCCGTTTTCAGCCGTGACAGCCTGCTGGAGCCTTCTGCCATCAAAAATTCCGATTTCATTGGCAGAGAGCTCCATGAGGTCATCATGGCCGAAAAAAGAGCCTCAGCTGAGTGATGTTGAACTGGCCATACACACCCAGCCCCTGAAGTCAAACACAACCCCAATACAGCCCTCAATGAAATCGAATTTGACACCCCTGTGCTAGAACTTCATGGTGTTTCCATACTAGTTTATTATCTACATGGAAAGTCAACCAGGATGTTTGTCTAAGGGGAGCAAGAGGAAATATTACTGTTTGTGTGAATGTGTGTTTACACTGAACGATACACATTCACACAAATACTGCTACATTAAAGATCTGAGCTTGCACTGAATTAAAATAAAGAGTGATTAAAGCTACTTTTTGCATAATAAACATGTTCAGCTTGCCTAATGTACCAATATGATGAGATGTTCATTGTTTAGGTAAATTACAGCAAACTGAGTATTTAAAGCTCCATTTCCTTCTTCCATTTCACTTAAAGAAAAGGAAAAGGAAAGAAATTGAGCAAGGAGAATTAGGACAGATGCAAAGGACCAAGAACATAATGGCCTGTGTAGGAAGAGAAATTCAAACTCAAAAATTCCAGGTGCCTGTAAGAAGGAAAGGCTTAATTATAATAAACTGTACCTTGTTCAAATGTGCTACCTAATACTAACATAGTAATTTAGAAAAATTAAAAACTGCTGTGTATTTCTGCGTTCTGCTCTCTGGACTGAATTTTTCTCTCTCTCTCTCTCTCTAAAATGTATAGTCCAATGGACAGAATAATGAATAATCTCCTTCCTAGCTAAATTGCCCTGATGAAAAACAAGAATAATATTTTATCATTGCTGGCACGTAATGACAGTAGCAAATGTCTACAATGGAATAATTGATGGAAGGCATGAAACTGAATTACCATATCCCATCATCCCACATTATGAATTATGCCAGAATGTAGGGAGTTATAGTACAGCAATATTGAAAGGGCTACATGTTCACCTGTAGATTAAATCTACAGGATCACCTGCTATTCCTTATCTCTTCTTCAATTCTGCAAGATTATTGTAATGATTAGTGTGCATGATGGCTCAATGGTTAAAGATGCTGAGTTTGTGAGCTGAAAAGCTGACAGTCCAGGTTCAAGACCCAAGCGCCATGCAACAGGCTGAGCTCCCGTTCCTGTGTCTGTGCTTTTCCACTTAGCAGTTCGAAAGCATGCAAATGCGAGTAGATTAATAGGTACCACTTCGGTGGAAAGTTAACAGCATTCCATGCGCCTTTAGTGTATACCCATGCTGGCCACATGACCACAGAAAATGTCTTCGGACAACATTGGCTCCCTCGGCTACAAACCACAGATGAGCACCACCCCCTAGAGACTAGACAAGGGAAACCTTTATTGTTTTATTGTAATGATACCCTAACCCTATACAAATACGATCATGTTCTGGATAGAATTGCTCTAAATGAGAGAGTTGAAATCAGGGGTGGGTTCTACTTACCTTTACTACCAGTTTGCAATGGGATCACGTGTGCATGCGCAGATCACCCATGATGACATTGTGGCGGGTAGGCAGAGCCTTTCGCCGGTTTTACTAACAGTTTTATAGAATCAGACCGAACCGGGAGCAACCCACTACTGGTTGAAATCTATGGCTTCTCCCTATCCTCAAGTCTTAAGTTGCATCAACTTAAGTTGTAACTTTCTGAGTCCTACCACAGAATGTGGTTCTGACCATTGAGGCCAGCATCAAAAAAATGGGTCGGATCAATTCATGGAACTCGTGGGGATCATTGCTCTTGATGGCAGTCAGGCTGCCTCTGAAGGCCATCTGCCAGAAGACTTGTGGGTTTCCTTGTACAGTGTTTAGAACAAATTGCTGGACTGAAAAGGCCAGAGTCACATTTGGCAGGTTGCTACTTAAGCACTTACATTCTACGTTAATTATTATTTCATCTTCAATGAAAATATGGGGAACTTTGTAGAAGCAGTAAAATGCTGATTTAATCAGCGTCAGACATTTTGATGGGCCTAAATCTGAATAGGCAACCAGGTGTCCTCTAAACCATAAATGAGTATGGCTGGCTGGGGAATTCTGGGAGTTGAAGTCCACAAGTCTTAAAGTTGCCAAGGTTGGAAACCCCTGCTCTAAATAGTTGGTTCTGCTGGGCAATAGAAGAAAATTGCAGAATATGTAGTCATGCAGGGTGCAAGACTGTAGCCTTGGGGTAAATGTCAACAGAGTGCAGTCAGTTTATCAAGTTTCAATCCATCACTCCCTTGAAGCAGATTTATGGGTCAAGGTCTGGACCTGTTTTGAAGCAGTAAATCAAATTAGGTGACTTCAAGGCATCTCCTAGCCTGAAGTTTTTCCAGATTTGTTATCTTTTCGCTGCTTCTGAGCTGGTCAGAGACCAAGTTCAGTTCCATACAGGTAAAAAGGGATCCCTGAGGATTTTACTCCATTGGGTTTGCCGACTACATGGGGCAGTGCTCATTTCCTTTTCAAGGCCATTGAGCCAGCGCTGTCTGAAGACATTTCCACAATCATGAGGCCAGCATGATGTCATGGAACCCTGTTACCCACTGAAGTGGTACCTATTTATCTACTTGCATTTGCTTGCTTTAAAACTGCTAGGTTCACAGGAGCTGGGGTGAGGATGGGAGCTCACCCTATCATGTGGAGCTCTGGTCTTGAACCTGGGCTGCAAGTTTTCCAAATCCATAAAGGGAGAATGATAAAAGGAGTTGGGTCACGTAGTGACTTATTTGATGATGCCATGGGCACTTGACCAATAATATTTATCACCTTATTAAATGCTTTGCCTGTCAGAATTCTTCCATTGCAGCTAATATTCTGTTGGACATCATTTATCTTTCAGCTTCTTTTAACACCCCACAAATTATAATTTTGCTCTCTCTTGTGCTAGCGAAACATTGCACTTCCATGCTTGCATTGCTGAAATTCCTGATTAAATTAAATCAAATTCCAGTTTTTCCATTCTAAATATGGGCTTGAGGTTGACCAGTCTAGAATGCACTTTGGGGATCAAATTTACTGTAGGATGAACATCCTAGAACAAACCAAGTCCAAAAAAACACTAGAGAATTCCTGGAAGCCTGGCACTCTGACAAATCAACCATCGGTAAACGCATAGATGTAAACAACATCTACATACCATGCAAATGAGACAGTCAACAAACCAAAAAGGGAACAAAAAGATCAAAACATCTCCCCACCAGAAATCAATACCCAGTTGTAGATTAACACTAAGATTAACATCAGACCAACAATCAAGAAATAAATATCCCAGTCAAGGAACTGCCAAACAAGAAAGTAAATAGCCTAAACAAAGAGCCACCAAAGAACCACTAAGAAGCACTAACAGGGCAAGCTACTAGAATATAATGAGGGTAAACCCCATTCCCCACTAGCATTGATGATGTTACCTATTTGGTAATGAAACTTCTGCAAGAAAACCACCAAGCTCAGAGAGCACCAACGATCCATCGTTTCAACTCTGAGCTACAGACATGTTCCTTTGTCAAAAACAGACATTTTAGCCCTGCTCTGCTGATATTTTGCTGCTTCTGCTATTTAACTAATGTTGAGAATCAACAAGCCAGAAACCTGTCACAATTGAATCTCCCTGCTGATGAGTGGTTCTTTTCCAGGATGTGATGTCAATCTGGCCAATTGGCTATGCCAGCCCTCTTTATCACCATAGGTAATCTAATGATCAGAGGCAGCACAATAGTGGCAGTCGTTAGTCATTCTCCAACATGCCAAACCTGGCATTTTCGTAATGCATGTGGAAAAGGAAGACCTTGCCTTTCAATTGTATTTTGAAACTCTCATTTATATTAATTTAGCATAAGTTAGACGATTTGGAAAATCGTTATTTTTTGGTCAGCCAAAAAGAGGTGCAAGGAAAATATTTCAACCGAAACCCTTGAAGATATCTAGCTGAAAATAGATGATGTCTTCTAACAGATCTTCCACCCATCTCTTTGATTTTCCATTCCTTGAAATATGAAGCAGCTAGAAAATGATGCTTCCCCATTAGAATGTAGGGAATCTTTTTCTCATCAGATCTCAAAGCACTTTGAATCAAATTAGTTTTCCCTCTGACTGCAAACCCAGAATCGTATCCTCTTTGAATCTCAGTCTATCAGTGGACTGCAGTCAAGGCTGATAACATACAAGCTTACTCCGTTGCCACTTCCACCCTGAAAAATATGTTTGACTTGGTCTTAGGTGCTTTGCATTTCTGCCACATCTCAGCTTGGAATGCTGAAATGCAAAAGAAAGCCTCTTTCTTATCTGTTCCAGGCCTTCTCATCTTCTTCAGATGAATAATATTTGCAAGGAAGGGACAGAGCTAACATTTGCATGGAGGAAGTAGGCAACATGAAGAAAACGTGAATGAATTCTTGATGGCCACGGGTCTTTATCACAGTGCATTTTGTAAGCAGCCTTTCTCATACGCATATATTCACCTCACACCATCATTAAAGGTTGCTGCAGACAAGGGAGACATCAATAAATGAAATCATTCTTTGAGGAGCAGAACATGGGAATGCACTGTAGAGTTTCCACATTTGCATGTTTTCACCCTTCTGCCGGCATAGTAGCCTCCAGAAATCCTTCTCCTTGAAGTGACATTCCACATACATACCTGCCATCATAAGGAAATGCTTCTCTGTGAGATATGCAATGAAGTACACTCCGGGGTTAAAAGCACCTGCTAATGTTGCATGTAGATTCCTCCCTCCCCACCGTCCCTGGAATTGAAAGTGAGGAAAACAGAGAGCTTTTGTGATCTACTTCATACAAACTGGAATAAATAACTGTTACTTAAAGAGGTGGGCATCTGAAGCTCCAAATAGTTGCCGGAGAAATTGGAAGCAGTAAAAAACGAGATTCAGTGATGACCTTTATCAGCTTTGATGACAGCTATAAATCAGACTGAAATTCTCATCAGCCTTCTGGACAGAATTCATTTGCAGACAAAGGCTGCTGCGTTGCTTTCTGTCTTTGATTGAGGGACGCCCAGTGAAAATGAATACAGCTTCAATAACATGAATCACACATTTCAAAACACGAACGGAGAGCTATTATTCATTGGTTCTGAAGACTGAGATGATTACAGGACTTGGAGACTAGCAAAGGTTTATTGTGTTTTCCTTTGGGTCATGAAGCCAATCAATTTTGGCTTCTTTAAAGCAAGCCAATTTGCTCTTCATTAAATTTTTAACCCTTTGCTGATGACGTGAATTGACTGTAACAGCAGGACCAACCAATCAATGCTGGTTTAATTCCTTTTTGCTTTTCACCTTATAAAAACAGGATATTATTAACTTCTCAAAGGCAATGCAATCTTTAGAAAAAGGACTTCATTTCTCAGAATATAACAAGGAGGCATGAAGTTTTCCATTCCAAAAGACTGTCCTAAAGTATAAACAAACTTTTTATGTAACATAAGGGTTTACATCTAAAAACAGCTTTTCTACCTTGGGCTTTGTCCAGATATTTGTGAACTTCAATTCCCAGAAGTCCTGAGCCACCCACAACCTTTGCTATGAATTCTGGGAGCTGAAGTTCAAACATGTGGAGAATGCCAACATTGGGGAATGATATTTTAAAAAGTGAGCACTGCTGAAGTCACAGGTAAGGCCAGGAATATTATTGCACCATGTGTACAAAATAATTAAACACAATACATGAACAGATTTGGGGGAGTTTTTATTTCACAGCCAGGACTAAAACTTTCATGTATGGGCTATCAGTTGTTCTGCAGGCCATCAAGTTGCTTGCTTTTCTAACAATTCTTATAGGCTTGCTGCAGTGGTGGGTTTCAAAAAATTTTATTACGGGTTCTGTGGATGGAGCTTGGTGGGCAGGGCTTAGTGGGTAGGGCAGGGGAAGGATACTGTAAAATCTCCATTCCCACCCCACTCCAGGGGAAGGTTACTACAAAATCCCCATATTCACCCGATCAGCTGGGACTTGGTAGGCAGAGAATAGATGGGGGCGGGGCCAGTCAGAATTTTTACTACCAGTTCTCCAAACTACTCAAAATTTTGGCTACCAGTTCTCCAGAACTGGTCAGAATGTGCTGAAATTCACCTCTGGCTTTGTATACAATATGGAATGGCTAGGTTTTCTACTTTCTTACATTAACTTGTGGATATCAACTCTCATTTCATTTCACATTTTATTTTCATTTCCTTTAAAATTGGTATGAATTTAAGAGTACCTAGCCAACTCTGGTTTATCTCAAAGTAGCTTAAGCAGGATTCTGCCTACTTAATGCCAGGATGGGAAAATACCAAGAAATCCCAGGGTTGTATACTTGACTGTGAAGTTGAAATAAATCTTGGAAGAAAGCAATTGCAGTCATTTTTGCAGTGTTTCCCCAAAAAAGTGACAAGTGACAGTGAATGTCTAGTTACCAAGAGTTGAATTTGTCTCAAAGTAAATTACCTTAATGCTATTTACAGGTAGTCCTTGAGTTACGACAAGTTGCTTAGCGACCAGTTAAGGCCACAAAAACGGTACTCATGTCCTGGATTTGAATTTTCAACACTGGTCATGAGAGCACACATTTGGGAGTCTTGGCAACTGGCCTGCATGCAATGCTCCCCAGTCACGTGAACACAATTTGTGAGAATTTTTTTTGCCAGAAACCAGTGTTTACTTCCAGTTTCTGGCAAAAGAAACCCACCAGAAACAATCAGTTCACTTAATAATTTGGGAAGTTTGTGTTGATGGAAGTGGGTGATAATGATATGTTTTAAAAACTGAGTTAGTATATACAGTATCTGATTTAAAATATCTAATCTGTGACTCTGATCCTATCTGAAATCATGAGAATTGAAGATGCTTCTCTATTGTAGACATTATCGTAGACATTCTAAGCATAGGTTAGCTCTCTTTTTAGGAACAGAACTGGTCCTCTCTGAAGCAAATGAAGCTAGCATCCTAGTTCAGAAAAGTTGTAATCAAAATTTTCTGTTTTTCTTTTCCTAGTATCCAATTGTTTTTCCTCTTCTGTTTTCTGATCCTCTTTGTTTGAAATGGCAAGTAATAAATGTAGACCTCGACGTTTGTAAAAATAAGCTAGATGTTTTGCCACTAAGCTATGGTCCTCTCTTAATTATCCTCTGGCCCATATGTGATAGGTATAAATCACCCTCTTCTTCTGTTCTCTCTCCTCTTTTAGATACAGAATTCATTTATAGAGACCGGAATGGCTCAGTGATAGTGCACAATGTGGAAACAAACCATTCAACAGTTTTAATAGAAAACAAAATCATTGTGAGTATCTCCTTGAATAGGTCATACAGTTGCACATCTGTCTGTCTCTTGGGTTAAGAAAGAATGTGCCTTTAGTTATTTGAACAGAAGTTGAATATTCTAACTGAAACAACATTGAAAAATACAAAAACATATATTTTTTATATTTGCTTTATATATGTGTGTGTTTGTATGTACACTGAGAGCTTAGGCACTGAAGACTAATCACACTTAGTCAATACAGATATTCTATTCTATTCTATTCTATTCTATTCTATTCTATTCTATTCTATTCTATTCTATTCTATTCTATTCTATTCTATTCCCTATTCCAGTGATGGCTAACCTTTTTGCCATCGCGTGCCAAAAGGAAGGGGAGCATGGGGGGGGTTGTTGCGCGCACGCATGCCCACACCCATGATTCAATGCCCCAACCCCACCCCGCACCCCCACGCATGTGCATGCAACCTCCCTGCGCTACCCCCACTTTTGGCATGTGGGCCTGGTAGGCCCGTTTTTCGCCCTCCCCAGGCCCCAGAGGCTTTCTTGGAGCCTGGGGAGGATGAAAACAGCCTTCCCCACCCACCAAGAGGCCCTCCGGAGGCCGGAAACGGCCCATTTGATGCCGGTGATGACCCATTTGGAAACGGCCCATTTGGTGCTGGTGATGACCTACAAAGCCCTACATGGCCTAGGACCAGGATATTTGGCGGACCACTTACAGCCAGCAACGATATCCCATCGCCCGGTTCGCGCCCATAGAGAGGGCCTACTCAGGGTGCCGTCAGCTAGAGAGTGGCAGCTGGCGACCTCCAGGGGTAGAGCCTTCTCGGTGGGTGCCCCCACCCTCTGGAATCAACTTCCCTTGGAACTCCGATTAGCGCCTGACCTTTGCACCTTCCGCCGTGAATTAAAAACTTGGCTGTTTAATTCCCTTGACCTGGATTGATAATGGGGTTTTAAGGGTTAATTTTAAATCTTTTAAATTTTAGACTTTATTTTATATTGTGGCTTGTTTTTATTATTGTGAGCCACCCTGAGTCCATTGTGAGATAGGGCGGCATATAAGCTGAATAAATAAATAAATAAATAAATTTCCTGACTTCCAGTGGCCCAGAAGGCCCCAAAATCAGCTGGCTAGCGTGCTGGAGCTGAGCGAGGGCAACGCTCACGTGCCCACAGACATGGCTCCGCGTACCACCTGTGGCACCCATGCCATAGGTTCGCCATCACAGCCCTATTCTATTCTATTTTCTATTTTCTATTTTCTATTTTATTTTCTATTCTATGTTCTGTTCTGTTGTGTTCTGTTCTGTTCTGTTCTGTTCTGTTCTGTGTTATGTTATGTTATGTTATGTTATGTTATGTTATGTTATGTTATGCTCTATTCTCTATTCTACTCTACTCTACTCTATTCTATTCTACTCTATATTCTATAGAGTAGAATATTGTTTATTCTACTCTACTAAATTGAAGTTGAGATTTGTGAGTATTTTTAGCCAAACACTTCCAATAAATAATATAATTTATTTTCCTTGTAAAATGAAGAGCTGGCAATCAACAAGAATAGGCTAAGAAAAATTTTAAGTTACTTATTTTTTTTAAAAAGGAATAAATGCATCTCTTCTCACTTGTTTGCCTTCATGTTGTGAGTTTCTTTTGAAAGCAGGGTCCAGGTGACATGTGTTTCTCACCGTTGCTAAGGTCAACCTAAAGCCTCTAACCTTAAAAGTAAGACTTGAAGGATATAATTCAGCTTTAACTCCACCGAAAGATCACTGGGGAGATTGTGATAAATTCTGCAAGAAATTTACTGGTATAGTGGTTACAATGCAGTATTGCAAGCTGACTCTGCCCATTGCTAGGAGTTAGATCCTGATGGGCCTTAAGGTTTCAAGATTGACTTAGCTTTCCATCCTTCAGAGGTCAGTAAAATGAGGACCCAGATTGTTGGGGGCAATATGCAAATAATATTGCAGGATCCAATCTGGGTCGGTCACATAGTTTAGTCTTCTGAGCTTTCAGACTCATGCTGTAGTTCATCCTCCGGGGACTTATCTTTACTGGAATGTGTGCAAATAGTACTGATATTGTAACACACAGAGAGAGCTCTGTAAAGCACTGGGGTGATATATAAGTCTAAGTGCTGTTGCTATCGTTACATTATTTTCAATTCAATTAGATATTTAAAATGTCCCCAATTTTTTTGCAATATTTATATTAACATAGTAGGAGAGATCATATAAGCCAATGTTTCTCAACCATGGGAACTTTAAGAGGTATGGACTTCAACTCCCAGAATTCCCCACCTCCCATTTGCTGTCCAGGGAATTGTAGGAGCTGAAGTCCACATCTGTTATAGTTGCCAAGATTAAGAACCGCTAACATTGATCCATACAGAGTCGAGGTGGTGCAGTGGTTAGAGTGCAGTACTGCAAGCTACTTCAGCTGACTGTTAGCTGCAGTTCAGCAGTTCAAATCTCATCGGCTCAAGGTTGACTCAGCCTTCCATCCTTCCGAGGTGGGTAAAATGAGGACCCAGATTGTTGGGGGCAATAGGCTGACTCTATAAACCGCTTAGAGAGGGCTGTGAAAGCACCATGAAGCAGTATATAAGTCTAAGTGCTATTGCTACATCTCATCTTTGCTCAATTCCAGAATCCAAAAATAAAGACTCCCTAAATTTGGCTATTTAACTTCATCCAGGAAGAGGTGGACCATAACCTTGCTAGATAATTGGTTTCATTATTAAACTTCTCTTTTTATTAGGAATTATTTCCTCTCATTGAACTGGAATCTGACATCCTGGAATTTAAGTCTCTTATTCTGAATCTTACATTCTGGAACAATAAGGAAGCCATTGTATAAAATCTTCCCTGGTCAAGCATTCTTAAAGATTTCTTATTAACTAAAAACACAAATTTTATATCCTTTTATTTAATTTCATAGTTAATTTTCTCTGCTACCTAGATTTTACCTCACACATTGTGGGTTCTGTGCATCATCCATTATATTAAATTCAAAAATGTGAGCTTGGCCTTTAAAATTCGGTTTTGGCTGACCGTTAACAACACCAGACTTTACACATAAAACAAATATTTTTTATGTGGGATCAAAATATAAAGGATCAAAATATAAAGCAGATGTTTACAATTTTAGGAAACATACTAATGTGTTAGGCATGTTGTAAAGGTTATGCATGCATATTAAAATTTGATAAATAAAAATAAAATAAATAAAGCAGATATTTACAGTTTTTAGGAAACATACCAATATGTTAGGCATGTGGTAAGAGTTATGCAAGCATATATCTTTTTTATATTGTATTTTATAGTGTTTTATTTTTATTATAGACATATTTTTGTGTTATTATTTTTAACATTGTAAGCCACTCAGAGTCACCTCATATACTGAGATGAGTGGCAATTAAATTAATATTAGAACATATTTATTTGAGATGCTGGGTTTTGTTTTATTTTTCAGGTGTCTATAAAAGCTATTAAATACGAAGTTTCGCCAGATAGAGAGTATGGACTCTTTGCCTATGACATTGTACCGGTAAGTAAACAGACTGTATTTATTTTGCTTTCAGTTTAATAGTGTTTTCTTGATGTGACAGTATAACTTTACCCAGAGAAAGATTCCTACTGAAATGATTGGTCTTGAAATCAGGGCTTCATTATACATAATTGTATGTAATAACTTCAAAGAATGGAAATAAGAGCATAAAGGAAGGGGAAAATAGCAACATCATGACAAGAAAGAGATGAATTATTAATTTAAAGAAGGTAAAATGGGCCATCTCTAGGAATGAAAAATTATTTCAAAAGGAAGTAGGTGATCCTACAGTTGTTATTTTTGCTGAAGCATTTACATATATGCCAGCTAAAGAATAATTTAGAAAAAAATATAGGTATATAATTGTTGGCTGGGCACTTGATCACTTTGGTGGATTCCTCTCGATCTGTAATTAGGAATGAGTACCAAAATGGCTCTATTTGCTGAGAAAATTGCCTAATCATGCCTATGGAATTATCAGAAGTGGAGTTCAACTTGAAGATTTTCCTTATTCTTCAATAGCATAAATGTCACCATGGATTTTAGGACTAGATTTGGTATATATGATGAGAAATCCCTATTTATACAAAGGGAGATGTGTTGCATCTAGCAAAATATAAAAGGTATCACTGGTGGATCGAGCAATTGTTGGTCCTTTGGTTATGAAAACTATAAAGCATTTTTGTGCTTCCACTTGGGAAATTCAGTTCCATATGTACCACCAACACAGCCATTGGCTGGAGGATTAATGGGAACTGAAGTCCAACTCCCATAACTCAGAATTTGAGCTTCTTTAGATAGACAAAAACTGCTTTAGCACTTTGACTTTGCTGCAAGAACTTATAATCTTCTTTGTTTAAATGTTTATAGAGATTCTCAGTTATCTAGGTCATGGTTGTCTCAAAGGTGCTTTTTCAGGAGGCAACTGGACTTTCTTGTTTATCTTTGAAGGTGGTTCGCTTCTCATCCAAGAAGCTTCTTCTTGGATGAAAGCTTGGAAGAGGCTTCTTGGATGAGAAGCAAAACATCTTCAGAGAAAAACCTGAAAGTCCAGTTGCCTTCTGAAAAAGCATCTTTGGGACAACCATCACCTGGATGATTGAGGATCTCCATAGATATTTAAATATGGGATGAGCACCCTTTGAATGATGTATGAACAGAGTATCAACGGATTTCCAGAAAAAAATTGCAGACCACAGGAACTATTTGCACTTCAGTTTGAGATGCAGACCAGACAGACTCATTTCCAACAGCCTACGTCTGTCTTCAACAATGAAGGGACACAAGGCAGAAGGTACTCCTGAAAAAATATCTTTGGGACTTCTTTGTTTAACTTTCTTACCAAACTTTCTTAATCATTATAAATTTTAACAGAAGGTAAATGTCAGTAGCTTTCACTGCTGAAATAGCTCATTAATTATAATACCTCTCTTCCCATGTCAGGCTTAAGGTTGATATATCAGCATGCATGAATATTCAGTTGCTTAAATGTCCAAGGAATTTAAACCCGATCATTGGACCAGCAATCTTCTTGAGACCATTATCTTCAAAATCTAAATAATTTATATTCCAAACAGGAAATAAAGAAGGGAGATTAAACTAGATTATGAGATAGTTGGAAACGCTTAGTTATATCTTTGAAGGTGAAGATATGTAGAATTCTGATATATTTTCCATTTCATGAATAGTGGCTTATTCCTGTCTGTTAGCAGGTGAACTGAATAAATTATGTAAAAGAATCAAGTTTACAATTGAAGAAGCTCTGAAGAAAAAAAGTAGACATCAGTGATGGAGAATGTTCATCTCCTTTTTCATAAATAGCAAAAAAAAATATGCAACCCAAGTTGTATTGGAGAATTATAGTACAGTAATTTCAGGATACATACCATAGGAGCGGTTTCAATATTCAGATAATCAGACTCTGAGTAGAACTATAGAAATCAATGGGATTTAATGTGATCATGAATCTAATCCAATGAGTATTATTTCAAATGGGGGTAAATCAGCTCTGTTCGTCTTACACCAGGTGCCATCATGGTTGCATCATAAATAGGCATCAGCTCTGGATTGATGGCACAGTTAATTAAAAGAATCATCAACTATCGAAGAATTACTGGCTTGAGTCGAATTCCTATTTAGCCTAAGGCTGTGATGGCGAACCTATGGCACACGTAGCCATATTGGTGGGCATATGAGCTCAGCTCCAGTGCACATGCAAACACCGGCCAGCTGATTTTTGGGCCTTCTGGGCCCACCAGAAGTAGGGAAACAGGCTGTTTCCTGCCTCCGGAGGACCTCAGGTGTGGGGGTAGGCCCATTTTTCTCTCTTCCCAGCCTCCAGAGCCTTTCTAGGAGTCTGGGGAGGGCGAAAAGTTGGCAAACGGGCCGTTTTTGGCCTCTGGAGTGCCTCCAGGGAGGGTGGAGAAGGCTATTTTTGCCCTCCCCAGACTCCTAGAAAGGCTCTGGAGCCTGGGACAGCAAAAAATGGGCCTATCGTGCCATTGCATGCCAGGAGCTGGGGAAGCATGGGGGGGTTGTGCATGCATGTGTGGGGGCAGGGCGCATAGAATTATGAGTGTGGCCACACACATGCCCACCCCCCGCTCCTGGCACGCGATGGCAAGAAGGTTAGCCATCACTGGCCTAAGGTATACAGCCAGGACATATGAACTTTTATGGCTTATCTTTCAGAAAAATTGAAAGAGCTACAAATTAAGTTCCAACTAAACTCCAAAGTTACCGGAAAGGTCAGGATGAAGTAAAAGTCATACAGTGAAACGTCCCTCTGAAAGTCTTTTCTTCTGGCTGACTCTAAGATCCACTGACAGAAAAGGATGTTAATATCATTTTTAAAAAGGAGCAGAGAAATGCTTTGGCAAGGAAGGACATCACATCCAATAGACTAGGGAGGTGCCCACAATCCTGAAACTAAGTAAAAGCATGTAGAGAGAATTCTGGATTGTTAAATTTCCACATTTCTGAGTTGGGAAGGATTTGGACTCATCATGGTTTTAATCTAGCAGTCTACAACACGGGTGTCAAACTCATGGCGTCACGTTGTCATCATGTGACATATCACAACTTTTTTCCCTTCATGGAGCTGGGCTGGGCGTGGCCTGTGCATGACGCATCCGGCCCATGGGCCACCGGTTTGACACCCCTGATCTACAAATACTCTTTGACTATTTGCAATTATGTTTTATTTTATTTATTTATTATACGAATTTATATAGCCATCCAACTCACACATAGATGACTCCAAGCAGCTTACAAAATTTTAAAAAAATTAAAATCCACTATATAATAAAATCCATTAAACAAACCCCAACCAGCTCCCATATGCTTTCGTATTCATAAGATTTGTTTAACTTGGAAGGATTTGTTCAAAAATTCATGAATGAAATACTGAGTGCACAATAGCAGATACATAGATTGTTCACATGGAATGGCAGCATTAGGGTCAGCCGATTTTCACCAAGGATTAATTGGTAAGCAAGAGGCTATGGTAGCCTCTTTGTAACTATATCCATAACTCAGGGGTGAAATCCAGCCGGTTCTGATAGGTTCTGGAGAACCGGTAGCGGAAATTTTGAGCAGTTTGGAGAACTGGCAAATACCACCTCTGGCTGGCCCCAGAGTGGGGTGGGAATGGGGATTTTGCAGTATCCTTCCCCTGCCATGCCCACCAAGCCACACCACACCCACCAAACCACGCCCACAGAACTGGTAGTAAAAAAAAAATTGGATTTCACCACTGCCACAACTATAATGTGGCACACATAGGCTTGTGCTGCTGCCCACATATTGATAACAAATGGCATTCTGCACCTACATAGAGATTTAATTCTTGGTTGGTTTTACTTCCATTTCATTTCTTTTCTGATAGTTTACATTTTCCAAGCATTTAAAATATTTGTTAGATTTTAATATTTGTTTAAAAAAATATTGGCAGCTTTTTAGCTAATTGATTGAATGGGGGCGAACCCTCCTCTTTGACTAAAAAAAAGTTCCTTTTTATTGGGTCAGATTTTATAACTTTTTTTGTTTTCTAGAGAATACAAATACTAATAAATAATACAAGTGGCAAGCATTTTTCATTAATGGGCCTCTCTCCTCTGACACATAAGAGTCAGTGTTCAGAATTCTTTGCAAGGAGAATTGGCATAGAAATTCTTGTTAAATTTAATAAATGTCTCTAATAAAGATGCTGCCAGCCAAAGCAGAGCTATTATTTTTTCCCAACCAAATATAATCAATTAAACTTCACACTTTGCATCACACAGACACTAGCTGGGGAATTCTGGGAGTTGAAATCCATGCATCTTATAATTGCCAAAGTTGCCAAACACTGCATTGGACAGATATTTAACTATCTTGGTAAAGAGCCTTCAAAGCCATATTCTGTGCTCAAACTTTTAAACATTTAAGTAAGTATTATACAGATTAAATAATTAATTTTAAAATATTGAAGTAAAGACAGTGGTGAAATCCAATTTTTTTTTACTAATGGTTGGGTATGGCTTAGTGGGCGTGGTGTGGCTTGGTGGGCATGGCTTGGTGGATGTGGAAGGGGAAGGGTACTGCAAAATCTCCATTCCCACCCCACTCTGGGGCCAGCCAGAGGTGGTATTTGCTGGTTCTCCAAATTACTCAAAATTTCCACTACCACTTCTCAGAACCTGTCAGAACCTGCTGGATTTCGCCCTTGAGTAAAGATCTATGTATTCTCCATATCCAACCCTATCAATCTGTAAAGTGGTACATCTTATTTAAGTACTGTATATCACTATGTGAAGCTTTACGATCATCAAAATTAATTGCACTTTGTCTAGTTCAAAATACCAAAAACACCAAACAGTAAATAAAAGTAAGCCTTGTTGTAGTCATACAGCTTGATGTTAACTTGAGAATATTAAATTGCTTTCATTATGAATGGCTAGAGAGATGATAAAATTGCCATAGAAATAAAAATTTCCCTGTATCTTTCTTACATCCATTTGTTAGCTAACTAACTAGCTGCAGTCAACGGAACCATTCAGTCCTAGAATTGGTGATGATAATTCATTCTATCAAGTTCTACCAGCTTTTTATTCTGTACGAGGAAATCAAACTGAAGCATCCAGAAAGTGATAGCATTCATGGTAAAAAAAAAAATCCTTCCATTTCTCTAAGTAATTAATTCCATTGTCAAAGTGCTTTTATTGTAAGTAACATTTTCCTAACATTTAACCAACCTGGCTTCTTGAAACATAAATATTTCATGTCTTGCCATCTGGACCAAGAGAAAACCCGCTGGCATTCTTCTGTGCCTCCCTCTTGGATATTAAAAAAGTGATTTCACATTCTCCCATCTCAATATTCCCAGATCTTTCTTCGTCTGGTTTAATTTCTAGTCCCCAGTAATTCTCGTTGCTCTGCTCAGCATCTGTTCCAATTTCTTCCATTCAGCTTTTCATTTAGAGATCTTTCAGAGGCCTTCTTCACAAGCTTACTTATTAAACAAGATATGCCTTACTTTAAACACAATAACTTTGATCCCTGTTTCCCAAAAATTTGTTTTCATTTGTCTTTGCTTGTTTTTTTAACCTATCATTTTCATTTGTGTTTCTCTCTTGTAGATTATTAGCTATCCAACCCCTATTCCAATTTGAAATACGCAGATTTGACAAGTGTTTCCACTATTTCCCTTAAGCCATTGATAAAAATATTGAAGTTTGTAGGTCCCAGGTCTTAACTTTGTGGCACCTTAATCTATAATTCACTTTGATAAGCATCTGTTATTAGGTACATTTTGAGCACAATGATCAATTTTTCCTGCCCTATGCTTAGCTACCTTATTAACTGGATCACCAGAAATTGTCAATTTTTGTTGGCTGAAATCAAAATCATGTCTATAGCATTCCCTCAATCCACTAAGAAAGGTAGTAATTTAAAAAATAAGAATTAATCTGACTAGTTGTACTCACTATGTTGTTTCCATGGTGCTTACAGATCAATCATTTAAAAATCTGCTCTAAATCTTCCCAGGCACTGCTATCAAACTGGCTGGCTAATATCTCCTTGGATCTTGCATTTCTCTTTCTTGAAGATAAGGACAACATTTGCTGTCTTCTTGTCATATGGAATGTCATCAATGCTTTTCCAGAATCTATCAAAGATTGATAACTAAGGTTTCAGAGGGACCATCAGCAAACTAGGATGTAATTCATCATGCCCTGGAGATTTAAACTAATTCATAGTAAATGGATATTCTCAGGCCAGGTTTCTATCAGTCACAAGCTTTAGTTTTACTGCCTTATTTTGCTTTTTGCATTTATATTTAATAGAACACATATTTTCTTGGAGAAGACTGAAAAAAATATAGGAAAAGATATGTCTGTACTTTGCTTCTGTTAGCATTTTTCTGTCTTTGAGTAGCTGGTATATGTATTCATTTCTCTTTCTTTTATTTTGAAAATATCTGAAGAAATTCTTTTTTTGTGTATTTTGCCTCCTTTGTCATTCTCTGCTCATTCTGAGCTTTCTCCCTTCTGATATCAACTCTTTACTTCTTTCTTTATGCTATGTCTCTTTTGCTTCCAGTTGTAGCGTTAAGGAGTTCTACAAGCCCCTAATTAACCAACTAAGATTTCTAAAGCTGATTTAACAGATACTCACAATTTCGTGCTTAATGAGATTTGATTGCATGTTTTCTTTTTTTAAAAACAAAGTATCGGATAGCTGGGAAAACTGATATAAACAACTCACTCCGTGCCTCTTCAGAAGTAAGTCTCAATGAGTGCAATTTTACTTCCAGGGAGCATTTATATATCCCATCCAGTCAATGTTCAGACTCATTTTATAAAGAACTGTAAGATCCTACAATATTTTTAGGAATTGAAGTAACCTGAGCTCAATCATCTCACAAACATAAATGGGTGATGGGATTTCTGTGAGAATGAGATTTAGGGAGGGATATGAGAGTACCGAATACAGGTAGTTCTCATCGTATGACCACAATTGAGCTCAATGTTTCTGTTGCTAAGTGGGACATTTATTAGTGAATTTTGCACCATTTTTACAGCCTTTCTTGCCACAATTGTTAAGCCAATCACTGCAATTATTAACAGGGTTGTTAAGTGAATCTGCCTTCCCCATTGACTTTGCTTATCAGAAGGTTGCAACAGGTGATTACATGATCCCAGGACACTGCAATGATCATAAATATGAATCAGTTGCCAAGCATCTGGATTTTGATTGCATGACCATGGGATTCCTGCAATGGTTGTAAATGTGAAAAACAGGCATAAATCATTTTTTTCAGTGCCGTTGTAACTTTAAATGATTACTAAATGAACTGTTGTAAGTCGGGGACTACCTGTAATAATGAAAAGGAAGAACTGACATACAAAAACCAAGCAGGGAATGTGATAAATTTCAGTAAACAAAACTTTAGTATACTCTCTAACGGTGACTTTTTAAATAGTTGTGTACAGGTCTGCCTCAATGGGAAAACATTAAGATCTTGAATCTCTTAGCCAAGGATTGCTCATTTGCAACATTGAACTGATTTTCATTTCATGTTGACAGAGCATTTATCTTCTGCAAAGAGTAAATTTGGGAGTAATTTTTACACATTTATTTGCACGGGGAAAGCTTTGGCTCATACTACATCAGGTTATCTCAGACGTGGCCACTTTATGGGCTTGGTTTCAATTCCCAGAATTCTTGGAGTTGAAGTCCATACATCTTAAGCCAAGAATGAAAAAAATTCTCCTGCTTACTGAACTTGGTTGTTTTCTTGCAGGCATTTCATTACCCATCTAGGTAACATCATCAGTGCTAAAAGGGAATGGGAGTTTGGAAAAACCGTCAAATAAATCATGGTTATTAGGCAGTGGTGAAATCCATTTTTTTTTACTACCGGTTCTGTGGGCGTGGCTTGGTGGGCATGGCAGGGGAAGGATACTGCAAAATCCCCATTCCCACCCCACTCTGGGGCCAACCAGAGGTGGCATTTGCCAATTCTCCGAACTACTCAAAATTTCCACTAACGGTTCTCTGAACTACTCAAACTTTCTGCTACTGGTTCTCCAGAACCTGTCAGAACCTGCTGGATTTCACCCCTGTTATTAGGGTTTCTAATGTCATTCTAGAACAATGTTTCACAATCTTCAGCAACTTTAAGATATATGGACTTCAACCTCATGCTTGTTGGGGAATTCTAGGAGTTGAAGTTCACACTTCTTAAAGTTCCTGAGCATGAAAAACAGTGATCTACAGCTACCTTAACAGTATTCCTGCTGTAATGCAGAAGACATGACACTTCCCTATAAATCGCTGCTGGTTAAAAACCTGGTATTGGGAGAAACATAAACATCTAAGATTAACTAAGGGAGATACTTGTTTTAGATCAGGGTTGTCAAACTCCCGGTCCACAGGCCAGATGCATCACGCACTGGCTATGCCCACGCCCAGTTTAGCGAAGGGGAAAAAAGTGCCAATACGTTTGACACCCCTGGTTTAGATGGACTGAAAATAACTTCCACAGCTTCCTTCCCAGGGTGGAATTGGTTGAAAAGTAAGTAGCTCAGAGTTGAAGAATGGCAATTATGTCAGCTAGAAGCTGGAGCTGGAATGAGACCCCGATGTAAGTTAATTTGCTTGGTTATGAATGTGTGAACCCAGGTTAGAACCGTCATTTGCAATGTTAGTTTGATATAGCTGAGGACACAAAGTAAGAGAGGATGTGCCAACAGCTAGAAATAACCAGGGAAAGATTCATGTAGGAAAAAGCATAAAAGGAAGAACATAAATGTTCCCATTAACTGGATTAGATTAACATGGTTGATATGAGAAGCATGGACCTGCCTACAGATTGCTCTTGTTGTCTTCTCCTTCTTCTCCTTTTCCTTCCTTCTCCTTCTAGAGAACTTCTTAGAGTAGGAAAATAATTTGTCCTCTTTTCTCCTTCTCCTTTCTCTCTTCTGCTTCCAAGTGAAAAGTTCTTGGAATAGGAAAGATTTTTCTCAAGTTCCTTGTTATAGAACAGCGATGGCTAACCTTTTCTGGACCGAGTGCCCAAAGCATGCATGTGTGGGCACAAATGCGCACCCCCAAACCCTCAAAATGCAATGCACGCATTGGCCCTGCACATGCATCCCCATGCATGCACACACATCCCCCTGCATATGCCACCCCACGCATATGCGGCAAAGTCCCGAAGATCAGTTGGCCAGTGGGAGGTGCGCGCGCATGTGCAGCGGAGCTGAACTGGGGTGACGGCTCGTGTGCCATCATAAAGGGCACTGCGTGACACCTTTGGCACATGTGCCATACAGGGGTGGGTTCTACTTACCTTTATTACCGGTTTGCAATGGGATCACATGCGCAGATTGTCGATGACAGCATCTGGGGTGGTGGGTGGGGCCTCCTGCTGGTTTTACTACCGGTTCTTGCGAACCGGTCCGAACCGGGGGCAACCCACCACTGGTGCCGTAGGTTCGCCATCACAGTTATAGAAGGATCAATATGGGCTGGTATTGTTACCCACAGTAACTGCTGTGTCAGGTCCTGACGTTGTCTTAAATAAATCACATTTTCCAAACAAATAGTCTTTGATGAAATCTTTCATTTATTTAAGAACGAACATGGCTGGTCCCGACTCCATCGGTGCCAGTACTGACCTGCTAACCCCCAAACCCTTCCCTTTCCGTCCCTCATTACCCAGCGTCTCATTGGCCATCTCCCAAGTCACTCTTACTACGTCATCTCACAGGAATGTCCCCCTCCCAATTCATCTCCTAGGTGATGTTATCTGCTGGGTTGTAACTGTGTGAAAGGTCAACCTGCTTCTTCTCTCTCCTTTTCTTTTCTTTTTTCTTTTTCCTTCATGTGAACACTAGGATGAATGAAACTTGGGGTGCTGACATCCTGCTTTTTTCAGAAGTTGTGAACTCTTTAGGCCAGTCCAATTTCAGAACCGTTACAAAACTTTTAGTTGACTAGGACTTGTGCTGGCGCTTCTGTCACACTCTAACATATCAAAATTACTTTAGCCATTGATATATCCCAAGCACGTCTGTACCAATTAAGCAAGCAAGAGCATTTGTGAAATCCTAATGGACCACCTGGGTTGCAAAAAAAAAAAAAAAAAGGCATGTACTTTTGCCCCTGGTGCCCCTGGGTTTTCCGAATCATTCATCAGCATAACAGAGCTTGCTAGAAACGTGTTGAGATGGTTTTATAATGAGGAAGTATCTCAGTAAAAAGAACAAATTGAAATCATGTAAAATATATACGAAACAGTTGAAATTTAGCCAGAAAGTTCACACATTTCTGCAGCTCCATCGGGAAAACAATTAATTGGTATCAAATATCTGCTATTAGCATTGTAGAAAAAAAAATGTATTTGCAGCGAGAGGTGGTAAGACGTAGTCTTACAGTTTGCCATTATCAAGAGGAGATGCTGAAACTAATAAAATGCCAAAGAAAGGGCTTATTTGAAAATCATTTGTGCTGAAATAAAAATCACAGAAAGAAATTACTCTGTGGGCAAAAGTTTGTACAGAACATTACAGTTCTGTACAAACCCTAAACCCGTGATGGTGAACCTATGGCACGCGTGCCAGAGGTAGCACGCAGCGCCCTCTCTGAGGGCACATGAGCCGTCATCCCAGTTCAACTCTGCTGCACATGTGCACATGCCTCCCACCGGCCAGGTAGTCTTCGGGTCACTGCCACGCATATGAGGGGGGCAGGGTGTACGCAGGGGGGCACACGCACAAGGGGGGGCATATGTGCACACGCCCGGGGGGGGAACATGCGGAGGGCCACGCACATATTGCATTTGGGGGGGTTCAGGTACATGCTTTGGACACTCGGTCCAGAAAAGATTAGCCATCACTGCCCTAAACCTTTCCTCTGCTTTAAACTGATTGGTGCAAACCATAATACGGAAAGAACTGGATGGAATCCATAAGATGTTAAGTGACTATAATTTCCCGTAGTGATTTCAGTGCCTCTTCACATTTAATTTTTTCTCCCAGATGATCCTCTTCCTTATTTCAAGGTAAATGGAATGAGACAAGTGTTTTGGTTCTCTTAATTTGACTTTTTAATCTATCCTGACTTTGAAAAGCAACAGAAAAGGCTAGGTCGATTGTATGCTTGTGGGCCAGAGTGATATATAATTAAAACATTTATTATCTCCTAGATTGACAGCTTCAAATAAATACCTTTGCATTACTATTAGGAAATGCTTGATCCCAAACATCATTTGAGTTCCAGAGAATAGAGCAGGGGTGTCAAACTCGTGGCATCACGGTGGCATCACATGACTTTCGCAACTTTTTTCCGATTCGCTAAACCAGGCATGGGTGTGGCCAGTGCGTGACGCATCCAGCCCACGGGCCATAAATTTGACAGTCCTGGGATAGAGAAGAGAATTCACGGTCAATTATAAAACCATGTGTTCTTTGAAATCTTACAATTTGAATTGGACATGGGAAAGACCTTCAAAAGTACCTCAAAAATATTTTTGGGGATGGGAAACAAAGGAATATTTGCATGGGACAGGAAGGGACAAGAAGGAAATGCTGTTGTAGGTATCCTGTCCTTATCAAAGTGGTTCAGTGTGAAATAATCAATAAATTTGATGCTTGCACTTCAAAGATTTATTCTTTTACTTATTTGTATCCCACCTTTATTATTTTTACAAATAACTCAAGGTGGTAAACATTTTCAACATACTTTCCTCCTCCTATTTTCCCCACAACAACAACCCTGTGAGGTGCGACAGTGTAACTGGCTCAAGGTGACCCACTCAGCTTTCATGCTTAAGGAGGGACTAGAACTCACAGTCTGCTGATGATTGGCTCAAAGTCACCAGGATGGTTTTCATGCCTAGGGTGAGACTAGAACTCACAATCTCCCGCTTTCTAGCTGTGTGTCTTAACCATTAGACTAAACTTGCTCCAGACATTTTGAAGGTAACTTTTTATCCCAACACATTCAAGACTATGAATCCTGCATTTACATTCAGGTTCCTTTTTCACTATGCTGTTAAAATAAAAGAAACATTTCATTTTATGTCTATGGAGATTTCAGTCATCCAGGTCATGGTTGTCTCATGGGTGCTTTTAAAAGACGCAGTTGGACTTTCTTTGTTTTTCCTTGAAGGCGTTTCACTTCTCACTCAAAAAGCTACTTCAGTTCTGATATAATGGTGGCGAATGGAGGATCTCTTTGCGGCAAGGAATATAAATCCTTCCATTCTCCACCATTCAGTCAGAACTGAAGAAGCTTCTTGGATGAGAAGCGAAACATCTTCAAGGAAAAACAAAGAAAGTCCAGTTACCTTTTGAAAAAGCACCTTTGGGGCATTTCATTTTATGATAGCTTGTGAACATTTATGGCCTGTTTCTGCAGTGAATCTGGTCAAGTAATAAAGCTAATTCAGAAGCAAATAAGTTCTCCTTCATTACTCGGTGTCATAACTGGGGTTTTCATTCCTAATCGATCCTTTCAGATTAAAAAAAAAAATGAAAATGAGTGGAAGTTAACAACACCTGTTACCATACAATGAAAATGAATTCCTCTAGTGGCGGATGGATGGACAGATGGGTAGTTTGATCGGTTGAGACCATAAGCCAGAACTAACACAAGCTTAATTATGATGCAAGTTTCCATATTCTGAGGCACTCTAAATAGGTTGAACTACAACCATTCATTGTAGGATCAGTGCTTGCTTGCTCGCTCTGTCTCTCCCTCCTTCCATCTCTCCCTCTCTCTCTCTCTCTCTCTCTCTCTCTCTCTCTCTCTCTTTCGGAATTTCACTCACCATTTCTGGAAAATAGTAAGTTGGTTACGACTGCTCAAGACTCCAAAAACAAATATAGCTCCATCAGAGGTATCATATTGTAGGACGAACTCATGCTTCCATATCAGGTTCATTTACAGAGCCTGTAGTACAGTGGTTTAAAGCACCCTGTTATTAACATCTATTAACATCTGCTGCTTGCAATTACTGCAAGTTCAAATTCCACCAGGCTCAAGGTTGACTCAGCCTTCCATCCTTTCTAAGGTGGGTAAAATGAGGACCCAGATTGTGGGGGCAATAAGCTGACTTTGTATAAATATACAAAAGTATGAAGGCTATTGCTTAACGCACTGTAAGCCACCCTGAGTCTCCGGAGAAGGGCGGCATATAAATCAAATAAAAATAAAAATAAAAATAAAAATTTGAACCCAAGAATCTGCAAAAAGATTTAAGTTAAAGCTCATTGCAAATGTTTGAAGAAAACATAGGAGGGCTGGGAAAATGATTATCAGTACTGTATTGTACTTCATAAATAAATAGAAATATTTCTTAGACAGGAAACAATGCAAGAAATAACTCCTTGCAAGTAGGGAACTGGAGGGAAAGGGCATAAAAGATTAAAGTGGTTGTCAAAGAAATATTTGGAAGGTATTCTGGAACAATAGGAAACTCTGTTGAATCTAAAGAGAGAATGTGACTGATTCCTATTACAGGAGAAAAAATTAAGATACTTGATAATTCCTTATTATGAAAAACTGAAACACAAAACAAGCCTGGATACAAGAAACGCACCTGACACTCATCAGAGCCATTAAGAGTTATCCTTTCCTGTTTGCCCTGTGGGGATGAATGATACAATCCGGACTAACTACTATCACATCATCTTGGACTTTGAAGTTATAATAAGATCGAGAATTTGCAATAATAGATGGTATTCTGTCTGCCCTTGTCATTCATGAAAGAACCGTAGAAAGGAGATATATACTGTAGGCCAACCGCTGTTTACAAAAATAATATCAGTGAGAGATTTAGCATTTGAAACTATTTTATGTTTCTGGATGAAGGACTACTGATGGGAGACAGACATTTTTCTTAAGAACTGTGAAAATTTATTTGGCCAAAGCAGAGTAAAGTTGAACAATAAGGCTTCAAACTGAAACTTGCAGGGAAGAAGATGACAACATGAAATATTTTAAACCAGAGCTTAGGCATTCTAGGAGAAACTAAGAGACTAATTATATTTGAACAAGACACATTTTATAAAACATGAGGAAAAGGTGGGGCCTAAAGCTCATATTGTTTACTGTTCACATGGTAAATGTTCCAAACACAGAAAACAGACAAGCTCTGAACTTGAAATAGAGGGGCAAATATAATTTAATAGGAATAAAAAATATTTTATAGAATAGCCATGATTAGAACATAGTGACAGCTTGATTAAAACAAAAATGCAATGTTAAAAAAAACTATTAAAATAAGCATAGGAAAATAAAGCAATGAACAGAAATAAATAAGTAGACAAAGTAGATAAACAGTAGTCCTGGCCTGTATTATTAATCATTCAAACAGATAACAAGGATTACATGGTCTCACTGGATGGCATCTTTTCCAAAGAGAAGAAAAACTGTTAGGAAAAGAGTTTGGGAGAACTGCTTGAGATTCTGCTGAAACCAATCTCCATTGCTATGATCCTATAGTTTGGATTCTGATCTCAACAAAGAGAGCCCCCCCCCCCCC
>WNWU01013631.1:9601831-9627026 GCA_012654045.1 Ptyas mucosa | reverse complement strand
ACACACACACACACACACGCACACACACACAAAATTATAGTTATGTTTTACTGTTTCTCTAGTGCGAAGGTTTCTTTTAGGGTGCACTTCTTGGCTAAAAAAAAAGCTTAAAATATATCTCTTTCAGAGTAAAATATATACAAGCAACTATGCAGGGGTGAAATTCAAAAATTTTCCCTACTGGTTCTGTGGGCGTGGCTTGGTGGGTGTGTCTCCATTCCCTCCCCACTCCTGGGGGAAGGATATTGCAAAATCTTCATTCACTCCCCACTCCAGGGGAAGGATACTGCAAAATCCCCATTCCCTTCCCACTCCTGGTATTAAGGATATTGCAAAATCCCCATTCCCACCTCACTCTGGGGCCAGCCAGAGCTGGTATTTGCCGGTTCTCCGAACTACTCAAAATTTCCACTACCGGTTCCCCAGAACCTGTCAGAACCTGCTGAATTTCACGCCTGCATCTATGGCTAAACAGCCCCTTTTCAAACATGTGTCTAAATTAAATTTAAAATATTGCAAACTGTTGAAGAAGTGGTGCAGAACATGCCAAAAAAAAAGGCACCCAACTAAATAGTCTGAGCCATCCATTAAGTGTGTGTGTGGTTCAGAAGTGGTGTCTTATTTCTAGAATTGGTTTGGCTTGGGTTATTTTATTAAAACTCAGTTGATTGTTGTCGGTGGCCAAACTTGATGAGGAAAACCATTTCATAGGTATTGTTTCTAACTCAAATGTTTGGCTTTTAATCATTCCCACTTTAGCATTATTCTTAGCAGCTATGCTACCCTCTGTAACATTTTGCAATCTTAGAGCTTCCTAGCCTTTGGAATGAGACCAGGTCCACTCCACAATCGTTATCCAGAGCACCTTTTATTATTCTTATTTTTGCAACAGAACCACCTCTTGAATGTCTGTGTTTTCAGAAGCAGATGTTCAAATTAACAGCTTATTGGCAGAGCTGGAAACAAAACCTCTGGACTCTGTTTCCATTCGCTTTTCTGTCCTTTTCCTAAATTTGGGAGTGAAATTCAGGTTAAGCCAGAGCGCCACCTAGTGGTCTTTCTAGGATACTCCTTTTCTTAAAGAGTGAGGCATACAAACAATCAAACTAGAATTCTAGTGATGAACTGCCCCGTTTTGAGCAATGGAAAACATATTTTTCAAGCAGAAGAGGAATTGAATAAAAGCCTGCATGGATCTTTTGGTGTTCATGACTCTTTGTGACCTGTGGCCATCATTTTTCCAGGATTTTCTGCCAGTGATTGCCTTTCTGAGTTCTTGGAACGCTCATCCTTAAATGCCCTCAAAAATACTATCCATTCACCTTGTCTTCTATTAAATTCTTTTTCATTGGCTTCCAAAATCAGGGTCTTCTCTAATGGCTCTTGTCTTCTCATAATGGGTACAAAATATTTAAGCTTTGGCTTCATTATCAGTGCTCCTATTGCACATTTTGGTTTTTTTAAGTCATCTCATAGTGGACGATTCATTCTAGTTGTCTCTAGCACCACAATTCAGAAACAATCATTTATCATTCAGTCTTTTAGACAGTCCAGTTTTTACAGCCATATGCTACCGCCGTGAAAACTATAACCTTGGCAATATGTCCCTTTGTTGCTAGTACGAAGTCGCTGAGTTCTAATATTTTGTCTAGATAGTTCATACTTGTCTCCCCAGTAGCAGATGTCTCTTTATAGCATGGTTATTACTGTGTGAATTTTTTTTTAAACCCTAGGAAGATAAAATCTATTACTACTTTAGTTTCTTGGTAACTGAAGTAGTAGATTAACAGTACATTACATTGGTAATGCCTGTTAATACAATCTTATTTTATTTGTCTTAATTTTCAGCAATAGAATAATTTTGCATTCTTCTTTCATCTACAACAGGGGTGTCAAACTCAAGGCCCACAGGCTAGATCTGGCCTGCAGGGTGCTTAGATATGGCCTGTGGGGCTGCCCTGGAAACAGCGAAGGAATGGCCCACAGTGCCTCTGTCACCCTCAGCAGAGGGTTGCAGGAGGCCGTCGCAGCTGGAAACGGAAGTCGGGGGCCCGTTTTCACTGGCAGAAAGCTCAGGCCCCCTGACACAAGTGACGTTGAGATGGCCATGCCCACCTCCGCCACGCCGACCCCGGACTTCTGAGGTCAAACACAATCCTGATGCAGCCCTCAATGAAATCGAGTTTGACACCCCTGATCTACAACATTTATTTCTAAGCCTTTCTTGCTTCTAACGACAGAAGTGGTATCATCAGCATATCTGAGGTGGCTAATGTCCCTCTCATTCGAATTCCAATGTCTTATGTTCTGAGGTCCAGTGTTTCTCAGGATGTATTGTGCACATAGATGACAACAGACAACCTTGGTCCATTCCTAACTCTATTCCAAATCCTTTAGTTGCTCTCTGCTCCACTTTAACTGTTGATCCATAGTCATCATACAAATTCTTCTGTACGTGGCTCAGAACACCCATGTTGTTAAGATTGATCTACTCTCTATTGTGGTGGATCCTTTTAGTATCTGCCTGAATCTGATTGTGATTATAACAGAATAACACAATTGGAAGGGACCTTGGAAGTCTTCTAGTCCAATCCACTGCTCAAGCAGAAACGCTATACCATTTCAGACAAATGGTTGTCCAATCTCTTCTTACGCACCTCCATGTTGGCGCATCCACAATTCCTGGAGACAAGTTGTTCTACTGATTAATTGTTCCAACTGTCAAGAAATTTCTCCTTAGTTCTAAGTTGGTTCTTTTCTTGATTAGTTTCCATCCATTGCTTTTTGCCCTACCTTCAGGTGCTTTGAAGAATAGGTTGACCCCCTCTTCTTTGTGGCAGCCCCTTAAATACTACTCTCATGTTGCCCCTAGTCCTTCTTTTCATTAAACCAGACATATCTGATTTCTGCAAGTATTCTTCGTATGTTTTTGCCTTCAGGCCTCTAATCATCCTTGTTGCTCTTCTCTGCACTTTTATGATCCATGGAAGTCAGTTTTGAGGTTTACATACAGGTAGTCCTTGACATATGACTGTAATGGAACCCGCCCATCAGCGATGAAATCCAGCAGGTTCTGACAGGTTCTAGAGAACCTGCAGCGGAAATTTTGAGTAGTTTGGAGAACCGGCAAATACCACCTCTGGGTGGCCCTAGAGTGGGGTTGGAATGGAGATTTTGCAATATCCTTCCCCTAGGAGTGGGGAGGGAATGGAGATTTTGCAGTATCCTTCCCCTGCCACACCCACCAAGCCACGTCCACCAAGCAATACAACGCCCACCAAACCACGCCCACAGAACTGGTAATAAAAAAATTTGGATTTCACCACTGCCGCCCATCACAGTCCTGTGTCTAAACAGTTGTTAAAATGGGTTGGTCACATGATCAATCTGATTTTATGGCCTTTTTGCAGCAGTTGTTAAGTGAATCTCTGATTTGCTATGGCAATTATTTGGCTGGAAATTGGAAGTGCCGGTTTTCAGCAAAACCATTGTTAAATCATGGTCATGTGACTATAGAACACAGCTCTAAATGAGGCCATGTTGCTGGACACCCAAAATACAGTCATTTGACCTTCAGAACTGGGTTGTAACTCTCCTTTTTCAGGTCGATTGTAACCTTGAATGGCCACTAAGAAACAGGTAATAAGTCAAAGACTAATTTATAATTTATTTGTTTATTTGTATCCTGCCTTTATTATTTTTAATATTTGATACTCAAGGTGGCAAATATATCCAAAATACATTCCTCCTCCTTTTTGCCCATAATAAAACCTTGTGAGGTGAATTGGGTTGAGAGTGAGGTTACCCAGCTGGCTTTCATGACTAAGGGTGGGACTAGAACTCCCAGTCTCCCAGTTTCTAGCCTGGTGCCTTAGCCACTAGAGCAGATTTGGCTCTGCTGATATCAGTGGTTCAAAATAGGCCAGATCTGGAAAGATGTGGCACAAAACAAGAAAAAATTTGGGTAATTCCACACATCTATTTTATGTTCCTCCTTTCCTAAGCTAAGAAGTTATTTATTGCTTTCATCTGCCAGTGGTCCTTGCTCGGTTTTGTCTTGTATCACTGTTTTCTTCCAGTGCAGGATTCCTTGGTCAATTTATTTTCTATATTTCCAGAAAGCATTGAACTGTAAACTAATAAAGGAAGAACTGAGGTTTATTTATTTATTTATTTATTTATTTATTTATTTATTACCCTGTTTCCCCCAAAATAAGACGTCCCCTGATAATAAGCCCAATCGGGCTTTTGAGCGCATGGCAATAAGGCCAAGCGCTTATTTCAGGGTTCAAAAAAATATAAGACAGGGTCTTGTTTTTGGGGAAACGTGGTAGAATTTGTCAAACAAAAACGAGAACAAGAATAAAGGAATAAAAGTACAATGACAGGAACGATAGGCACGTTGGTGCACTTATGCACGTCCCCTCTACTGACCACTTAAGTATGAAGTAAGGTCCACGAAAGTCAATTTGTGACTGAAACTGAAAATTTGTAGCTGAAACAACTGAATCAGGTAGAGCATTCCAGACTTTGACAATTCTATTACAGAAATCATATTTTTTACAGTCAGGTTTATAATCATTTACATTGAGTTTAAAGTGTTTGTTAGCATGTATATTATTGCGATTAAAACAAAAAAAGTCATTTACAGTTAAAACATTACTACGTATAATTTTGTATGCAATACCTAGGTCTGACCGCAAGCGACACAGTTCTAAGTTATCCAAACCAAGAATTTCGAGCCTAGTAGCATAGGGAATTCTACTGCATACAGAAGAGTGCAAGACTTTTCTTGTGAAATATTTCTGAACAATTAGTTTAATTAATTTAACAATTAATCAGGTTATTCAATATGTTAAGCTAAAAAAAAACATGTTTCTTATAGTTAAAGGCAACCAACAATTATGATTGGTGGGAACTTAGAGTAACTATCCAGTTAATTATAATAAGTAGAATTGTTATGGTAATTACATTAGCAGTAAGATTGATAGCCCTCTTGTGAGTGACTGAAAGTCTCATAAAAATAGAATTGCTAATATTTAAAAATACAAATACTTAATTTTTAATAGCAATTAAAAACCCAAAACATTAAATACTCCACATTCAGCAATCAACACAAAATTGCACATGTTTTCAGGCTGAAACACCTATTATGAATTATCATTGAATTTTTCCTTCTTGATCATGCTTTATTACATTATATTTTTTAAAAATATTTTTTTAAAATACTGGTATTTTTTTAAAATACTGGTATTTTTTTAAAATACCAGATTTGAGGCACATTTTATGGATTAAAGATAAACAGTATTTTTGGGGGGGCAGATATCACTGGATGCATTTGAACAGAAGTCAGATTGCCATAGTTTGGGTTCCACTGTAGGAGATTCACATGGCAGGTGGGTGGAATAGATGGCCTTTAAGCTCCCTTTTGACCCTCCCATTCTGGATCTTGACATCTGGCAGTCTGTGAAACTTAATTTGCTTCAGTTCTTTGCTGAATTCATAATTATATTTAAGCAGACCACTGGACAAGATTTACTTCCTTGTATTGCTGCATGTAGAACTGTGTCTCGTAAACATAATTGATACATTTGTTAATGAGCTATTGATGTCCCTCCTTTATTTATACTCCCCAAATAATAAACAAAGTAAATCTAATTACCTATGCAGGAATAAGCTGCCATTAAGCAATCCTGGCATAAACTGGCCCAACACTAATGCACTAAAAGGAGCTTCAAAGAGAGAATACAACCAAGTCTGGATAATTAGCCATTAAATTCTGCAAAAAAACAAAACAAAAACAAAAGGATTTTCAATATTTCTGCAAAACACATCTCATCTGGATAGTTTTCCCAAGACTGTCACTTCAAGACAGCTTATCTTGTGCCTGGACTTGTATGTTAAATACTAACAAATGACATTAGAGGATGTTTTCCAAAAACCTGAAGCAAGATGATCCATCCCCAGTTAATAAAATGCTTTAAAGCTGTGGCAAAAACAGAATAAATTGATCCGTCAGAAAAGTTAATCTGAAATTGAGGAGATATTCAAGGGACAAGAAGTTCCTGAGGAACATCTTTTATGCTTGCTCACTTTCCTTTGGAAGGACATCAAGGGAGTCTGGGTTTATTTACATAGACAGGTAATCCTCAATTTACAACCAATCATTAGCAACCATTCAAAGTTACAACCTACCTGAAAAAGGGATTTAAGACCCGGTCCCAAAGTTCCAAGGATTGCTTCCTCCTACGGTTAAGTGATTAGATGTCAGCAACACAACTGCATTTATGGTGATTTGCAACATGGTGTGACGAATGGTTTTGCCAAAAACCTATGCCACCGCAAACAATGGGTTTGCTTAACAGCCACAGCATTTGTCTAATCATCACTAATGACTGTTGCAGAAAAGGTCATAAAATCAAGTTGGTCATGTGACTAACCCAATTTACAATCATCACGATATATGTACAGAGAAGAGCAACCAAGATGATTAGGGGACTGGAGGCTAAAACATACGATAAACAGTTGCAAGAACTCGGCATGACTAGTCTAGTGAAGAGAAGGACCAGGGGAGACATGATAGCAGAGTTCCAATATTTGAGGGGTTGCCACAGAGAGGAAGGGGTCAAGCTATTTTCCAAGGGACCTGAAGACCAGACAAGGAATAATGGATGGAAACTGATCAAAAAGAGATTCAACCTGGAAATAAGGAGAATTTTTCTGACAGTGAGAATAATCAACCAATGGAACAGAAGTTGCCTTCAGAAATTGTGGGAGCTTCATCACTGGAGGCTTTCAAGAAGAGATTGGACTGTCATTTGTCAGAAATGGTATAGAGTCTCCTGCTTGGGCAGAGGATTGGACTAAATGACCTACAAGATCCCTTCCAACTCTGATAATCTGTAAGGATCTGTATATGAACATAATGGGCAGACTCCATTATGGTGATATATTGAAGATTACTTGCATACATTATTACCTATTTACAGAGAAATTCCGTTCAAACAGTAATGCCCAATGGCAATCAGAACTCTGGTCAATGTCAGATTTCCAGAGAGTCCTTGATACATACTTTTTTTCTTGTTGTCTTCCCAAATTCATTCCATTTTTTCCCCTCTTTTGTCTGCCAGAAGCAGCAGCTTGCTCATCCTGATTTATACTTAGTTGCCTGCCAAGCTTAGAAGGAGACCAAAGATGAATTGTCTTCTTTGATCTTTTCCTACTTTGGAGTGTCATCTAACCTGCTGCTGCCAAAAAGTAGGGTGTCCATCTTATGGCTAGGAATTGAAGGCAACGGAAAGGCAAGCAACCTGCCACCTGTTGGTAAGCAACCATCTAAAAACCATGTGTTTCATGGAGGCACATTGTACACGGTGTGTCTAAGAAAGATGTGTGGGCCATTTTGCCAAGCCATTTATTTGCATGTGTCTTGGGCACTTCTTGCTTCACTAACAGTCTTTTGACTGTTATCTCAGAAGACATACATTCCCAAGGGTGTTTCTTGGTCAAAGAAGTCAAAATGGCAGCCACGTCATCTGTGTGATACTCAGAAAGCACCATTTATTATGTATTGGATGTAGTAAAAAAAGAAGCCTTCCGTTGCATCATACTATATCTTAAGCATTTTTAGGGCCACATTCTGACCTTGGTTATATTCCTGAAGATGTTTTATTACTATGCTAGGCAACGTGTGTGTGTGTGTGTGTGTGTGTGTGTGTGTGTGTGTGTAAAGATGCCACTGACAGCAGACAGCAATCACTAAGGGACACAACTCAATAGCGACTTTTGTATGCAGGAACATCTTCATAGTGTTATGGACTAGAACCTATCCCAAAACAAAATGTTTTAAAAGTTATGATATTTATGTAGTTACTTACCAAGCACATCCAAATTATATTAAAGTAACCAAAATATGACAAGGCATGTCACAACTTTTGAGCACCCTTAATGTTTGGAAATTGAAAGTTGAAAAATTTGACATGCCACATTGTCCCAAGTAGGAGACTTCACAGAAAGTCATGAAGAATAAGAGGACTAGGATCCTGTGGGTCTTCCAGATCTCTGTGGGACAGGCGAGTTCTGACCATTAAACCGGACATCGTGGTAGTAGACAAAAAACAGAGGACTGTGGTGGTGATAGATGCAGTGGTGCCAAGTGACATCAGGAAGAAGGACAAGGAGAATCTGGAATAGTAGCAGAACTTGAATGAGGAACTGGAGAGAGTGTGGAAAGTCAAGACCAATGATGGTAGGAGCACTCATGGCTGTGACTCCTAAGCTTGAAGAGGAGCTCCAACAGATCTCAGAAACATCAGAGCTCTCTTTCCAGATAATACAATGGTAGGAACAGCTGAAATCATGCACAGAACCCTCAAACTCCCAGGCCTCTGGTAGGGGACCCAAGATTGAGGAAGACACATAGGCATAAGAAGGGAGTAAGTCTATCTATCTGTCTGTCTGTCTGTCTGTCTGTCTGTCTGTCACTATCACTGCTTACTAGGTGTTGAATGAATCCCTCGACAAAGGATTTGGAATCTTGGTAAGGGGTTGTGATTTAGTAAAAGGAAACAGTCCAAAATGGAGGCTAGTGATGAGTCCCAGTACTAGTCATACAGTGCCCCCTAGTGGTCAATAGTAAATAAAAGAATTTATTTTAAAAAAAATACATTCCCATTGGGTGTGAGATCTTGAGTTCTTTAATACAAAGCCCGGACAAAATTAATAGTTGCAAACTCACTAGTTTGAGAGTTCAAGGGGGTGGGGGGAAATGGAGGAGGCATATCTCTATAGCAACTAATTCCTTAGCATTTTTTGTTTGTTTGTTTGGATTTGGCTTAACTCAACAGTTTCGTGACTGAGTCTGCCTGGGTCAGAATATTAAAACAAAACTGCTATTAAAAAACAGCTGGTTCAAGATAAGTGCATTCAAGCAGTTTTCTACGTGCCTCGAACCTGACATTTTATTTTAAAAAAGCAGTACTAATGAGAGATGAACAGTGAGAAAAAGCCATTCCAGGTCATTATTTAGAAGCCTGATTTCCTTAATGAGCTGTGATACTCTGCCCAGGAAAGAAATAGAAACAGGCCACCGAAATAGATCACGGCACATGATGCCAAATTAGTCATCCAATTGCTGCATCCAATTATGAAATAGCCCATCCAAATGTCACTTCACAATGTAACCCAGAAATTCCGTTTTTTTCCCCCTTGCACTCTTTATTTCTTGCTTGCTTTCTGGATAGTAAAAACATTACTGTTAGTTTGGAGCGGTGCTTCTTAACCTTAACAGCTTTAAGCTGGCTGGATTCCAACTCCCAGAATTTCCCAGCCAAAATTGCAAAATTGAAGAAGGGAAATGAGTGAACCCACCCCCACCCCACCCCCGCCTTTAAAGCTGGATGACATTCCTTTTTGCATTTGAAAGTGAACTTAGAATAGATCGCTTTGATATGGTCACTAACCAGATATGAACCCAGTACAACAACATTGAGAGAACTGGAGCCACAAATGACAAGTACAAGGGGTCCTTGTCTTACAACCATTTATTTCTGTAGAAAGCTAACACCCACCCCACTCCTACAGGAATGAAATATTCTAGGAAATATTAAAAAGGCAGAATATTATGTTTCCCTGGATGAGAAAAGGAGAAACATGTTTTTAAAGACAAAAAGCAGCTCCCTGTTCCCAGCAGATATTTGGTGCACATTAAGACTGGGTCAGCATATCTACAAGACAATTAGAACTTCAGCTCCAGAGTGATGGGATTAAGACATGGCCCTCAGGACATAATAGGATTAGCCCTCTACCCATCTAGCAGCATGGCTCACTGCATTGCGAAGTCACCTGGGGACATTACATCACCCAGCAAGTTTCAACCAACCTTAATTCAGACAACCTCCGCTGTGACCCTTGCATAGCCTCCTGGGAGTCTGACAGCTGGTAGAATACATGCCCTTGCCACAGGAACAGGAAGCTCAAGTTCAAAGCCCAAAGAGAAGGTATAAATAACATTCACTCTCCACTCTATGTGGTCAGTTACCCAGAATCACACGGCCTTGGTGCTTTGGACTGTTCTGAGTGTGGTATTTATATGGTACCTGCTGTATGTGGCTTTTTAGATATTGATTGGGCTGTTGATGGCTGTCTGTTAAGTCATTGGCTGTTGTTTGCTTCAGCTGCCAACCCCTCACCTCCTGAGTACTTGATAAGCTGGGGGTAAATCATCATTCCTGTTGACTGAGGAGGGACCCATTCAAGTGATGGAAGCCTGAGAAATGGGCCTCTGGTCAGAGAGAGGTTCCCTGAAGATGGACTCCCATACGAGTCTGAAAGCTTGGAAGATACAACCTCTGATCCAGTAGTAGGTTCCACTTACCTTCGCTACTGGTTCGGAACTGTGAGCATGCATGTGTACTTGTGCGCAGTGCTTCTGCGCATGTACAGAGCATCCGTGATGACATCCAGGTGGGTGGGTGGAGCCACCCGCCATCGCCACTACCGGTTCGCCTGTAGAAACCCACCACTGCTCTGGTCACAGTGACCCAACCCAGATGGGATCCCGCAACATTATCCTTGGACATGTATATTTGTCTTCATTCATAACTTATGACCGTATTTCACACTTACGACCATTACAGCATCCCCATGGTCATGTAATCAAAATTCAGGGGCTTGGCAACAGACTCATACTTATGACGATTGCAATGTCCCAGGTTCATGTTATCACCTTTTGCAACCTTCTGACAAGCAAAGTCAATGGGAAAGACAGATTCATTTAAAAACCATGTTACTATTTTAACAGCTGCAGCGACTCACTTAATAACTGTGGCAAGAAAGATTGTAAAATGGGGCAAAACTCACTTAACAAATGTCTCACTCAGTAATAGAAATTTTGGGCTCAACTGTAGTCATTAGTTAAGGATGACCTGTGCTAGAATACTAAAACTTAAATAATGATAGGTTTAGAAGTTTCTATCTTTTGCACCCTGGCTAAATTATGTGATATAGTCTCTTTCTTTCTCTCGCACGCACCCACACATCCACGATTTTTGAGAGCTAGGCACTACATTCATTCCAACTCAATAAATATCCTGGGAGAAATTAAGTAAATGAAAAGCAAAGTAATTAACGCCATTCATGCTAAATAGTTAAATAAGTTCAAATTACCTTGAACTTAAGAGGAATTGAAGAGACATTCCTGTACTTATTGTTGTAGTGGCAAACGTACACCACATCTTTTTGCTCATAGGCCAAGAGTCTACAAATTAGATCATAAAGGAATGATCAAAGAGTCAAAGAAAATAGACTCTTCAACGCTAAATTGATTTCATTTACTAAAGATGGAAAAACCCAAAGAACATAGAGAAGGTCAACAAGAAATAGGCAGGAAAGAATATATGTTGTTGTTCAGCCACTAAGTGGTATGTGACTCTTTGCAACCCCATGGACAATCGCATGCTAGACCTCTCTGTCCTCCAAATTCATATTCATTGCATCTAATGCTATCTGATCCTCTACCGTCTTCTTCTCCTTTTACCTTCAATTTTTCCCAACATCAGGATCTTTTCCAGGCAGCCTCTCTTCTGATTTGGTGGCCAAAGTATTTGAACTTCAGCTTCAGGATCTGCCCTTCCAAAAAACAGTCAGGGTTGATTTCTTTTGGGATGGACTGATTTGACCTCCTTGCAATCCAGGGGTTCATCAAAAACAGATCATGCCAGGCAGATCTTATTTCATTCTTTGACAAAATGACTAAATTACTGGATCATGAGATGCTGCGGAATAGTATACTTAGATTTTAGTGAAGCATTTGATAAAGTAGATCACAAACCTACTTCTTAGCAAGCTAGAAAAACGTGGGATAGACAGCACTACCACCATGTGGGTTTGTAACTGACTGACATATCATACTCAACATGTAGTTGTTGACAAAACTACATCCATATGGAGTGGTACTCCAAGGTTATGTCTTAGGCCCAATACTCTTCAATATCTTCATAAATGATCTAGACAAGGGAATAAAATGGGAACTCATCAAATTTGCAGATGACACTAAGCTGTCAGGAATAGCCAACAGTCCATAAGACAATCTCAAGATCCAAAAAGTTCTTGACAGACTTGAACATTGGACAAATCTAACAAAATGAAATTCAACATACTGTAGATAAAAGTAAGGTTTTACACTTACGCAAGAGAAACCCAACTGTATAGGTACTGACTAGTCACTAGGTGAATCTTGGCTTAATGCCAGTAATTGTGATAGGGATATTGGAGTTCTAGTGGACTCCAATATGAGCCAACAGTGTGCAGCAGCAGCCAAAAGAGCTATTGCAATCCTAGACTGCATTAATAGAGGGACAGAATCATGATCACATGAAGTTCTAGTGCCACTTTACAAAGTCTTAGTAAGGCCACACTTGGAGTACTTGTAAGAGCCGAGGCGGCGCAGTGGTTAGAGAGCTGTACTGCAGCTACTTCAGCTGACTGCTAGTTCAGCAGATCAGCAGATCAAATCTCACCGACTCAAGGTTGACTCAGCCTTCCATCCTTCCGAGGTGGGTAAAATGAGGACCCAGATTATTGGGGGCAATATGCTATTTAGTATACTGTCTTTGGTGTAAGCTGCCCAGAGTCCTTGGAGAGTAGGCGGCATAGAAATATGAATAATAATAATAATAGAAATATGATTAATAATAATACTGCATCCAGTTCTAGTCACCACAATACAAAAAAGATGTTGAAATTCTGGAAAGAGTGCAGAGAAGAGCAACAAAAATAATTAGGGGGTGGAGGCAAAACTTAAGAAGAATGGTTACAGGAATTGGGTATGTCTAGTCTAATGAAAAGAAGGACTAGATGTGATAGCAATGTTCCAATATTTGAGGGGCTGCCACAAAGAAGAGGGGGTCAACCTATTCTGCAAAGTACCTGAAGGCAAAAAGCAATGGATGGAAATTAATCAAGGAAAGAGCCAATTAGAACTAAGGAGAAATTTCATGACAGTCAGAACAATTAATCAGTAGAACGACTTGCCTTTAGAAGTTGTGGGTGCTCCATCATTGGAGGATTTTAAGAAGGGACTGGACAGCCACTTATCTGGAATGATATAGGGTCTTCTGCCTGAGCAGGGGTTTGGATTAGAAGACCTCTAAGGTCCCTTTCACTAGAATAACTCAGTGGGAAATTTATTCTTATTTAGCTAAGCTATGCATAATTATTTTCAGGTCAGATACACTTGGAAGCATTCACAGCTGATGCCCTAACCCTGAATATGCATGCACTGATATGGTCATGTGACCACTGGGAGATTTTTCTCATTGTAAATTCAGAACTGAATTGTAAATACTTTTGGGGTGGGAGCATCCAATATAACTTCAACTGATCGCTAAGAGTCTGGACGTAAGTTGAGGACTACTTGTACTTTATCTGATATTCTATGAAATTTTGTCACTTGGAAATGGTTGAAGTGTTTTGCATGCCTTCCATAGAAAATCCATGTTTCTCAGGCATACGGGAGAGTAGTATGGCTCTGTATCCTCCAGAGTAAAGAACATAGTGGTGAACTTGAACTTGTCACAGTAGATCCCGTTAAGGACAGCTGAGGTGCAGGATCTTATTAAAATCTCCCAATGTTTTATTCGTTTACAGGGAGCCTCAAAATCTCTACCCTCCCGAGGTTAGCAATGCAAAGCTCCAATATGCGGGATGGGGACCCAAAGGCCAACAGCTGGTAAGAAACTGTTCACTATGACTTTTTGTCTTCCTTTGCTGCAAAGTCAGTCACAAACACAAGTAAAAGGGATCCCATATGGCCTCTTGGCTTACTTTGCAGATTTAACCATGCGGCCCCGTTGCTGATAGGTCAGGACTTAATTCAGCACTTGTCTAATAGCAAGACCAATTTGCTTCTCGGTGATCCAAAGAATTCATGCACTAAAATCCAGCAGAAGCAGAAGAGATTAGGGCTATAATTGAGAGGTGGTTCTAATCCCTTCATAGCAGTGGTGAAATCCAAATTTTTTTACTATCGGTTCTGTGGGCGTGGCTTGGTGGGCGTGGTGTGGCTTGGTGGGCGTGGTGTGGCTTGGTGGGTGTGGCAGGGGAAGGATACTGCAAAATCCCCATTCCCACCGCACTCCAGGGGAAGGATACTGCAAAATCTCCATTCCCACCCCACTCTGGGGCCAGCCAGAGGTGGTATTTGCCGGTTCTCTGAACTCAAAATTTCCGCTACCAGTTCACCAGAACCTGCTGGATTTCACCCCTCCTTCATAGCCACAGAAATTCCCTAGGGGACTAGGGCCAATCTCTCTCTGTGAGCTGCAGAGCCTGGGGTGATGCAGTGGCGAAGCTCGTGAACTAAGAGTGGGGAGATCCAGGTTTTGGCTCCTCCCTCAGTCATTAAAGGCTACTGGGTATGAAGAAAAACGTAGCAGAACTGGGAGAAGAAAGACCAAGGCATTATGGTGACAGAAAAGATTTCTCAGTCGAGAGCCAACTACAACTTATCTCTGCTGCTTCCCACCCACCACCCACCCAATGGTATTTCATTGACCATAACTCAAGGATCATCCTCTCTAGACATTGTGCTGGACATGGCAAGAAAGAACCTCTCTCTAAAAGTCCCAGGGGCTCTTCAGATGCTGCTTTGAACCCAGCTATAGATAGTCCTTGACTTACAACCACCTCTGAGCCCAAAATTTCTCTTGCTAAGCTAGACAGTTGTAAAATGGGTTTTGTTCCATTTTATGACTTTTCTTGCCACCAATGTTATAAGTGAAACGCTGTAGTTGTTAAGTTAGTAACACGGTTGTTAAATGAATCTGGCTTCTTCATTGACTTTGCTTTGATACCCTTGCAAAAGGGTATCATATGACCCCAGGACACTGCAACCGTCATAAATATGAGACAGTTATCAAACATCCAGATTTTGACCACATGACCATGCTGATGCTCCAACAGTCATATGTGTGAAAAAGTGTCATGGTCACATTTTTCAGTGCTGTTGTAACTTGGATTGGTCACTAAACAAATGGTTTGTCTATGGAGATTCTCAGTCCTCCAGGGTCATAGTTGTCCCAAAGGTGCTTTTTCAAGAGGCAACTGGTTTTTTCTTTTGAAGACGTTTCGCTTCTCATCCAAGAAACCAGAAAGTCCAGTTGCCTCTTGAAAAAGCACCTTTGGGATAAACCAATGGTTGTAAGTTGAGAACTACTTGTAGTGTGTTTGTTTATTTCAATTGTATGCTGTGCAATTTCCTAGGCAGCCAACAATCTCATCATAAGACGAAGGCATCTACAGGAGAAAGGGAAACTAATTTGAGCATACATTAAAAAAAGACAAATCAAAAATAGAATGCTGTGCCCTCATCAACCCTTTTACCAATCAGTTCATCCTCTCCTCGTGCACTAGAGCAGTGGTAGGAATAACTTGGGCATATTCTAGAGTTCTTGGAGTAATTTCTGATCTTGTTTTCTTGGGGTGACAATGGCATTATTCAAGACTGGAAAAAGGGTGACGGGTCAAACAGTTTAAGGAACCAACAAAGAAGAATATTTGTACCTCAGAGTTGAACTGTGAGATCCTGGGTGGTGTCTGAGCTTGGTGGTTTTCTTGCAGACCTTTAATTACCAAACTAGGTAACATCATCAGTGCTACAAGGCAACAGAGTTTGCTCCCTGTTTACATAAGGTGGCTTGCCTTGTCACCGTTGGTGGAAGTGCTGTTTTCCTCATGGATTAACACCAGGAATAATACCATACCATACTAACAACCAAGCAGTAAACAATACTCCAATGAAGGAAGTACTAGCTCAGATAAAAGATCAAACGGAAAACAACAGCCAAATCAAGAAACCATCAAGACCACTCCCACCAACACTGAATAAGGCAAGCCACTTGTATATAAACAGAGAGAAAACCGCATAGGTGCACAGGTAGATCAATACTAGAGAAGGTGTTCCCACCAGGTCTAACACCAGGAAGACCCTTAAAATTGAATTTACTATATATCCAACTGGCAAATAGTGCATAAGCAGAAGGATCACTCAGGTATATTGAGATACAGCTGTTATCACCCAGACACCCATGTTCCTTATGAATTGTACCTTCTGAATGTTCATCAAGGACAGACTTGTGCACAATGCAATGTAGTAATACAAGTAACAGGGATTAGGGTGTGAGGAGAGCCTATTGATCCAAGAATGGTCACCTTTAACACATATGGTATAACTAGGCAAATTTTTCCTTGCTAAAGCTCCAGCCTCCTTATTAAATAGGAGCTATGACTTTAGGAACATCTCCAGACTTCTAGCTGTCTCTGAACAGGAGAGCACAATTCCATTTGTGGTCAAAAATGGTATTTTTCAGGAATCTATGGGCCTACAAACGAAAGTATCTCAGTCTCGGAGGGATTTAATCTGCATCTCTTCTTCCCTATCCAGACTCTGACTGATTCCAAGACACTGAGTCAGCATTTTGACTCTGTTCCCCGTTTGGCCTGGGGCCAAGAGAAATAGTTGGGTGTCATCAGCACATTGAAAATATAGATCCTTATATCAACAAATTCCTCCCCCAGCAGTTTAATGTAGATGTTAAAAAGAAGTGAAGAGAAAATGGCCCTGAGGCACTTCACAAAGTAAAGATTTCAACTTGTCACTTCAGGTCATTCAGCCACTGACTCAGAGGAGATCCTAAGTAGGAGATATTTCCTGGTGGGCTTTCTCAACCATGAGGAGCCAGGAATTTTCCACATTTTAATTTTGTTCTTCTTATGAGTGAATTTATCACTAACTCTGCACCCACTTCTAAGAAACCTTGTTTTGACCTTGTCAAACCACCCTGCCAACGCATAGCCAAAATCCTAGCTCTTAATCATTGATGCCAACCACAAAACCATGCGCTCTCCATATCTGTAATGCAATAAAGTATAATCAATGAACCAGGGTGTATCACTGCACAAGAAGAAAACTTAATTTACAGTGATGCCCTACATAAACATCAGTGATATTAGGTTTCCGAATGCAAGATAATCCATTAGAAGAAGTTTAAAGCATAGAGGCCACTTTAGTTAAGAAATTCTGGGAACAATATTACAAGGCAGTTAGCATGCAAAAATACAGGTAGTCCTCTGTTTACAACCCATGTAACGATGGTGTTACAAAGGCAATGGAAAAGGCAATTTGCAATCTGTCCTTGAAGTTATGATCATCATACCACTCTAGTTGATCACAAACCAGGTACTTGGCAACCAGCTCACATATACAACTGGTTGCAGCAAGCTGCAGTGATGTGATTGCAACTTTTGACTTTCCCAGCTGGTTTCCAACAAACAATATTAATTGGGGAAGCCAGCTTAATGACCATGATAAACGTGAATGTAAAATCAGGTCCAGTCACGTGACTTAATGACATCATCATTCAGCAATGGAAATTATAGTCCTAATTATAGCCATAAGTTGTAATTAGTTTAGAAGACCAGGAACAATATTCTACACAGCCATAGAAAATAATAAAGCAGAATAAAACATTATTCTGCTTCCTAATGAAAACATTAAAAAGTGCTTTCCACTTCTATAAGCGGCTAAAATGTGTAGTAGAGTTTGTGCAAAATACAAATTATTGCAAGATTTGTTGCCAAGTCCTGGTAAAAATGTGTGTGTGAGAGAGTTAGATTACTTTTAAAAAATAAATATGCAGAGGAGAGAATTTAAGGCTAAACATTAGTGGATCCTCAGAGAATCATCAATATAATGATCATTTTTAAGGTTCCAAATTTTTTGATTCAGCATTCAGTCCGAGGAAGATTTTTGCTGCAGGTCAGGCAATTCCACAACATTATTTTTGCTCCAAACATTGTCAGCTTTTGGGGTATTAAAGATATTATATGCAGAAAATCCTTTTGGGTTTTAAAGATTAATATGAGCTGCTGTTCCAAAAATTAAAATAAAACCTATGTTAGTTTTAATAGAAGCTTTAGAGCTTGTTCAGCATAGATAGGCTACCTCAAACAGTTTTAAAGTTTGTGCAAAGTCACTATAAATCAGTGGTTAGAGCAGGGGTTTCAAACTGGCGACCCGCAGGCTGGATGCATCACATGTAGGCCACTCCCACCCCAGCTCCGCGAATGGAAAAAAGTCACAAAAGTCACGTGACGGCGGGGGTGGGTTCTACTTACCTTTACTACCGGTTCGCAATGGGGCCATGCGTGCTCTTCTGCGCATGCGCAGAAGCATTTTGATGACGTCAGTGTCAGTGGGCACTGGAGCCTCCCACCGGTTTTACTACCGGTTCAATACAACCGGTGCAAACCGGGGGCAACCCACCACTGCGTGATGCAACGTGACGCCTTGAATTTGACACCGGTGGATTAGAGCATTTATTCTGCATGTTTTCAAATTCAGTCTCTGATAAGGTAGTTCTTAACAACCTTTTGTTTAGTGACCAAAGTTATAATGGCACTAAAAAAAGTGACTTATGACGGTTTTTCACACTTATGACTTATGACTGTCACAGCATCCTCACAATTATGTGATCAACATCTGTACACTGGCAATATCTATGATGGTTGCACCATCCCAGGGTCGTGTAATAACTATTTGTGACCCGCCCAGCCAATTTCTGAAAAGATAAGTCAAGGGGGAAAGTCAGATTTGCATAATTCACTTAACAATCATCGTGATTTGCTTAACAATTGTGACAAAAAAGGTCATAAAATCAATTACCTCATATAACAACTGCTTGGCTTAGCAAAAGAAACTCTGGTCCCAATTGTGGTCATAAGTCGAGTACCAGCTGTATTATCAGTTAAGTTGGTAGCAGATAATAATTTTATTTTAAGAGAGGCAAATGGGCCATTTCGGGGCTCCAGAGGACCTCTAGGGGAGTGAGGAAGGCCGTTTTCACCTTCCCCAGGCTCCTAGAAAGGCTCTGGAGCCTGGGGAGAGCAAAGAATGGGCTTACCAGGCCCACCAGGCCATTGCGTGCTGAAAGCGGGGGGAGCTTTAGGGGTCGTGCATGCATGCACAGGGGGACAGGGTGCATAGAATTATGGGTGTGGACATGCACGAGCCCCCCCCCCGTGCTCCCCCTGCTTTTGGCATCCGATGGCAAAAAAGTTAGCCATCACTGCTCTAGAGGAATTGATTATCTGGATTTGTATTATCCAAGACTAAGGTCTAGTTATAGATATGAGATAATAATGATGCTCTTATAGATGATCTTTGGGGTGACTTGGATAGAGATAGTAAGTGTATCCCAGACTTCTTAGACCTCTGGTTGACTGCTGATGCAATCAAGCTGTTAGAAGAATTTCTTCTCTATAGTTTGTTCCTTGCTCAAGTCAGTCAGACACCATAATTCAGAGTTCCAATGTTTTATGTCAAGTCATATACAAGGCATTTAGCACTGACTGTGCCAGGCCCTTGTAAGAGGCATTTTTAAGTCAGGTATAAACAACCCGTACTTTTCAGAATATAAAATGCACTCCCCCCCCCACCCTAAAAGAGGATGGAAATGTTGGTGCATTTTATACACCAAATACAGCCATTTTTGGCCTCCCGAAACCTCGCCCCGAGCATCCCGTTTTTGCCAAAACAGGCCCGTTTTTCACAAAAATGGGACACACAGAGGGTTTTGGAGGCCTGCAGAGTGCTCCTGGGTGCCGGGGAGGGCAAAAAAATTTTTTTTTCTTGTTTACCTCTTTAAAATCTTGGTGCGTCTTATACTCCAGTGCGTCTTATAGTCTGAAAAATACGATAGTCTGTGCGTATGTAATTCTAGAATTTTCAATTTTTGTTTTCCAAATTAGGAGTAGTCTAATAATTGGCACGTCTTATCTCTGTTGCTATGAGCTTAATATTATCCTCGCATTCCTTTCTTATCTATGTTATGAGACACTCGGTGTATAATGGCCAAACACTAATTTCTCTTCTAAGCTGGCATTCATTTGGGTTTTTAATAACTGTTTCCTAACAAAACATAGTTCCCTACTGGGTTGTTTACAGAGGTTGAGGATCGAACAGGATTCCTTGCAGTAGTTCTTCTGTTTCCTTAACAGACTCTCACAGTTGGTGATGGTACTTCAATTATTCTCCTCTGTAGAATACAGGTAGTCCTTGATTTATGACCACAATTGAGCCCAACATCTCCATTGCTTGGTGATGAGTTTTGCCCCATTTTACGACCTTGCTCGTCATAGTTGTTAAGTGAATCACAGCAGTTGTTAAATTAGTAATACAATTATTATGTTAATCTGGCTTTGCCAGAAGATTAGAAGTTCACGAGAGGTGATCCATTGGCCATGGGACATTGCAAGCATCATAAGTACATGCCAGTTGCCAAGTGTCTGAATTTTGATCATGTGATCATGGGGATGCTGCAATGTTTTAAGTGTGAAAAATAGTCATCGGTCATTTTTTTCAGTACTGTTGTAACTTTGAATGGTCACCAGTGGTGGGTTGCTACCAGTTCGCCCCAGTTTGGGCATACTGGTAGCAGTGGCGGCGGGAGGCTCTGCCCATCCGCCCAGACATCATCAAATATGATCTGCGCATGCGTGGAAGCGTCTGTGCGTATCAAGATGGGTGGCGCGCGCAAGCAAACTGGGAGCAAAGGTAAGTGAAACCCACCCCGATAGTCATTAAATGAATGGTGTAAGTCGAGGACTACCTGTACTCTTTCTACCTGTAGTCCTCACTTAATGACCACATTTAGCATCAGTAATTTACGGTATATCTCTAGGCATTGCAGTCATGAAATAAAACATTCATCATGTGACCAAGATGAATTTATGATATCACTTCGATCGAGGTTCTTACATACATCACTGGCGGGGTCACTAAACAAGACATCAGATGATTACAATTTGCAATTCCCCTGCTGGCTTCTTGTTCCATTGCTTTTTCTTGTCACAAACCAGCTGCAAAGCATACAAATGTCAATCATGTGACCCCCTCTGGGGCACTTTAAAGGACTGCCAGTTGCAAAATGCTCAAGTGTCAATCATGTGACATTGGAGATGCTCTGATGGTTGCAAGCACAAGGTCAACCTTGTAAATTTACCTTTTCCTCGCCATCATAACTTCAAACAGTCACTAAACAGGGCAGTTGTTAAGTGAGAACTGTATGCATGTCATATCTGCATGAAGCTGTTGGGAAACGTAATTCAGTGGTTTGGGGTCTGGGACAGAGGTGGTACTCAGCAGGTTCTGACCAGTTCTGGAGAACCGGTAGTGGAAATTTTGAGTAGTTCAGAGAACTGGTAGTAAAATTTCTGACTGGCCCCACCTCCATCTATTCTCTGCCTCCCGAGTCCCAGCTAATCATGAGGAAATGGGGATTTTGCAGTAACTTCCTCTGGAATGGGGTGGGAATGGAGATTTTACAGTATCCTTCCCCTGCCACGGCCACCAAGCCACGGCCACCAAGCCACACACACAGAACCGGTAGTAAAAAAATTTGAATCCCACCACTGGTCTGGGAGCATCATTATTGCTGATGATACTCAGCTGGAGATGCTGTCAAAAGAAGTGATTTGCAGTAGAAGTGGAGGCTCTTTGGAGTGACCTCCTGTTTGAGATTAGATCTACATCTACGTGATCCCTTTCTAGAAGACGAGGGAAACTGAGGTCTTCTATAATGCTTGCATCGAATACCCCTTTGTTTGGTGTTGCATCGTTTATGACTTTTAGTCTTCATTGTATTTTTAACTTTTTTGCTTTGTTGTATGTGTAAGCCAGCTTTCTGGACCCCCACTGGTGGCCACTGGGGTGTGTCTGTGAGAAGGGATGGTTCAGCACAAGCAGCGGGCAAGCACGTGTGCCCACCACTTACACAAGTGGAGAGGCGCCCGCTCTAGCACTCACACGCCGCTTGTGCAACCTTGTTCCATACGGCCCATGGCTTAGGGATTAGGGACCCCTGGGGTAAGCGATAGAGAGTCCGTAGGCTAAAAATCTAAGGAATGGAATGGAATGGAATGGAATGGAATGGAATGGAATGGAATGGAATGGAATGGAATGGAATGGAATAACGGAAGGGACCTTGGAGGTCTTCTACTTCATTAAAAAATGAAAAATCCAGGACAAACCCTCAAAAATAGAATAGAATAGAATAGAATAGAATAGAATAGAATACAATAGAATAGAATAGAATACAATACAATACAATACAATACAATACAATACACTACAATACAATACAATACAATACAATACAATACAATACAATACAATACAATACAATACAATAGCAGAGTTGGAAGGGACCTTGGAGATGAGATCTTCTAGTCCAACCCCCTGCTCAGGCAGGAAACCCTAAACCATTTCAGAGAAATGGTTGTCCAATCTCTTCTTAAAAACTTCCAGTGTTGGAGCATTCACAACTTCTGGAGGCAAGTGGTTCCACTGATAAATTGTTCTGTCAGGAAATTTCTCCTTAGTTCTAAGTTGGTTCTCTTCTTGATTAGTTTCCACCCATTCCTTCTTGTCCTGCCTTTAAGTGCTTTGGGGAATAGCTTGATTCCCTCTTCTTTGTGGCAGCCCCTGAGATATTGGAGCACTGCTATCATGTCTGCCCTAGTCCTTCTTTTCATTAAACTAGTTCCTGCAACCGTTCTTAATATGTTTTAGCCTCCAGTCCCCTAATCAACTTTGTCTGAGTGATCATGACCAACTCCCTGTTTCTATTTCTAAGCAAGACATTTGTTAAGTGAGTTTTGCCCCATTTTACGGCCTTTCTTGTCATGAAGTGAATCACTGTAGGTGTCAAGTTACTAACATGGTTGTTAAGTGAACCTGGTTTCCCCATTGACACTGCTTATCAGAAAGTCACAAAAGGGGTTCACATGAACCCAGAACATTGCAAGCTTCAAAAATATGTGATAGTTGCCAAGAGTCTGAATTTTGATGATATGACCACAGGGATGGTGCAAAAGTTGTAAGTGTGAAAAATGGTTATGCCAGTACTGATGCAATTTTGAAGGGTCACTTTACGAACTGTTGCAAATTGAGGACTTAGGTGTACGTGGTAGTTTCTAGTTTAGTTTTCTTTCTTATTATTACGTTCATCAATATTGAATGCTCCTGATGAAAGATAGACTTCTGACATGGCCATTGGAGACTTTACTGCATGTCAGTATGTTACTGATTTTCGTATATCAGTTCTAAGAGAGTGCCAGGAAGAGAATGCTGTCTAAAACTAATTTACAAAAAGTCAGAAATTGCATCCATTTCCCTAATAGGTTGTTAAGCATTTCACAGTATTAAAAAAAAAAATCGCTGCTACAGATATAACACGTATTTGCAAAGAGCTCATCTTAAAATAACTACAATGGTACTAAATTGAGTTTTGTGTTTCCAGATGGAGAGCCAGACATGAAAAATAGCCTTTTAAAATAACATATGGCCACTATTATGAGAAAATTGGGCTTGTTTGTTGCTCAGTCATAACCTTATTTTAAATGTAGCCTGCATGTTGTGTATTATATTATCTAGGTCATTTGTGTACTTCACCATTTTTCCGTCTGCATAAGGGCTCACTGAAGGAAACATGTGATTTATATACAAACCTTAACAATACAGGTAATTCTCAACTTAAGATCAAAATCCCAGACTTTATTGTGGTCATAAGTCAAGGACTGCCTGTAAGAATTTTGGTCAACAGTCATTGCGGTCGTAAGTCAAAGTACCTTGTCCCAAAGGTGCTTTTTCAAGAGGCAACTGGACTTTTTGGTTTCTCTTTGAAGACATTTCACTTCTCATCCAAGATGCTTCTTCAGCTCTGACTGGATGGTGATGATCAGTTCCAAGAAGGCTCCACACCCATTTCCACCACTCAGGTGACCCTGAAGACACAGATAAACCTCCAAGAGGCCTCAACGACTCTCTAAAAGGATGCAAATGCCAGGAATATAAATCCTTCCATTCCCCACCATCCAGTCAGAGCTGAAGAAGCTTCTTGGATGAGAAGCAAAATGTCTTCAAAGAAAAAACAGAAAGTCCAATTGCCTCTTGAAAAAGCATCTTTAGGACAACCATGACCTGGATTGACTGAGAATCTCCATAGACATCGAAGTACCTTTTTTCCAGATTTTATTTTACAACTATTTTTATGTTGGTCATAAAGCAAATCACAACAACCTCTAAGCGAATCACGTGGTTGTTAAGCAAATCCAGCATATTCAATTGGAAAATGTAAAGAGAAAATGAAATAAATCATGGTCAGGTGACGATGGAATGCTACAACCAGTCATAAATGTGAGGTAGCTGCCCAGTTACCCAAAATGTAATCATGTGATTGTGGCAGTAGGGGGCAGCAGATGCAACTTTGAGGATGGATCTTAAATAAGCATTGTGAAGTTTGATCTTAGGTCATTAAAATGATTGCTCATAAATTGAGAACTACCTATATATGTAACCCTTACATAATTTCAAATGCCTTGATACCAAAAATTTAGTTTTGCTCTGTGTGTATGTGTGTGTGTGTAATAACTTTATGTCTGAAATAAATTTCAGACTTCAGGGTTTCCCTGCATAGAAATCACCCATAAAATGATGAAAATTACGCAACACAGTTCATTTCTAACTTGCACACTCCATGTTTTACAGTATTTATAACAAGAGGAAAGCTGCACGCTGGCAGCAAATCACATCACATTAAAATTCCCGCATTGTGAGTCTGGCGTATGAAGTTCAAAAAGTTCATTTTTGTTTAATCACGATTTTTCATGGAATACCGAGTGACGTTTTGTGGAACCCCAGCTGAGAAAAGTTGTTGTAGGCCATCAATCTTTTCCTTTCCCTGTACAGAATAAATATCCATACCTGCCTGACGGTCAGAAGTTTTCCCAGGACTCCAAACTCTTCCGTCTTTCTACTCTCATCTCTCAGTGTCTCTCCCATTGGCCCCCTTTTCTTCCAGAATATAAACTGGGAAGTGGTATCCTGCATTCCCATGCTTTGAGTGACAGCTGTAAAATCCAATCATAACACAAACATGATCAATGGTAATGACTTCCTGGGAGGAGGTCCCCTGCATTGCCATACTTCGAGTGACAGCTCTAATACCCAATCCAATCATCACACAAGCACTATCAATGGTAATGACTTCCTGGGAGGAGGTACCCTGCATTTCCATGGTTTGAGCGACAACTCTACCACCCATAGTCAATGGTAATGATTTTCTGGGAGGAGGAATCC
>WNWU01013631.1:9532214-9591412 GCA_012654045.1 Ptyas mucosa | reverse complement strand
TCTGAGCAATTTTGCCTCGTTGCAACAAACAGCAAACAGCCTGCTTTACTTTCATTTTCGTTTTCATCATAGCTTGATTAGCACAAGGAAAAAAAAATTCTGCGCCAGCAATTTACCTCTTTGCAGCAAGCAGCAGAGCCCTGCGCAAAACAGCTGAGAGCAAATCAGCTGAGAGTCGGGAGGCCAATCTAATCAACTTGCGCTAATTAGGTGTGCTGAAGCTGAAAGGAGCTGTTTTTTTCTTGCTGTTTGCTTGTAAGGAGGTAACTGCTGCCAGGCAGAGGCCAAAGGGTGGGGGGCAGTGGATGGGCGGGGCTACATTTGTTGTATAAGACACACCTAAATTTTCTCTCCCTTTTAGGGGAGGGGGGAAATGTGCATCTTATACTCCGAAAAATACGATACCTGTTTTAGAAATGCAGAGACATATACCTGCCTACCCTTACTTAGCTTTTAATATTGTGATATTCATTCCTTTTGTCGGACCTTCAGTAGTTAACTCCAGCTGGCTTGCTCAACCTGTGTTAGCGAAGTTTTTAGAGGGAGAGAGAAGATAATATAACTGAAAAGATGGGAAGGACATAGAGATAGTCCTCAACTTACAATACTTTGTTTAGCAACTGATCAAAGTTACAACAGGATTGAAAACAGTGACTAATAACTGTTTCAGCAACCTCCAAGTCGTGTGATTAAAATTCGGGCACTTGGCAATGAGCATGTATTTACAATGGCTGCAATGTCCGAGGGTCATTTGATCTTGGAGTCTTTTTTTTTTAATTTGATTTATATGCTGCCCTTCTCCGGAGACTCAGGGCGGCTTACAATGCGCTAAGCAATAGCCTTCATACTTTTGTATATTTATACAAAGTCAGCTTATTGCCCCCACAAACTGGGTCCTCAATTTACCTACCTTAGAAAGGATGGAAGGCTGAGTCAACCTTGAGCCTTGGTGAGATTCGAACCTGCAATAATTGCAGGCAGCTGGTGTTAATAACAGGGCTTTAGACCACTGTACTATCCAAGGCTCTTAGTGGACAACCAGTTAAATATGAGCCAACCGTGTGCAGTGGCAGCCAGAAAAGCCAATACAATCCTACATTGCATTAACGGAGGGATACAAACAAGATCACATGAGGTACTGCCACTAATATCACTCTATAAAGCCTTAGTAAGACTACACCTAAAATACTGCATCCAGTTTTAGTCACCACACTATAAAAAAGTTGTTGGGACTCTAGAAAGAGTGCAAAGAAGAGCAATGAAGATGATTAGGGGCAGAGGTGAAATCCAGCAGGTTATGACAGGTTCTGAAGAACCGGTAGCAGAAATTTTGAGCAGTTCGGAGAACCGGCAAATACCACCTCTGGCTGGCCCCAGAATGTAGTGGGAATGGGGATTTTGCAATATCCTTCCCCTAGAGTGGGGAGTGAATGGGGATTTTGCAGTATCCTTCCCCTGGAGTGGGGTGGGAATGGAGATTTTGCAGTATCCTTCCCCTGCCACGCCCACCAAGCCACAGAACCGGTAGTAAAAAAAAAATTGGATTTCACCCTTGATTAGAGGACTGGAAGCTAAAATATATGAAGAATGGTTGCTGGAATTGGGTATATCTAGTTTAGTGAAGGGAAGGACCAGAGGAGCTTCCCCTGATAGCAGTGTTCCAATATTTGAGGGACTGCCACAGAGAGCAGGACCGGGGGTCAAGCTATTTTCCAAGGAACCCGAAGGCCAGACAAGGAACAATGGATGGAAACTGATCAAGGAGAGATTCAACCTAGAAATAAGGAGAAATTTTCTGACAGTGAGAGCAATCAACCAATGGAACAGAAGTTGCCTTCAGAGGTTGTGGGCGCTTCATCACTGGAGGCTTTCAAGAAGAGACTGGACTGCCATCTGTCAGAAATGGTGTAGTAGGGTCTCCTGCTTGGATGGGGGGTTGGACTAGAAGACATACAAGGTCCCTTCCAACTCTGTTAATCTGTTAACCATTTGTGACCTTCCCATCTAACTTCTTAATGATCATGTGATTCCTGTTCTCCATAATGCTGCTGTTAAGCAAGCACAGGCTCCTTAAGCAGAGTAAGGGATGCCTTCAAGATGTGGGAGGCCCTATGACTGATCCTAAAGGCGAATGACCCAGTGGTGGGATTCCAAAATTTTTACTACTGGTTCAGTAGTTTGGTGGGCATGACAGGGGAAGGATACTGCAAAATCCCCATTTCCTCCCTATCAGCTGGGACTCAGGAGGCAGAGAATAGATGGGGGCGGGGCCAGTCAGAGGTGGTATTTACCAGTTCTCTGAACTACTCAAAATTTCTGGTAATAGTTCTCCAGGACTGGTCAGGACCTGCTGAAACCCACCTCTGGAATGACCACGGGACACTGCAGTGGCTGTAACTTGAAATGGGTCGTAAGTAGTTTTGGGAGAGGAGAGATTAGTCATAACTTTGAACAGCTGTTAAGTGTATCTCGAAGACTACATGTATACACTGAGAGAGATACACAAACATATGCCATTTATTTTATAAGTCCAGAATTTTCTCTTTAAAATGCGAGCATTCATTGGCATTCAAGATGTGTTTCCTTGCACCCTTCATAAATCTGTTATCGGGTAAAACTTCTTTTCAAAACATCACACTTAAGTTGTCTCCTGATTATATGGAAAACCAGAAATACAGTCAAATCAATCAGCACTGATGTAATGGAATAATCTACTTAGTGAATTTAGCTAGGAGGTCAGAGGCTGAGAAACAGATTAATTCTAACATGAAAAGCTAGATTATAATGATTTCTGGGAGCTAAAATAGGCATTAGCAATCCATTTGTAGAATCTATTGTTTGCTATGACAGGAACACTTTTTGGGGGTTTTTTTCCCTGCAATTAACTTCAGCCCAAGAGACAGCAAAAATATATAAAAGACCTGATCAATTTTAGATTTTTGTTCTTCTCTACAAGTTTGGGTGAAGTGTGATTAACTGATGATATGCCATGTGAGGATCAATTCCTAGCAACATAGATAGTATGGGGAAAATTAACTCGTAGATGAGCAATATTGATTAAATCAAGTTGATATCTAGAGATATAAGGCCAAAGTTTGATATCTTATTAGAACAAACCCATAGATTTGCAATGGGATCTGTTTTCTTCTTGGCTCCTGGCATTCCCTTAACTGCCTGGCCTCTTGAGTATATCTTGGAGGTATTTGGCTTCCTCTTTTATTATTCTGTTGTTTTATTCATCCCTTTTGGTTTCTGAACAAAAACAGGCACAGGAATAACCAGTGCTCCATTATCTACAGTGTACTGACTTCAAATGCTTTACCTATGAATATAAATACTTATGTTGTGCCCCATCGACTGCCAGCAGAGCTAGCACCAGAGTCAGACGAGAAGGAGGGCGAGGGGGAGCCTGGACTGGCTTTGGCACCTTTGGCAGGTTTTGATGAGGAAGCAGAATCAGAGGCAGATGCAGAGCCTTCCGTCCTCCCCCAGGTGGAGAGGCAGCTGTCTTTGGGGCCAGAGCTGAGTGAGGGGGAGGAACAGATGGGGTCCATCCCAGATGTACATATGTGCAGGGAGGAAAGGAGAGGAGAGCAACGGAAAGCAATAAGCCGGCTCTCAGGGAAAAGAAGATATAGATGCTAGCCAGACCCCCCCTGGCTGGGAAATAAACAGTAGGGGTTTGGGATGGCCAGTTGTCACAGACAACCATTCATTTTCCAGAGTACATCAATCACATTGGATTCCTTTGCCAGAACCAGGTTTGTTGGGACTAATTGCTTTGTACTTTGAGGTACCAACGGAATCTCCCTGCTGGGAAATAATAGGGAGTGAATTTGCCTCAGCCGATGTGAACAGAGACTGTTCTTGTCCTGTTTTTAGAAGGGAAAAAGACTTTCACTTGTGCTTCGTTACTTTTGGTTTTGTTTATCCAACGTGAACAAAGATTGTTCCTGCCCTGACTTTTAAAAAAAGGGAGTTGTGTTACTCGTGAGTAAGTGGTTTCTCATTGCTTGTGAAGGCTGGGTCAGATTAGCTTGCATCATTGGTGGGTCTAGCTAGGACAACTTGCCAATGCCGATGCCGCCCCCGCCACCTCACCCAGCCAATTCACTACAGAGCAACTCACCGTGGGCTACTCACCACAGGACAACTAGCCACAGGAGAATGCCAGAGGCAAGAGGAACATTGTCCTCTTCTTCCTCCTCCTTCTCTGTGGCTCTGTAGGGGCCACAATTGGGAGGACAAAGTGGGAAGGGGAAGAGGGACTTCCCCCTCCCCAACCAAAAAAAAAGATCAAGGGATATTGGTGTGTGTTTATGAAGGGGGAAAGCCAGATCCAGGAGGGAGGGAGGAAGAGAAGGGAAAAGGAGCAGGTTCCCCTTGCCTCCAACATTGTCCCACGACAGAGTTGCCCCATTCCAATCATTGGTTGCTTAATCATTTGTCTCTCCCACTTTTCTGACATATATAAATATGAGCACATCTTTTTTGTGGGGGGAGGGAGTCTCCCCCATATATATATATATTTTTGGAGAGAGTCCAATAAACTGTCTAATAAACACTGTGGGAGGCCTTGATTATTTGCTTTGGATCCTTGTATTTAATTCCACATTAGGACATAGAACTTACAGAATGATAGCATTAGAAGGGACCTTGGAGGTTTTCGAGTCCAACCCTCTGCTCCAGCAAGAGACCCTGCACCATTTCAGACAAATGGTTGTCCAACCTTTTCTTAACAACCTCCAGTAATGGAGCACCCACAACTTCTGGAGGCAAGTTGTTCCATTGGTTAATTGTTCTCACTGTTAAAAAATTTCTACTAAATTGTAGGTTGATTTGTTTCCACCTGTTTTGCCTTCGGGTGCTTTGGAGAATAGACTGTCCCTCTCTTCTTTATTACAGCCTCTGAGATATTGGAACGCTGCTATCATGTCATCCCTAGTCCTTCTTTTCATTAAACTAGACATGCCCAGTTCCAGCAACCGTTCTTTATACGTTTTAGTCTCCAGTTCTCTAATCATCTTTGTTCCTCTTCTCTGCACTCTTTCTACAGTCTCAACATCTTTTTTTGTATACTGACGACCCAAAACCGGATGCAATATTCCGAGTGTGGTCTTACTAAAGCTTTATAAAGTGATATTAATTATCTTGATTCTGTCCCTCTGTTAATGCAACCCAGGACAGAACTGGACTTTTTGGCAGTTGCAACACACTGCTGGCTCATATTCAAGTGATTGTCAACGAAGACTCCTAGATTCCTCTCTCAATTAGTGCCAATGAGCCAAGTATCACCTATTTTATACCTTTGCGTTTGGATTGTCTTGCCTAAGTGTAAAGCCCTTACATTTCCTCTACCTTGAATTTCATTTTGTTAGAGAGGGCCCCGTGTTCAAGTCCATCAGTATCATTTTGGATCTTCCGTCTGTCTTCTGGAGGGTTGGCCATTCCGTCCAGCTTGGTATCATCTGCAAATTTGATAAGTTCCCCTTCTATCCCCTCAAATCGCTGAAGAGGGCTGGGCTTAAGACAGAATCTTGTCTTCTTTTCAGGATGATCTGTATCCAACTTGGTCCCTCAAGTTTTTCAACAGCGTGCCTGTCACTGCTCTAACTCAGTCCATGCACCTTCTGGTGCACCAGCTGGTTGTGCCCTTCTCTTTATGTCAACCTGTCCCAGGATGGTACATTTATCAGAGCGGGGTCTTATTTGTCCAAAGTATAATCATTTGTGGTTTGAGTGAGAGCTCTGGATTGATTTGTTCTGTGATCCATTTGTTTGTTTACAGGGTTCATCTCCAACATCAGAATACAAAGTACAAAAGCAACAATATTCCTTCTGTCATGCTTCTTCAAAGTCTTAATTTTCACTTCCATAGAAATTGTCACAGGGAAAAACCACTGCTTGCGGATTTTTTTTGTATATATATCTCTGTAAATGTGGATATGTCATGGCTTATGAATATCTTTTACAAGGCCTTCACTTCTAGTTACCAAGTCCCAGTCTATGGCATATCACTTAACTGTTAGTTCCTTTATTGGATAGCTGATTCCTAAAAGGCAGCAGCTATCTATCACTTCAATATCTTCCTTGTCATTTTAAGGTTGGTCGCTGTACCTGTGTCATTAGAAATAGAAAGAGAATGACAGAGTTGGAAGGGACCTTGGAGGTCTTCTAGTCCAACCCCCTGCTTAGGCAGGAAACCCTACACCACTTCAGACAAATGGTTTATTAGTCCAATTTATTTATTTATTAGTCCAATTTATATGCCGCCCTTCTCTGTAGATTCAAGGCGGCTTACAATGCATTATAGCAATAGCCTGCATACTTTTTTTTATGTATATACCTGCTTATTAGGGCTTTCGGCCCCCCTAAGCGGTGTTGTTCTATACAAAGCTGGCTTATTGCCCCCACAATCCGGGCCCTCAATTTACCTACCTTGAAAGGATAGAAGGCTGAGTCAACCTTGAGCCTGGTGAGATTTGAACTCGCACTAATTGCAGGCAGCTGGCAGCTAAGTGCTAGCACTTAACAGCACTTAGTCTGCTGCACCACCAAGGCTTATACTTGCTATACCACCAAGGCTCATACAACTCATACTGGTTATCCAACATCTTCTTAAAAATTTCCAGTGTTGGAATCTTCACAACTTCTGGAGGCAAGTTGTTGATCTGTTTTATATTTAATTTCATTCCCCCTTTTTTTCCACCGCCCTCTTTGACTTTCACTACTAGAGTTTCCAGGTCATTTCAAGTTCAGTTTTCAGAGTAATGTCATCAGCACAGTAGAAGTTACTGGTGTGTCTTCTTCCAATTTTAAAGCTACAGGCATCTTCCTCCAGCCCAGCTTCCCTCAATATGTGAGCCTGGTTACATTAATTGGAGAAAGCATAGTGCCTCATCGTCTTCCTTTGCTGACCTGGAGCCATTTTCATTCCATACTGAAGCTTTCTGTAAAATTACTATTCACAGGATTTCTCTCATGTACATGCCAATCTTTGGAGAAGAAAGGTCAAGGAATCAAATGATGATGATGTTATCCATTCAGTCGTGTCCAATTCATGGGTCAGATCTCTCCACATCTTCCGATCTTACACTGCTTCTTTGAATTGTTCTGGGTTTGTGTCAGCTTTGATGGCGTCCAGCTACCATGTTGTTTGGTGGCCTGATTTCCTTTTACTGCTAATCCTTCCAAGCATAATAGCTTTCTCCAGTGAATTTCCCCACATGACATGGCCAAAATAAGTGAAACACAGTTTTGTGATTTTTAAGGAATCAAATATATACCACTTTTTCCTCAAGATTTTAATCAGGCTGTTAAAGCTTGGCATGTGTGAGATTAGAACACCATCGTTTTCCATGATTAGCTAGACCCGTGATGGCGAACCTATGGCACGCGTGCCACAGATGACATGCAGAGCCTTATCTGTGGGCAGGTGAGTGTTGCCGTCAGCTTCAGTGCACTTGTGCGCACCGGCCAGCTGATTTTTGGGCCTTGCAGGCCCACTGGAAGTCAGGAAACGGACCGTTTCTGGTCTCCGGAGGGCCTCCGGGGGGGGGAGGCTGTTTTTGCCCTCCCCAGGCTCCAAGAAAGGCTCTGGAGCCTGGGGAGGATGAAAAACAAGCCCAGCAGGCCCACTGTGCCATCGCATACCAAAAGCGGGGGTCGTGCGGGTGGGTCACGTGTGCATGCGCAGGGGGCTGGGCGCATTAAATTATGGGTGTAGACACACACGGATGTGACCCCTCTGCACCCCCTCCCTTTTGGCACGCGATGGCAAAAAAGTTAGCCATCACTGAGCTAGACACATCCAAGATTTAAGCCAGTCTTCTTCGACTACCTCATCCTCAACCACACATTGTTGCTAGATTTTCCTAAAGAACATTTTATGTCCTAGGAAATTAAGACATGCACACCCCTAAATGTTAGTGAGCGACGCTTGCAAATAGACGACTTGTGAGAAGGATCCTAGAGTAGTAGGTCAATTAAATATTCGTGGTCTCATCTTTTCCTCTAAGGATGGGGAATTTTTTTCAGGGGAGCATCCAGAAAGGAAAGGGAGCAAAACCAAAGAAGGAACTTATACAGTGACACCTTGGTCCTCATTGCTAATTCATTCCAGAAGACGCGCTAAATACTAAAACCGACGGGTACTGAGAAAATCATGTGACTTACCACATGACCCACAATTTCGGCCAGAAGAAATAGCAAGTCATAAGGCAGCCAACATCAGCAAGTTCTTCCTTCCATGTCAACTGCCAGGATTTCAAGATTTCTCCTTCAAGACGCGCCAAATACGAAATTCAACGCGTTTTGAAGCAGTTGAATGCCGAGGCATGACTGTAATCCAATTTGTTATTCATTTTTTAAAAGACGTGTTTAAATATCATTTTATCTGAGGAGGTATCTGTACAGTGGAAGGATTTTAAGGAAGCAAGAGTGGTCTAGAAATCCCAGATGGAAAGGAAGGAAAATGGTGACAACAATCATTGAAGCCTTTTCTGCCACCTTCTCTTCTTCCTGAGGCAGGACCATTACTCCCAAATACCTCATGAAAAGATTCCAGGAACCAATCTTCCTTCCTTTTTCCCTTCTTGTCAAATAATATGTATAGTACTTTCATATCCTATGGTTTATGTAGCCTATAAGGCATGAAGATCTTTACCTTGAAAAATTGGGATATATATAATTATAATAAAAACAACCAGCTGAACTGGCATTGGATTGTTTGGAAAGAAAAAAAAAATAGTCCTTAAAGATTGCTGAGGTGACTCTTTGAGCTATAGTATTTGTGCATAGAGACATTGCTGAGAATTTCCTGCTGGTTAAGGTCACCTGAACATTTATCCATCATATAAATATCTTACGGAAAAAGCAAGGTTTGTAGCAAAAGAGTCACTCGACAAATCTTAGTGTCAGTTTGTTCTTCAAGCACCTTTACTGAGTTCTTTTTGCTCCTGAAGTGATAAGCAATTTATCACATAGGAAATAACCCAGAAAGATCAGCCAACAATTAATTTTCTGTGGCTTTTTTAATACTTACTATATTGATGCCTCATATTTTCTTTACTTACAGTTTTGCAATATCTCGGAGAAGAGGTAGGATACCACAGTTTTGATCAGTAGGTTGCTGAAATATAGCTTTTCTCTACTTCTTGGGGTTTTTTTATGGATTATTTGCAGCTGTGGTACCTTCAGTAGGTCTCTTCCATGTTGGCAAATGCATGGCTTGCTGTGGGGTTTTTTGGGGTGGTCTCACCCTCCATCCCAATAGAGCCATACAAGACCTCTTCTAAAGTCATACTTGCTGGGTTACTCCTAGCCTCCCATGCCATGTTTGCCATTGAATCTCTTTCATGATCTGGTGGTGTAACAATATTATCCTTGATTTGGTGCTTCACTCCTTCTGGATCTTCTTCACACTATTATATGGATCCCACCCCAGCCAGCACCAAACAGCAAGGAAAGTTCCCCCATAACTCATGGGAATTTATAATCTCTCAGCTATGTTAACACTTCGTAGTTGGGTTTTAAATCTCTGCTTTTATCTATACAGCTCCATGGGGATAAATAGATGGGATTATTTAAAAGCAAGAGAAGGATAACTTTGAGGTATTCTTTCCCCTGGCAAGCCACATTTTTTTCTTGCCGCAGGGCTGCTATAATTAATCCAAGAATCTTTCAGTTGAATAACCATTTCATTATCTTTTAAACAAATTAGTAAATAGATGCCTAGAACCCTGATATGATTATGCTGATGGCATAAATACTTGATCTTTATCAATATCAACTATGATATTTGATATCGTATCAGTAAGTACTTATAATGCCTTGGTAAGGCCACACTTGGAATACTGCATCCAGTTTTGGTCACCATGATGTAAAGAAGGTATTGAGACTCTAGAAAGAGTGCAGAGAAGAGCAACAAAGATGATTAGGGGACTGGAGGCTAAAACATATGAAGAACGGTTGCAGGAACTGGGTATGTCTAGTTTGATGAAAAGAAGGAGTAGGGGAGACATGATAGCAGTGTTTTGATATCTCAGGAGCTGCTACAAAGAAGAGGGAGCGAAGCTATTCTCCAAAGCACCTGTGGGCAGGACAAGAAGCAACAAGTGGAAACTAATCAAGGAGAGAAACAACTTAGAACTAAGGAGAAAATTCCTGACAGAACAATTAATCAGTGGAAGAACTTGCCTCCAGAAGTTGTGAATGCTCCAACACTGGAAGTGTTTAAGAAGATGTTGGATAACCATTTGTCTGAAGTGGTGTAGGGTTTCCTCCCTAAGCAGGGGGTTGGACTAGAAGACCTCTAAGGTCCCTTCCAACTCTGTTGTTCTATTTTATACTTGGGGGGGGAGGCTGACACAGAGAAGAAGGGGTCAACCTATTCTCCAAAGCACCTGAGAGCAGGACAAGAAGTAATAGGTGGAAGATTATCAAGGAGAAATTGAACTAGAACTAAGGAGAAATTCCCTAACAGTGAGAACAATGATTCAGTGGAACGACTTGCCACCAGAAGTTGTGGATGTTCCATCACTGGAGATTTTCAAGAAGAGATTGCATAGCCATTTCTGGAATGGAATATAGTGTCTTCTACTCAAGCAGTGAGTTGAAGGTCTCCAAGGTGCTTTCTAATACTATTATTCTATGTACTTTGTTCTAAATAGATTGCCTAAATAGGTCAAGACTGTTGATTATTCACATAGGTTGAAACATCAAGTTAGGAGGAATAAATTTTTATCTATCATCCCCTGTAGTACATGCAGCATTTGCTCAGAGAATTTTAAGTAATATTCCAGTTGCAATCTTGCTGGATATTTAAATACCCTGCAAGCCATAAGAAGTCAAATCATCTCTGAATGTATGCTTCTCATTAGGTTTATGGCAGTTTAAAGCTCGTATCAGCGAAAGCCAGCACAATCTGACTTAATGTTCAATGACCCATCTTTGCTTTTAAGTGATATTATTGCAATTTTCAATTTGTTTCAAATGGTCCTAAACATCATCTATGATGGTTATCAATGTGAATCAATAGAGGCAGTCACAAAGTTCATCCAGGCTGAACAGGCTGAGAATTTCCCATTAAAAAATGAAGGCATGGGAGAGTTCATGTCTTCTGTAGCAGCAATCTTCCCCCAAGCTATAGATATTAACTATTTATGGAGCTGGTCAGTGATGAAGATCAATTCATTTTGTGATGTTGTGATTTTGTAACTTTTGCTTTTAATCATAAGCAACTTGACATAATGATGTTGAACCCCAACTATAAAGAAAATACATGCCGAATCGCAGCCTGATGCTACATGGATGACATCTGTTCTACGCTCTGCATTAATCAATCCCATTTTCCACTTTCTTACTCACTATTTGCAATCACTAATATAAGATGTTTCGTAATTCAATCAAGATCATGTGAGGTACTAATACTATTTTATAAATACTTAGTAAGGCCACACTTGGAATACTGCATCCAGTTTTGGTCACCACACTATAAATAAGATGTTGAGACTCTAGAAAGAGTGCAGAGAAGAGCAACCAAGATGATTAGGGGACTGGAGGCTAAAACTTATGATGAACACTTGCAGGAACTGAGAAGGGAAGGACCAGTGGAGACATGATAGCAGGGTTCCAATATTTGAGGGGCTGTTACAGAGAGAAGGGAATCAACCAGTGGTGGGTTCCACTTATCTTTACTATAGGTTTGCAGCGGGAGCACACACGCGCATGCACAGATCACCCATGATGATGACGTGGCGGGTGGGCGGAGCCTCCCACCAGTTTTACTACCGGTTCTATAGAACCGGACTGAACCGGGAGCAATCCACCACTGGAATCAACCTATTTTCCAAAGCACCCAAAGGCCAGACAAGGAACAATGGATGGAAACTGATCAAGGAGAGATTCAACCTGGAAACATTCTGACAGTGAAAATAATCAACGAATGGAATAGCTTGCCTTCATATGCTGTGAGTGCTCCATCAGTGGAAGCTTTCAAGAAGAGACTGGATTGCCACCAGTCAGAAATGGTGTAGGGTCTCCTGTTTGGGGGTGGGGGGGTTGGACTAGATGACCTACAAGGTCCCTTCCAACTCTTTTACTCTGTTATAAACATAACCGAAAAATGGAAATAAATGTACTTTTTTTCATTGTCTTGAATATGAGGATGGGGGAGTGGCTGAAAACATTAAGAGGGAACTAATCTGCATTTTGGGATTTTGCATGGAATTATACATCCTTATATAGCATTTTGGCGTTGTTTATTCCCATGAATAAATAACTTTTATTGAGATACTGTGAAGTAAATGGCATAGCCAGAATTGGAGCCAAAGCTTTCTGACAAACAGCTGCGATCTTTGATTCTTGTATCCTGTTATTGTTTTTTGGCAAAGATTTTCTTCTGTCTGGGGTGTGACAGCATTAATCTCCTCATCACCATGGTTTCACAGGCGATGCTGCGTTCTGAAATCCTCATTATTTCTGAGATAATATTTTTGGGCATGACGCGCCACCTAGTGGTGGGATTCCATTTCCACCACCACCACCCTCCCTCAAGGCCGGGCTTCAAAATATCAGTCAGATGCCTGTAATAAAGCAGAGATTATATAATTGGCAAGAGATCCCAAATCTAATTTGAATGCTACTTAAAATTAGTAGGGCCAATTCAGGTTTTTAAATGAAACAATTTGGATTTCTTACTCCGAGTTTCTAACAGGTACAACTTCCTTCTTCATGAAACAAGTTTTTCCTTGATGTTATGAATCGATAAGTCTTGTGCAGGGGTGTCAAGAGATTTCATTGAGGGCCGCATCAGGGTTGTGTTCAGGGGTGGGTTCTACTTACCTTTACTACCGGTTCGCAACAGGATCGTGCACTTGTGCTTGCTTCGCTCACGCACGCGCCTTGCTTCTGCACATGCTCAGATCACTTCTGGTGACATCAGGGTCAGTGGGTGGAGCCTCCCGCCAGTTTTACTACCGGTTCTATAGAACTGGTCCAAACCGGGGGCAACCCATGACTGGTGGTCATGGCCAGGGTGGGCGTGATAGCTTCTGCTCATGTAATGGAAAAGGACTCAGTCTTGTTCAGGCAGCATTTTCCTTTGAATGGCTATAATTTTAAAGGTGACTTATGGACATTCTATTTCTCCATTCGTCTTGGTGTCAGAATTGCTATTGGTATTTTGGTATCCATTCATATCTAACATTGTTTTGGGCCCAAATCACCCCTGAGAAACCTAATCTTCCTCCTTGGGGGTGGGGGGTGTCTGTCAATGTGCATCAGTTAGAACCAGTGGTGGGTTCCTCCCGGTTTGGTCCGGTTCTCCCGAGCCGGTAGCGGTGACGATATGACATCACCAAACTGGTTCTGGGGGGCCCACCCCCTGTACCCCTACCCCCATCCCCCGCGCCCCCCACCCCCCACGTTATTCTTACCATTTATTTGGCCCCACCCCCAATCTATTGCTGCCTCCTGAGTCCCAGCTGATGGCTAGAGGGAAAAAAACTATTTAAACTCTTGCCATGGGGCTTCAAAGGGCTGCCCTACAGCTGATCAGTGTTAAAAGAAAACAAATGAGTAGACCGGTGCCTGCAAAAATACATGAGTAGATCAGTGCCTGCAAAAATAAATGGGTAGATCGGTACAGCTCTGCAAGCAGTTAAAAGCCTGGTAGGCCAGTACCTCTGCTAAATCCTAAATAATTGTCACATGACCATCAAGACCTGCCCACAAAATAAGCCCCACCCACAGAACCGGTAGTAAAAAATTTTAGAACCTACCCTTCATTAGAACCCGCCTCATCTTCTTACAGCGGCCTCAGTGGCAGAACCCAACACAAGTGAAAGTAGTAGAAACAACCTCCCAGTTGCAATATTGTGATCATTCAAAGTTATGATGTATTCCATCACACACACCCCAAAAAAAACCTACTTACAACCCAGTTATGGATTTCTGACAACTGCATATATCTCCATGGTCACATGACTGCAGTTATTTGACAGGCAGTTGCAGCAATCCAAATATATATGTCCGTGATTTATGATGTTTTTTTGCCAGATTCTGGCCTTTATGGATCAGTTTCTGACAAAAAATGTCCATAGGAATATATAGATTTGCTTAACGTCTGCAGAATTCAGTTAATTACTGCTGCAAAGGAAAAAGAAAAAAATTGAGTCCAGGCCTGCGCGTGCCTTGACTTATGATTGTCAAAACTTGTGATGGAAATTCCAGGCTCCATTACAGTCATAGGTCGAGGATTACTTGTATTCTTAATTTTGTAATTGCTATAATTATTGCAACTGATGGTTTGGTGTGTGTGTGTGTGTTTGTGTGTGTGCTTATTTTGTGTACTGATGCCTTCCTCTTAATGTGATGTTAGATTTCCTATGAAATGGTAAATAGTTAGCAGTGAATCATACCAAATTCTGACTAGGAATATTTCTATAGCTTGTCAGTCAGCACCATCAACTCTGCATCAGTACTGAGAGTGTTTTCAGGGTGCTTCAGGTTGTGATCGCCAGGGATATTTCTTACAACGTGAAGGATGGTTCTTCTAAGATGCAGCCTAATAATAGAAATAACTAATAATTAGCTATGAATGTTGGGACTTGTAGTCCCAAACATCTGGAGGCATCAGACTGAAGAAGGGTGTCCTAAGGGGACCTCTTGTTACTGTCAAGTAGAGTTCAAATCTCACGCCAAGCATATCTGTATGTAGTTCGTAGCTTACAAACAAACTATCAAAAAAATCTTCCATCCTATTTAATCCACAGTTTTTAAAAAGAAAGCTCCATCTGGCAGTTGAGATGGATTCTAGATGGGCTCTTATGGCAGATCCTTTTGTTTCCCTAATATAAAAAGCTTCCAGCTGAGAGTCGTCTTAACCATGTAAATGCAAATAGGATGGCTTTCATTAAAAATGGCTGTTTCTGCTAGAGAAGATCGAAGATTAGCTTCTGATGCACATGGAACCGCACACTTCCCATTTAAACAGATAATTAGAAAAGAAGAAGACAGGAAGGGAATTCTTCCATTTCTTTTTGATTCTGCGCGAAGCCTTTTATAAACTTTAAATGAATATTTATTTCAGCCACAAGGGAAGGCAGATTAGATCACACGTACCAACATGACATCGCCTGTGAGTTATGTGAGTTCTGTAACCTGTATCACTTGTGCAATGATGTAATTTCCTTCCTGATACCACTATGGCTTTCCCTGATGCCTCTATTAAACTAGATTACTTTCAGCTTTTTCAGTGATTTAAAGAGTATTTATTAGCAACAGTAAGAGGTTGGCTTTGCTCTTAGTATGAGAGGAGACATATTGATTAAATTGATGGTATTTAATTAGTAGAGGTATTTAAAGTGTATCTATTTATTTATGCCTTTCCCCTCTGAATAATCCTGGAAGCCTAATTGAATTCAAATTCAGCCAATTTGAAAGCATTTGACATTAACTTATCAAATAACACTAAATTGATTGAAATTAGGGTTTAGCTTATAAATCACCAATAATCTCTTCCACTGATTATAGGCCAGAATATCTTAGCCAATATAGTTAGCTTGTTATGTCAAGATACAGGATTTAGCTGTCACGTCAAATATTCTCTTTTAATTAACCAACCACCTTTATTTATTGATAAAGGAGAATATTTGTAGCTCAGGGTTGGAATGAGGGGTCCTTGGTGCTCTCTGAGCTGTTTTCTTGCAGACGTTTCATTACCCTAACTAGATAACGTCATCAGTGCTAGTAGGGAGTGCTATTTGCTGTCAGTTTATATTCTGGTGGCTTGCCTGTCAGTGTTGGTGAGGGCAGTTTTAGAGATTCTGTGGTTGGACTGTTTACTGATGGCTCTTTGGCAGCGCCGTTATTGGGGAATTGCTTACTTGATTGTAGATCTGAAATTAACCTTGAAATTAATCTATGCTGATCTGTGTGCCTATTACTGCTGGAGAGATGCTGGAGTCTTTTTGTCCAGCCCAACCAAAGAATCTCTAAGACCATCCCCACCAAGGGTGAAATGCTCCTGGTTTGGACCGGATCGCCCGATCTGGTAGCGATGGAGGCGGGTGGTTCGGAGAACCGGTAGCAAAAATCCCTCCCCCCCCCCACCCCCCACATGCCCAGTTGAGCCGTACAATCATCAGAGGCTTTTTTTTTTTTTTTTACTTTTAAAAGCATCTTTTTTACAACCTCTTCGGCCAAAAAAATTTTTTTTAAGTTAAAAAAAAAAACCTCTGACGATCCAAGCTGAGCTGAGTGATCAGCAGAGACTTTTTTTTCTTTTAAATGCCTCTAACAATCAGGCAACTCAGCTTGGATCATGAGAGGCATTTTAAAAGGGGGGGGAGGTTTCTTTTAAATGCCTCTGATGATCCAAGCTGAGTTGCAAAATTGGTTGTTCAGTGATACCTAGAGTATTTTGTTGTACCTTGTTGTTTAATCCTATTACTGCATCCAGATATGTGGAGAACTAGTGTGGTGTAGAGGTTAAGATATTGGACTAGGAACGGGGAGACCCAGGTTTTAGTCCTCCTGTTGTGACCTAGGCTTCCTGAGTCATTAAAACACACAAGTAGTCCCAAAAACCTCTTTTATTTCAACAGCTGTGAATTACTTTCATTCACAGCTGAATCCCAATTAGTTGCAAAAAGTCCTTTGGGAGAAGTCCTTCGGGATAATCACCAACCTTTATCTCCCTTGACACACTGCTGAAGACCTACTTGGCAAAGCCACACGGAGTCCAGAATCAAACAGAGATGCCAACTGGGAACAGAGTTAACAACGTTGCTTTCCTGCAAAGAGCCCACATGCCTTTGCTCCTCTTTTAAGCCTTATGAGAGGGGCCAATCATCTCCAGGCCTTATTCCTGAGTTGTCCCTTTTGTTTTAACTGTTCCTAACTTCTGGCAGCTCTGCGCATGTGCACATTAGAAACAGACTCCTCCTGTTCCTCTACCTTTCTGATGTCTGGCTCTGGAGGCTCCAGTATCCGTGCATAATCCCAGATGGCCCTGGTCTCATTCCTGCCTCTGACGCAGAGCCCCCGTTCGAGCCTTCCCCAGACTCCAGGACTGGCCCATGTTCCTCTCCAGCCTCCGCACTATCTGACTCTGATGCCAGCTCCTCAGGTTCCTGGTAGACCACAACACCTCCTTTGAGAAGAAACCTGTTGGGGGACCTTGGGCCAGTCACTTTCTCTCAGCCCTAATGTCACACAGACTGTTTGTAACAGACCAGGTAATAGACAAGTCCCCAGGTGATAGACAGGCCAGGTGATAGACAAGTCCCCATGCATTGGTAGCATTGCTGTGTGAACCAACAGAACACCATGCTAAAATAAGCAGACCTGCAGGACAAATACGAGAACAACAGTTATTCCATACATGAGTCTGCTGCTCAGAGTCATGTATGATTCGAGTGGCATGTAAGCCTAAGAAAGCAATAAATCTGGAAGTGTAATAGTGTGTGGGTATGACCTTTGGAGGCAGGAGGAAGAGCCACAGACAGTGCTCAGATACGAGGCAGCTGAGTCTGCAGGAGGAAAGAGGGCACAGCACATGGATCAAAGGAACCCTCCCTTGTTCCTCAGGCTGTAACGAGGATAGGAGAGAGATGTCCTTTCAGGCTTGCAGTATATTCTGTTATGTGTCAGGTGAAAGAACAATTAATCAGTGGAATGACTTGCCTCCAGAAGCTTTGGGTACTCCAATGCTGGATATTTTTAAGAAGAGATTGGACAACCATTTGTCTGGAATAGTATAGGGCCTCCTGCTTGAGCACGGGGTTGTAGTAGAAGACTTCCAAGGTCCCTTCCAAATCTGTTATTCTGTTATCTTTATAATAAAGTTAGAGATAGAACTTATACATGTGCTTCTTGTCTAGATCACTATTATCTTGCAACTGACAGTGGGAAACTCTTTAGCCAACCGATGCAGGTTGTGATCTCTAAATAGCAAACTGGGCATATTTGTCTTACTTATAGCAACCCTCTTAAGAAAAGCTGGCATTCTTGTGTAGCTTCTCTAAGGGCTCTTACAAAATTCATAGCAAGATTTATAGCACAACCTTTTCATTATAATACTATACCTACCATCTGCCGTCTCCATAAGCACCAGTCCAACATTTCCAGTGGAACATTTGTGGGGGTATAATTTTTAAATCATGTATAAATAGGCTAGAGCAGGGGTGTCAAACTCAAAGCCCGCAGACCAGATCTGGGCCGTGGAGCTGCCCAGAAACAATGAAGAACTGGCCCACAGTGCCTCTCCAGCAAAAATGAAGCTCGGGTGCACCGTGTTTGGCCCTCCCGAGCTCCATTTTTAGCAGTGACGGCCTCCTGCAGCACTCTGCCAGTGAAAATGGAGCCTAGGAGCACCACGCACAGCCCCGAGCTCCATTTTCACTGGCAGAGCACTGCAGGAGGCCGTCACAGCTGAAAATGGAGCCCGGGAGGGGTGTCCCCAACATGAGTTATATCGAGCTGGCCACACCCACCCTGGCCACGCCCCCCCAGGGTTAAACACAACCCTGATATGGCCCTTAATGAAATCAAGTTTGAAACACCTGGGCTGGAGGCAAACTCTGCCCCTTGAGGATACATTCAGTTGAAGCAATGTTGAGTAGTACCATGCTTTCCCGAAAATAAGACCCTGTCTTATATTTTTTTGAACCCTGAAATAAGCGCTTGGCCTTATTGCCATGCGCTTAAAAGCCTGATTGGGCTTATTATCTGGGGATGTCTTATTTTGCGGGAAACAGGATACCCTTAGATCCTTTAGTTTGAGCATTTGATGAGGGGAATTTAGGAATCAAGATGTTAGAAGTGTTTACCACTTATTTTATTACAATTTAAACTAATCAAGAAGTTCCTATACTTTGTGATACTAAAACACCTAAAATGAATTTGATGACTATCATAACTAAAATAAAAGAATAAGTAAATAATATATGGAACTTATGTGATTGGCAAGTGGTTTTGACAAACTCAATAGATTTAGCCGTGTCTCTAAACTTACTCTAGACTTCTCCTACTGCTCAGCTTAAGCAAAGCTGGAGTGAGTTTTTACAGGACTCCTGTTTTGCTGCCAGCCCTATCCACTTTAAATAAAATTGCAATTCTCCCCATAAGTTGCTTATGATCCCCAGGGAGTTGCAATTCAGTTTAGGAATTCATCCATGAACATGGAGGAAAAGATAAGAAAAGTGTCCTCTTTAGTTATTCTGTCATGCTTCAATTATAGTTGCCAATGGTTCTACTATAAACTTTTGAAATACCTTCTCTTGCAGCTATGGAAACTCAGACTCCTTTAAAACCTCACCACTAGAATGAATAAATAAAATGAAGGTATCTGATTCTTATTGGTGCCATATAGCAACTTTACTTCTTACCTAAGGGAGTTTCCATCACATATAATTTATGGAACTTTTTTTTTAAGCTTTAATAATGCCAAGGGCACAGAATCTACCATCTCATTACCTAAAAAACATCTACTGTACATCCCAGTTTATAGTTACCTTCAAAAAAGAGATATCTATTTAGAAATCTGGTTTTTGAAAGAGCACACACATTTGCAAAGCACTGAGAAAGCAGAAAGCATAGGATATTAAATGAGCAGCATGTCGAGAAGGATGAGGAAATTCCCAAAGTGCACTATTATTTTTTGAATGTCACCAAAAATGCAATACAGGATAAAAGTTGCATATATGTTGTTGCCGCTGCAGAAGAAAAGGTGATTGTAACAACTACAGCCACAATCCAACGAGTTGGTAAATATTCTCGAAACCAAGTCAAATCAATAGAAATAGGTAATTTTAACTATATGCTGGATTCCAGGCACTTTTGGGTGCTACCAAAGTATCCTAGGTTTATTTGGAAATTGGCATGCTTTTCTTCTGCTCCCTTTCTTACTGGTCCCAGCTTCTGAGAAGCTATCAATGTGGAGGCAGGAACTCTCACTGATGGAGATGGGCCTGTGTCAGAGGAGGACCAAGGTTCTTACTCAGACCCATTGAAGGCAGAAGGTCAGATGCCTCATCAGCTAGTTTGCCTTCACTCCAGTATTTCCACTGTTGAAAGAAATGTCCATCTGGGTTCAGTTCCAAGTGGGGGAAAAGACACTGGAAACATGGTGTCTGCTTGGAAAGATGGTTTTAATGGTGGATAGGATCACATGCCTTGAAGATCTTGGGTGAAGAGAAAAAAAGGGAAGAGATGCTGAGAGTGCCTGGGTTTTATGCCCTCTCTGGGCTTTTGAATTTGAGTTTGTATTCCAATTGGTTGTCAGACTCCCATGGGGTCATGTAGGGGCAACTTGTAGGTTGCATTTTTGAGTCCCAAGCTTGGTTGAGCCTTGCTATATGATGATGTAATGAAAGGGCTTTGGGATTCCTATTATGGCTCTGCCTGAAGGAGGTATATCTTTGTTAGTAGAATAGACTGGCTCAGGCATCAATGGCCCGTTGACAAAGATTGTGGGGATGCATTTCTGCCTCCCTTTTAGGGAAAATATTCTGCCCTTTTCCTAAAATATCTCATTTTCCTAGGAGAGGGGTGGGTGCTAACTTCCTACACCACTTTACGATGTGAATGGGAAACTGGGAAGTAGGAGGAAATTGTGCCTCTGAACATGCTTTCCTGCAGTATTCAGTGCAGAAATATTCCTGAGATGTTAAACTGGATCCCCCCCCCTTTTGCCTGTACCTAATACACCCCAGCTAGATTGCAGTTGGTGTTGTGATAAATGTATAGATCCATGAACAAATATGGTATTTTCCTCCGCATAAGATTGAATTCATTGTGCTTCTTCACAGAGATTGCAGTGATGGATGCTAGGCTGAAGATGAGCAGGAATTTTAAAGAGACAGACTTCATTTATTGGACAGGCCAACATGGCTGTTCTCCTTTGGAGCATTTTTACTCCAGCCATATAGTGTTTCCCAAGTTGTGATAAATAAAACTTTGGTAAATCTCACTCAGCTTTTTCATCTTTTTAGGGATAGCTAGATGAGAAAAGGAAGATGTGATCTCTTCCAACCACAGTAACGAAACTTGAAAAATTTGTCCCTTTTAATATACTGAGCTAGATGAGAGGGGAAATTAAATGGGACATATGCATAAGGTCCTTCTTGCATATTCTTTCACTTTACCCGCCTACATATTTTTAATTTGTTATTTTACGTGAAGCCCACTTCACTCTAGGTAGACTCTATAATTCAGCCCCATTCTTTGTTTATTCTTCGCAGACATGCAATATTAAGCCAGGATTGTTGAATAATCCATGATGTCTATTTCACTCATTGGACTCAGTTAAGAAAACAATCAAGTTAGGCTTAATGGTAGCCACCATTTGGGTGTTCAGTAGCTGCACCAGTGGTGGATTGCCCCTGGTTCGGACCGGTTCGTAAGAACCGGTAGTAAAACCGGCGGGAGGCCCCGCCCACCATCCCGGATGTCGTCATCGGCGATCTGCGCATGAGCAGAAGCAAGGCACATGCACTTGCTTCACACACATGCGCGCGCGATCCCATTGTGAATCGGTAGTAAAAGTAAGTAGAATCCACCCCTGAGCTGCACTTCAATCCCTGGAATGTGGAGTACAAATGAACAGGACCAAATCCTGCATCTGCTCTGAGCCAAGATTTTTCTGGATTAGGAAAGTTTGAAGATTATTCTTCATTTTTAAAAGTTATGATGAGTGTTGTTTAATGTTACACTTCAATTTATGTCTTTTCAGTGATGGGAAACAGTGCCAGAAATGTTCAGTTTTTCTGGTATTGGGCTTTGAGTTGAGTTTGACTCCAAAGGACCATGGATATCTTGACCACAGTGTAGAAGTGATTGCCTTCTTCCTATTAATAATAGCAGTAGTAACAATAATAATTTATTAAACTGGTTTGTCACTGAACTCTCAATGAGTCTGCATGACTTCTTCCAAGATACGTCTTGACTTCCCAACATAGCCCCTATACCTGAGATTTCCTAGTAGGTCATGAAAATTGATTCAGCAATCACCTGTGATCCTAAGGCTTTGATATGCCTACCTCTAGATTCATGTGGCGTAAATCCCCAGTTGTTTGATGAATTAGGTTAAAGTGGGAGATTCATGGTTGACTGAAAGATCTGAATTATAGTTACAATAATTTGGGTCTTCTTGCACTGTCCCATTAGCTAACAGCAACTAGCTAACCTTGGCTGATCTTGAGAAGCTAAGTGGGGTCAGATTTGGTTAGTACTTGGATGGGAGACCAGAGGAAATCTCAGGGCTGTAGGTTAGATTACAAAGTCAAGGAATGCATCTTGGAAGAAGACAATCATAAACCACTTCCATACTATTGCCAAGAAGTCCATGAAGTCATCAAGAGTTGGTCCCAACTCAAAGGAATCCTCACCTTTACCTTCCTAGAAGCAGAAGTGGTCCACGTGCAAGATGTGTGTCCCTGTTCAGTAAATTAGAGAAGGATTTCCAATGTTGTTGCTTTAACATCCTTTGCCAGTCTGAGACTTCCAGACGTTCCGGATTATAGCTCTGTTAACTCCCATCCAGCATGAGCCCAGAGAGTGTGGGAGTAGTAATCCAGACTCTCAAAAGGCACCAAACAGACAAAAACTGGCTGGCAGTCTTTTCTGTAAATAAAATATAATAATCAGGAAGTGAAAGAAAGGTTTATTACTCGGATGCTGCTTCAAATATTGCTCCTCAGTTGCAGAAACACTGCTGATCGGGATGCCCCACTGCATTGGAATGCGGGCTTAATAAATAGCTATTGCCTCTCTGCATGAGCTGCCATTCAGAGCTGTTGAAAACACATGATCTCACCATTGTAGAGGCACCACATTGTCTGTAATAAATATATCATGCACTACATCAAATCTGAGTGACAGCTGTGCTGTAAGAAAATTGAAGAGGGGTTGGAAACCATGTAGGCTGAAGGGAAGAGGCCTGTCTTCCTTCTCCTTATAAGTGTGCACTATTGATCCTGTTCAGTGGCAGATGTGGTGGGGTGAGGGGGCTGGGAGGGGAGGAAAAAAGGATTCTATGATCTTTTTATAGGAAAGTTAATGAAAGCGTCATGTCAAATAATATTAAGAAGAAAGACAGGAGCATCGGAGGCTCGTGGTGCATGTCGAACGCAAAGCTCAAATTATCCCTTGGAATAATTTATAGGCACTATGGAGAACCAGCAGCCTTGTGGCCAATAAAGACAGGGCCTGGGGCTAAAATTATTGGCTCTGATTGAGATTCAGGTCCCTGTTCTTCGGTTATAAATTCTTCAAGATTTCGTCTGTAGGATGAGTTGTTCTTATTAAGAATGTCATGTTGAGTTGAGCGCTCAGCTCCTGGTGAGTACACAGACGTGTCTACGTGGTTTTGCTGGCAGCATTTATGTATTTAATTAAGTCTGCATCCCGCCCATCTCTCAATCCAAAGCGACTCTAGGAAGCTTACAATACAAATAAAAACATAAACAAAAGAACATTACACACACACACACACACACACACACACAAAAGCAACAAGAATCACGTATAAGCTAAGCACATGAATGCTACAGAGGTGGTAACTTCTCCATTACTCCACCGGCCACTTCCAGGCTAGAGTGTCTCCATCCAGGCCCAATGCCAATTGATAAAGTCAGGTTTTAAAGCCCTTCCGGAAGGCCCAAAAGTTGGAGGAAGATCTCAACTCCAGGGGCAAGCAGTTCAGGGGTGGTCTTCAAAAATTTTAGCAAGGGGTTCTCTGCCCGGTTGCTGGGTCGGCGTGGCCTAGTTGACCTCCTGCACCACGGTGGAGGGGCGTTTTTGCCCTCTCCAGGCTCCGGAGGCTTTCCTTGAGCTCTGCAAAGGCGAAAACAGCCTCCCTAGGCTCCGGAGGCCCTCTGGAGGCTGGAAACAGGCCTTCCCGAACTTCCAGTAGGCCCATGGGAAGGTAACAGCGTTCTGTGGGTCTTTAGTGTTTAGTCATGCTGGCCACATGACCACGGAGATGTCTTCGGACAGCGCTGGCTCTTTGGCTTTGAAACAGAGATGAGCACCGCCCCCTAGAGTCGGAAATGACTTGCACATATGTGCGGGGGAACCTTTATCTTTACCTTTAGCCTAGAGCGCTAAAGTTACTAGTTACTAGTATTCCTGTTACTCTGCCAAACAAGTCCCAGTTAAGACCAACCCTACTTAGCAACATGTCCTCCTCCCCCTTCTCTATTTCTATTACTGTTATTCACACCCTCATTTACCCTATGAAGTTCATTGTGCCTCATTCTAACCTACCAAGTTAGATTCAGTGTTGTCGTGACGATAAAATGCGGAGGGAGATCCCAGCTGGATCACCTTCTTGGATGAGAGGCACGACTTCCAAGCTGTGCCAATCATTTAATCATCATTTGTAATAGTTACAACAGTTCTACAAAGTAGGCCAGTAGATGTAGATTCACCTACTCATGAACAGAAGCTTCTCAGATAGTTAAATATGACATATTTTTGTAGGATATTCTCTGCTCATATTCTTTACACATGTAAATATCTCTTTGAATATTGGGTTTTAGTGATGACAGTGCATTCTCTAATTTAAACAAGCAATCTGTCTTCGTGGGTTAATAGCGTCATTGAAAAAGAAATACTAGCTACCACAAATACATACATACATACATACATACATACATACATACATACGTATGTACATACATACATACATACATACATATGTGAAACTCATCCAGGTTATCTTAGCCCCATAGGTCTGCATAACCGGGAACTTTAAGGCAGCTTATTTTCAAAAATGCAGAAATTAAACGTCAAAAAGGCATCGCCTAAGCCCACTTACAAAATTCTGCAAAAATTGCTCCCAAAATTTGCTACCTTTAACAGATTAAAAGGAGAAAAGTATATCCTGTATGGACAGAAAATATTCATACCATTTACAATTAATTTTAATCAAATATAAATGAAAGCAAAGCAGATTTAGTTTTAATTTGCCCCATCTATTAGTTTTTTGGAGCATGGTCCCTGGGTTGGTGTTTACCCAAATGGAGTCCACATCTTAAGAGAATTCCATAAACCCCAATCATTCATTCAGAGTTCACCCAAAGGTTAACTTCTAAAAGCAAATCCCTGAGCAAAGGTTTTAGAAAGCTATGAGAAATTTTGCAGGATCTACAGCTAATCGTGCTGAGTGATTAAAATGTTGGGTTGTACTTTCTATGACTCTATATTGCCCAAAGCAAAAGATAGATCCTGACACCTTCAGAATACTACCAATTAATGATTTGGTAGTAAGTGGAATTTTCCCCCAATTTAATGCTGCAAGTAAGCTCTTCCAAACTCGAGCAAAATGTAGGAATCATTGGGATCAAGAGCCATGCAATTGTTCCTTTCTCCTCTTGATGAGATATTATTTTACACAACATCAAAGAAAATTCATCAAGGTTGGAAGCCATTCATGAGGATCAATAAAATAGATTCTGGGATTTTTGCTCATTACTTTTACCGTCCAAGTAATATCCTGCCCATAAAGTAGAATTTTTCCTTCAATCTATCCTTACATTTCCTTGTGCTAATTACCCTGATGTATGACAGTGAGACTTGGACTGTATACAGGAGGCACGCTAGGCAACTGAACCACTTCCACACGACCTGCCTCCGTAGAATTCTGAGGATCCGGTGGCAGGACAAGGTGCCAGACACAGAAGTCCTTTCCAAAGCAGGCCTGCCATCAGTTCACACCTTGCTGATCAGTGGTGAGTTGCTATCGGTTCGTCCTGGTTTGCACGAACCGGTAGCAGCAGCAGCGGGAGGCTCCACCAACCCACCCGGATGTCATCAAATACGCTCTGCGCATGCACAGAACTAGCACACACGCAAGCAAACCAGTAGCAAAAATAAGTGAAACCCTTCGCTGGTGATGATGAAAGCTCCGATACACTGGGCAGGCCATGTTGCAAGGATGCCAGACCATCGCATCACTTAACAGCTCCTCTATGGTGAACTGTCTCAAGGAAAGCAATCACACGGGGGACAAAGGAAGTGATATAAAGACACGTTGAAAGCCTCCTTCAAGTCCCTGGATATCGACACCACCACCTGGGAAACCCTGGCAGATGTTGTGGCCCGTCAGCGGCCTGTGCAGATTGTAGCTGATTCTGACAACGAGGAGGCTGGTGTGGTGCTGCACCAGCAGCCTGTGCAGCTGGCACTCAAGTCAGACAATGAAGAAGCTGGAGAAGATGTGGTGCCAGAGGCAGGGATTCAGCCAGGGCCTTCAGAACCTCTAGAAGCTCTTTAAGTGAAGAGGACGAACAGGAGGAGTCTCTTCTCGATGCACAGGTGTGCAGAGCTGCCAAAAGGCAGGAGTGGCTCCTCAGGAGGAAGTCTCCTCAAGAGTAAGGCTTGGGACTAATTGGCCATTCCCTTAGCCTATTTAAGAAGGAACGTTGACTGAAGCAATTTGTAGGGAACAACTTTAGTTCACTCTTCTTCGTATCTGGATTCTCTGCAAATTGCTTCTGGGCTTTCTGCCAACCATAGTAAGATTGTGATTACTTTATCTTTGGTTTCTTGTAGGCTGTTAAGAAAGTTTATTAACAGCCTTTGTTTGAAAAAGACTGAGTTATTTTAGTAAATTAAGTTTCGTACAGACTTTGTGTGTGCTGCGTTCTTTGGGGTCCGTAGCTGGGGCAGAACAGCACAAGATCAGTCAACATGGCGCACAGTGATCTACCAAGGCTGCCAGGCATCAGAGGACAGAAGAACAACTGTAGCACCAGAGAAGCGACTGCTCTGCAAAGCCAGAGTTGCAAATGTGCAACAATGGTGCCCACACATGTTTGCCCGACATGTGACAGAACATTTTGTGCCCGTATAGGCCATACCAGCCACCTGCGGACACATCATAGCAGCCCACAACCTGTTAGATGTCAAGGTCCACTTCGAACATGATGGACAAACATCACATTTCCTTGTTAACTAACGACTTTGATATCACAGCATTTTTTCAACTCTCTTGTTTCTCCAGAAGAGATCCTGAAAAGCCAGATTGCTCATTGGTGGTCTCCTGATGGCACAAGATTAGCCTATGCAACTATTAATGACTCCCGAGTCCCATTAATGGAGATACCCATGTTCACCGGAAGCCTTTACCCGAAAGCGGAAGCCTACCACTACCCAAAGGTAGGATAGATTTTAATATTCAACTAACATCCAAGATTTGGTTACTTTTACTGGGAGATACAATTCAAAGTTAACCGAATGCAGTTAGAAAAGCAAGATTATTTCTGAATGGATCTTTTAACTATAGTTCTCAGGGTCATACTTATGGAATCACAATCTGTAATACTAGTGGTGTTCGTTTAGCGACCACAATTGGGTCATGAGGCAAAGGGGTTGCTAAACGCAACTGTGCTCATAGTCTTACTTCAGCTTTCCTTCGCTATACAGACTTGCATAGGTCATAAATGCAAGAATTGGTCACGAAGCTGATTTATCATCACCCTCATAATGGCAAAGAGTTATTAAATGAGGTCGTTGCTAAATGAGGGCTGAGCTTAGGTCACTTTTTCAGCAAGGCTGTGATCAGAGGCTTCAAGGTGACCAGAGGATCAATGGGATTAGGTTAAAATATGGCACTTTATGTGAAGCTGTGCCTTATGGACTATTCCCACTTTGAATACATAAGCATTATACTGAATGCATATGTTATGAGCCACAGTGGTGCAGTGGTTAGAGTGTAGTACTGCAGCCTACTTCTGCTACTGCTGGCTGCCTGCAATTTGGCAGTTCAACTCTCCCCAGGCGCAAGGTTGACTCAGCCTTCCATCTTTCCAAGGTGAGTAAAATGAAGACCCAGATTATTGGGGGAAAGATGCTGATTCTGTAAACTGCTTAGAGAGAGCTGTAAAGCACTATATTAGTCTAAGTGCTATTGCTATTGCTATAAAAATCAGTCAATGGTAGATTTCCATCCTAACTATCATTATGTTCTCCTTTTGTCTTCTAGGTCGGGACAGAAAATCCAAGCATTTCCTTACATGCAGTTGTGTTGAATGGGCCTCCTCATGTTCTAGAAATGACTCCTCCGGATGATCCACGAATGAGGTTTGTGTGATGCTGCCTTAAAGTAAGGATGAGAACATAAAATGAAGCTCTGGTATATAATCAGCTGCCTTTATCCTTAGGTTTTCTAATTCTATTCTTTCTTCCCTACCCATTTTTCGGTGCTGGTTGTATCTTTTTGGATATCAGATAGGCTTGTCTAGTTGTCTTGACCCAGATTTATGGCTGCTGGGGACAGAGACATAATAGTAGTGATAGAAGTTCAGAGACAAAACACACTCAATGTGTAGTCCTGATGGAACTACATTTACATAGAGGGAAGTAAGCAGTGGGGTACCCCAAGTTTCTGCCTTAAGCCCAGTACTCATAAGTATCGTAATTAACAATTTAGATGAAGGAATAGAAAGAAACTCATCAAATTTGCAGACGATACCAAACTGGCAGGAATAGCCAACATCCCAATAGGTTCAAGATCCAGAATGATGTTAGCAGACTTGAACACTGGGCCGTATCTAACAAAACGAAATTCAATATAGAGAAAAGTAAGGTTTTACACTTAGGCAAGAAAAAGCAAATGTACAGGTATAGATTAGGTGAAACCTGGCTCAATAGTAGTAACTGTGAGAGGAATTTTGGAGTCACAGTGGACAATCACTTAAATATGAGCCAGCACTGTGCAGCAGCAGCCAATGCAAACCTAGGTTGCATTAATAGAGGGATAGACTCAAGATCATATAAAGTATTAGTATCACTTTATAAAGCCTTAGTAAGACCACATTTGGAACACTGCATCCAGTTTTGGTCACCACATTATAAAAAAGACATTGAGATTCTGGAATGAGTGCAGTGAAGAGCAACAAAGATGATTAGGGGCCTGGAGGCTAAAACATATGAAGAATGGTTACAGGAATTGGGTATGTCTAGTCTAGTGAAAAGAAGGATTGGGAGTGACATGATAGCAGTGTTCCAATATTTGAGAGGCTGCCACAAGGAAAAGGGGCTCAACTGATTTTCCAAAGTACCAGAAGGCAAGACAAGAGGCAATGGGTGGAAGATTATCAAAGAGAGATCCAGCCTAGAACTAAGGAGGAGTTTCCTGACAGTGAGAATAATTGACCAATGGAACGATTTGCTTCCGGAAGTTGTGAGTGCTCCAACATTGGAAGTTTTTAAGAAGAGATTGGACAACCATTTTTCTGAAATGATATAAGGTTTTCTGCCTGAGCAGGGGTTGGACTAGAAAATCTCCAAGGTCCTTCCAAGTCTGTTATTCTGAATCAGAAGTAAGGCTCACTTCAATGAAACCTATCTCATCCAACTAATAAAAACTCTAAGCACATTCTAATATGTATTCATATTAGAACAGTTAAGTCCTCTGAAGGCAATGGAGTCCAATGGACTATTGTCAATGATACTCATACTTCAGTACTTCTCAGTCCATCCAGTATTAGTTGGGATGCTGATCCCTTATTGTATCATCCAATAGCCAGTTTGGTCTAGTGGTGAAGGCATCAGGCTAGAGAAACCCAGAGACAGTGAATTCTAGTCCTGCTTAGGCATACAAGCCAGCTGGATGACTTGGGCAATCATAGGGAAACTGTGAATTCTAGTCCTGCCTTAGGCATGAAAGCTGGCTGGGGGACTGGGGCAACCACCAGGAGATGGAAAGTTCTTCTTGTTGTTGTTAGTTGCAAAGTCGTGTCCGACCTATTGCGACCCCATGGACACCTTTCCTCCAGGTCTTCCTGTTCTCTACCATCCCCCGGAGTCCATTTAAGCTCACGCCTACTGCTTCAGTGACTCCATCCAGCCACCTCATTCTCTCAGTCGTCCCCTTCTTCTTTTGCCTTCAATCTTTCCCAGCATTAGGCTCTTCTCCAGTGAGTCCTTCCTTCTCATTAGGTGGCCAAAGTATTTGAGTTTCCTCTTCAGGATCTGGCCTTCTAAAGAGCAGTCAGGGTTGATCTCCTCTAGGACAGACCGGTTTGATCACCTTGCAATCCAAGGGACTCGCAGGAGTCTTCTCCAGCACCAGAGTTCAAAGGCCTCCATTCTTTGTACAAATAATAAAGGCAGAGTGTAAATAAATAAATTCTGGCTCTGATGCTACAGTAATCAAACGAAAGGAGAGCATCTTGGTGTTTCATCTCCATTCCATAATAGGACCATAGAAAATTCTTAGCAAGCAAGAACAGGTGATTCAGTTCCTTAGAGGTGAAATGCAGTAGCCTCCACTGTAGGTTTACTATACATTGCATTGCAACTTTATATATTTAGTGTACATTGCGATTGAAATAGTGGGGTGGAGAAAAGGAACAGGAATATTTGCTATGGGTGATTTAGAGAGAGCAAAGGAAGAGATTGTGCTTCACTCAGTCTGGGCAAAAATAGAATGGGTGCCCCCGGGGAGCTCTAAGGTTTGAATGGAGCAACGAGCTTTCAGAAACAGTGAAAAATACAGGGCAAAGAAAGTTCATATCTCAATGGATCATGTTAGGAGCAACAGCATGATAATTATAAAAGTTCCTGAACAGCAGAGAACAGAACAGCCAAGGGTGAAAATACAGGGCAAGAGAGAACCGGTGGAGGACTGAAGACAGCTCTGTTCTTGTGGATCTGATGGCTGCGGTCAAGAGAGAAGCTCCTTGAAACTCCACTCTCAATCAAGGAGAAGGCAAGGATCACCACAAGTTTGCTCCAGGCAGAAGCCTCCCTGCAAAGAGGTCATAAAATAGCAATTTCCACTGTGTTCAAAAGCTGGTCAGCTCAAGACCAGAAGAGAACAGAGTAGATATGACGGAATGTAATGAGGAGTGGATTTGCTGGAGGGAAGGAGTACATTCCGGAGGAACAAGAGGCAACTCAATCCAGATAGCATGTGTGAGAGAAACAGAAGGAAGATAACAGACTTCACTTGTGAAATATATTTTTCTTGTGAGATACCTTCACTAGGTAAAGGTAAAGGTTCCCCTCGCACATATGTGCTAGTCGTTCCCAACTCTAGGAGGCGGTGCTCATCTCCGTTTCAAAGCTGAAGAGCCAGCGTCGTCCAAAAACATCTCTGTGGTCATATGGCCGGCATGACTAAACGCCAAAGGCGCATGGAATGCTATTACCTTCCCACCAAAGGTGGTCCCTATTTTTCTACTTGCATTTGTCGAACTGCTAGGTTGGCAGAAGCTGGGTCAAGTAACGGGAGCTTACCCTGTTACGTGGCACTAGGGATTCAAACCGCTGAACTGCCGATCTTTCGATCAACAAGCTCAGCATCTTAGCCACTGAGCCACCGTGTCCCTGATACCTTCACTATGTGAGTGCTAAATTTGTCTGTAGCTGAGAAATAATTTTTAAAAATTCCACTTGGAAGAATAACCATGTTATATTTTTTGTGTTGGGGGCTTGACATGCAAGAAATTTGATATCTAGACTATGGCCACTAAACTACAAAGCTTAACACTGCCCAACACATTGGCATATAGACATATGAAAAAGCTAAAGGGGAAATGAAAAGACTAAAACACCTTCTCGCCAGCAATCAGCACCCAGATAAACTGAGATTAATAACAAGAATAACATTAGCAAACAATCAAACTATAAACAGAAGCCTAATCAAGGAAGCAGGTTTTTCATTCTGGTGGCGAATTTGGGGCAAGAAGGATTATTTAACCTGTCCAACATGCGCTATATTACTGTGTTTTTCTGCCAATTTCTGTCTCTTTGGCAAACAACCATATTCTGTATATCCTACCCTCCAAGCTGCAGCTGAATTCTTGGGCTAAACCTTGCTGACAGCTGCAGAATCTTGTTTATTATTTCTCATCTTCCTTTCTCGATTCCCGACTCCTTTGTATGCACAGCCAATCTTTTCCAAAACGCAGGAGTTTTCTCTCCAGCAATGTAGCACGTTAATCCCAATGGCTCCTTATGCATATTTTATAGCCAGCAAATGAACTCATAAAAATTGTATGGACTGTACACATTATGAAAAGCTATTGTATGATAATTTAAAGATGGCTTTGACCTGCAGGTTCCACTTGAATATGATCAGGCATCGTGGTTTGTCATTTTTCCTGTTGGGGAGGGCTCTTTTTTTCATCCCAACCCCCGCTTCTCCAGTTCTAGGCAGAAAATCTGTCCATATTTGGTTTCAGATATTACAGTACAGCCTAAAACCAAATAAAACTCTTACATTCTGCCTCAAATTTGAACATCCTTTGTGAGATGGAATTTCTGAGATGGACAAAGCCAAAATAATATTATTTAAGAAGACCTTGTCTTACTACAATGAGAAAGTTGACTAGGTCAGCTTTGAAGGACTCTTCCACTTGCAGCTGAGATATTGACAGCTAAGAGAAATCAAGATTCTGATTCTCTCCCTTTAATATGTATATATATATATCTTTATTTTTATACCAGACCTGGATTTTAAATAGAGGACTATCTTTTTATAACCAGGACACCTGATCACCCCTTTAGCTGCTAAAGGAACCTTTTATAGACCTTCGTCTCCTGTGATCTGTTGCAGCTTATTAAGGCTTTTTGTTGGTCTCCATGGGCTTCTGTACTTTGGCTAGAGGTGATTAGAAAAACTCAAGGGGGTTGTAGGTGACTCATTGCAGATTAAAGGGTATTGAGAATCACCGGGATGATTCAAGTGTTGGAGTAGTGAGATTTAGGTCAGATATTTAATACCACGTGATTTGGGCTGATTGTTCTCTCTTCAGCCCAGTCTTGTTATTGTAGAGGAAAACCACAGTAAAAAGTGCAGTAGCCCTCTACTTACATCCATTTATTTAGTGACTATTCAAAGTTGTTCATTGAAACAAGTGACTCATAACCCATGCTTATGCAGAGAGGGAGACAGAGGGAGTCAGAGAGAGAAAGAGAGAGGGAGAGGGAGACGGAGAGAGGGAGAGAGACAGAGACAGAGTAAGAGACAGACAGACCGAAAGAGAAAAAGAGAGAGAAAAGAAAGACAGAGAGAGGGAGACAGAAAGAGAAAGAGGGAGAGAGAAAGAGGGTGAGAGGGAGAGAGAGAGAAGGAGAGAGAAAAAGGGAGACGGAGAGAGAGACAGGGAAAGAGGAAGAGAGAGATGGAGAGACAAAGAGGAAGAGAGTCAGACAGAGTAAGAGACAGAGAGGGAGACAGAGAGAGAGAGAGACAGAGAAAGAGGGAGAGAGACAGAGACAGAGTAAGAGACAGACAGAAAAAGAGGGACAGACAGACAAACAGACAGACAGAGACAGAGACACACAGAGAGAGATGGATGTAATATTAGCCATTTGAACCTGAGCTGCAGAGTTTTGCACAAAGCTGATCTGAATTAACAGTGGCACCGCAAGTTTAGAAGCATAAGCTGTTCACTGGCGACATGTGTTTTGTTACTTCACATTGTAAGGTGATAGGGGAGGTTATAAAGATGTTACTTGCTTGTTCTCCTGATTGCTGCAATTATTTATTTAGCATTTAACATTATAGTGTTCTCCCTTTTGCAGAACAAAAGGAAGATGATAGAGGAGATAAAAGGCAAATGTGAGGAGTGACTGTTATATAATGACGTGCAGTAAAAGAATCATGGGAATCCTGCTAGGCACAGTCATAAGTGGGGGAAGAGCTGAATTGAATTGAACCTGATTCCAGCTCAGGCTGTCTGAGCTTGGTTGTTCTCTTGCAAACATTTTGTTACCTAACCAGGTAGTGTCATCAGTGTGTGTCTATAAGCTCTGCAAGAGAAAGCACGTACGAGACCAGCCACTCCTGGTTTTGTCTGTTCCCAATTCAATTTGTAGAGGGTGTTTTCAGTTGCATTGGTCACATGATCTCTACACAGGGGATTCATCAGTTGTGAGTGGTCAGGACTGTCAAACTGTGGGATTGATTCAAACTAGGAACTGATTTCATAGACTTTTGCACGTTAGATGATTTCATAAAGTACATTAGCCTTAGACATTAGCCTGCTGCTCCCTGTTTGCAGGAAGGAATAGACACGGAAGTTATCCGAAGGGAACATGTAATCTGCTTTCTTTTAGGGCAGTGATTCCCAGCCATGGCAATTTTCATGTGTGTAGATTTCAACTTCTGGAATTCCACAGCCAGCATGGTCATTAAGCAGAATTTTGGGGTTTGAAGTCCATACCTCTGGAAATTGACATGGTTGGGAAACGTAACATCTATCTATCTATCTATCTATCTATCTATCTATCTATCTATCTATCTATTTATTTAGTCAACAAGTATAAGGAAACAAGTAATAGTATAGACATGGACATGGACATGGACACATGAAAAAAAAATTGGCAAATAAAAGGATATAAATAGGCAAAACATAACCATAAATACATAGAATGATTATATATAAATGGGGACAGTAGGACAGGGATGGTAGGCACGCTGGTGTGCTTATGCACGCCCCCCCCTTAGGGACCTCTTAAAAAATACAAAAGGTCAACGGTAGCCCTTGTGTTATTAGGGTTGAAATTAAAGTACTCATTTACAGGTAGAACATTTTGGTAAATAATCTTACGAACTAAACATATTACATTACCTTAAACTGCCAGAGCCGAGAGAGAGAGATACAGTAGTACCTTGGTACTCAACTGTTTTGAAACTCATCCAATTTGTACTCAATGCATTTTAACATGAAAATTTGTGCTGGTACTCATCATATGTTTGGTGCTCAGTTCACAAACTAGAATTTGTCAGTGTCAGAGGCCTTGTGACTCACTACATTATTCCTAATGGGAATAGTTTGTTTGGTACTCATCATTTTTGGTACTCATCGTGCCGCCTGGAACCAATTTACGTTGAGTACCGAAGTACCACTGTATGTATTTTTATTGTTTGATTTGATTTCATTGGTATACAATTCAACACCCAGAGATTCTGTTACATGTCATGTTCTCATATATAGTGTTTGTGTCTATGTGTGTGTGTATGAAAGACATGGAAAAACGTATGTAGTATGGTATGGCATCATGGAATATCTGTATCCCTCAGCTCTGATGGCATAAGGGAAATAGACAGTATATACTTTTTCTGTGGATTTGTGGCGCATACCTTCGTGATTTACACAAGAGTGTACAGCAGTGTAACTCCCTGAATTCCACCGCCAGCAGAGAGGTGAAGTCCATCTGTCTTAAAGTTGCCATGATTGAGAAGCACTGCTATACAGTAAAAACTAACCAATCTATCATCTCACCAATGTCTGTTGAAAGGCAGATGATTCTGTATGGTTATCACAGACATACATGGAGATACCCAGGTAAGAGAACCCAGTTCAAAGCATAGGTCAGGTGGGGCACGAGTCTAACAATGTGTATTGTGAGGATAGAAGCTCCATTCCTTGTGTGCAACCTCATAACACAAATATCAGTGAGCAGGACTTGTATCATAACCTCTTGAAACACTTCACACTTAACACTTCATGGTTAGGGATGGACCCTTATGACTGAAGATCATCCGTGCCGTGATCTTTATGGGCCATTCCTTCTTGGAATGGAGTCAGTGCATCAGCTTATCTCTTTGATCAGTTTTATTACATTCCCAAATGTATAGAATGAAAACTTTTAAATGAAGAGAGCTAGTTTGGTCTACTGCTTAAGATACCCAGCTAGAAACCAGGAGTTGGTGAGTTCTAATCCTGCCTTAGGCATAAAAACCAGCTGGGTCAGAGGTGGGTTTCAGCAGGTTCTGACCAGTTCTGGAGAACCGGTAGCAGAAATTTTGAATAGTTCGGAGAACCAGTAGTAAAAATTCTGACTGGCCCCGCCCCCATCTATTCTCTGCCTCCCGAGTCCCAACTGATCAGAAGGAAATGGGGATTTTGCAGTATCCTTCCCCTGGAGTGGGGTGGGAATGGCGATTTTGCAATATCCTTCCCCTACCACGCCCACCAAGCCACGCCCACAGAACCGGTAGTAAAAAAAAATTGAAACCTGCCACTGAGCTGGGTGACTTTGGGTTGGTCACTCTCTCTCTCAGCCCAACCCACTTCACAAGATTGTTGTGGGTATAAAATAGGAGGAGAGAATACGGTATTGGGTAAGTTTGCTGCTTTGAGTTATTAATAAGGTGGGATTTTTTAAAAAAAAGTTTTTAAGATGCCCCCGTTTGTTTTTCAGGGATTATTATATAACCATGGTGAAGTGGGCAACCAGCACCAAGATTGCAGTCAACTGGCTAAATAGAGCACAGAACTTTTCCATTCTAACTCTCTGTGATGCAACCACAGGCGTCTGCACAAAGGTATATATATATATATATATATTTGCATTATTATTTTTTCTCAGTGGACGAAGGCTGCTTTTTCATTTTAAATCCCAAAATGACTGAGCATACAATTAATCAATCGAATAAATAAATAAGGAAAATCCTCTGCTAGCATCTGAACAATTCCCTTTTCTGTGGTATTAATGGTTAGTTTTCATTTTTCAAGTCTGAAAATGGAATATCCCGGAAAATACATAACACCGAAAAGAAAAAATACATAACCAGTCTTGGCTGTCAATTCTATCCATAGAGATCCCCCCCCCCCCCACCTTTAAGGTGCATCATACAATTTTGCAGCTACTTTTGATTCAGGGATATTACAGCACACAATATTTTTTTAAAAAAAATAAAGGTAGTCCTTGCCTTATGACTAGTCACTTAGCAACCGTTTGAAGTTATGACGGACCTCTCTGGGGACTACATACGTCTCGTATTCGAAGAATAGAATAGAATAGAATAGAATAGAATAGAATAGAATAGAATAGAACAGAACAGAACAGAACAGAACAGAACAGAACAGAACAGAACAGAACAATTGAATTGAATTGAATTGAATTGAATTGAATTCTTTATTGGCCAAGTGTGACTGGATACACAAGGAATTTGTCTTTGGTGCATAAGATTTCAGTGTACATAAAAAATATAAGTGATAAATCATGATCATAGTCATAATAAATACATTCATCATAAATCATAAGATACAACACTTAGTGATAGTCATAGGATACTAAATAAGCAATCAAAACCATACTAGGAAACTAAATAAAACAATATAAACCATAAAAATACAAGCAACAAAGTTATAGTCATAAGTAGAAAAGGAGATAGGTAATAGGAAGGATGAGAAGAATAATAGTAATACAGTAAGTAGTTTGACAGTGTTGTGGGAATTAGTTGTTTAGCAGAGTGATGGCATGCGGGGAAAAACTGTCCTTGTGTCTGGTTGTTCTGGTGTGCAATGCCAGAAAGTCATTCTGAAGGTAGAAGTTGAAACAATTTATGTCCAGGATATGAGGGTCTATAGAAATTTTCACAGCTCTCTTTTTGACTCGAAGTTACGATGGTTGGTCCCTCCCCCCTGCAGTCATGTGACCAAATTTTAGGTGCTCAGCAACTGTATTCATGGTCATTTGCAGCATCCCACAGTCACACGACCAAATTTTACTATGGTTTTGCTGAAAAACAGCATTTACTTCCAGTCTTCAGCAAAACCACATCCATAGCAAACCCTGTTAATAGTAACAGTTAATGGGTGCGTTACAACTGCAGCTTTACAACTGCAGCGTTTGCTTAACGACTGCCGTAAAAAGGTCATAAAATCATTTTATGACCAGCATAACCTCCGTGTGATGGGGAAGCTCCATTATGTTAATCACCTCTACTTTGCAGATTTTTCTATTATTTGCATTCTTCTCCAAAGGATGTACGTGAGATTTAGGAAGGAGCCATTCCGTGAAAAATATGCGTGTACCTTTCAATCCAACACCCGCAAGATAAGCTTATCTTTGGGTTAACTTCCAGTGTTTGGATTAAGTATTATCATTTATATTACATGGCGGACCTCTGCCATTGCAATGATAGAATATAGCAGAGGTGTCCAACTCGATTTCATTCAGGGCCGCATCAGGGTTGTGTTTGATCTCGGGGGGGGGCAGGGGGGGTGCGACCAGCTCGATGTCACTCATGTTGGGGGCACCTGTGATGGCCCAAGCACTCTGCCAGCGAAAATGGGCTCCCGAGCTCCGTTTCCGGCTGCAACCGCCTCCTGCAACCCTCTGCCAGCAAAAATGGAGCTCAGGAGGACCGCATATGTCCCTCCCATGCTCTGTTTTTGCTGGCAGAAGCACCATGGCCCAGTCCTTCAAAGTTTCCAGGGCAGTTCTGCAGGCCAGATCTAAGCACCCTGCAGGCTGGATCTGACCCACGGGCCTTGAGTTTGACACACCTGGGATATAGGAATCAAGTCCTCCTTGCAAACTTCCATTCTTATGGCAGCCCTATTAACCTGCTGTTGCAATGATCCTTCAGATCAGCTTCAGCTCCTGATGACCACATGGTGCAATTCTGTTGGCTATATTTTCAAAAATAGCTTGCTTTTGTTTTCCTCCTCTCTTCTTCCCAGCTGATTTCATACTCCTCCTCCAGTGTCATTCACTACCGCACCAAATTAGCTCTTTTTTGAAATAGGTTTGGGCAGTGGTGAAATGTAAAATTTGTTACTACCGGTTCTGTGGGCGTGGTTTGGTGGGAGGGAGGTAATATGACTGAGTGGGCATGGCCAAATTTTTTTTTTTTTTTACTTTTAAAATCATTTTTTTCTGCAACCTTTTCGGCTGGAGAGGTTGTAAAAAAAATGCTTTTAAAAGCCTCTGACGATCCCAGCTGTCTTGCCTGATTGGCAGAGGCTTTCTTTTTTTTTTTTTAAAGCCTCTGATGATCCCAGCTGACTTGCCTGATCGGTAGAGGCTCTTTTTCCTTTTAAAAACATTTTTTTCTACCACCTCTTCAGCCGAAGAGGTGGTAGAAAAAATGCTTTTAAAAGCCTCTGATGATCCCAGCTGAGCCATGTGATCATCAGAGGCTTTTTTTTTTACTTTTAAAAGCATTTTTTCGGCCAAAGAGGTTGTAGAAAAAATGTTTTTAAAAATTAAAAAAAAGCCTCTGACGATTATGCAGCTCAGCTGGGCAGTGGGGGGTGGGGGGGAGGGATTTTTGCTACCGGTTCTCCAAACCACCCGCCTCCATCGCTATCAGATTGGGCGATCCAGTCCGAACTGGGAGCATTTCACCCCTGGATTTGGTCAAAGTTTAGATTGGAGAAAATTCAGATCAGATGCTGTTGGTACAGCTACTATTCCATAAGATGACTGTCTATCAGTCTGCCTGTTTCTCTAATTTCTCCAACAAGAAAACACCCTGAATGAAGAAGAAAACAAACAAACAAAAGCTACTAGTTTAAGCATCTCCTGAAGACCATCCCGAAACTTCAACTGGTCCAAAATGTAGTAGAGGTAGTCCTCACCTTACAACAGTTCATGTTGTGACTGTCCGAAGTTTACAATGGCACTGAAAATAGTGAGTCATGACCATTTTTCACACTTGTGACCATTGCAGCATCCCAAGGGTGACGTGATTTACATTCAGATGCTTGACAACTGACTCATATGTATGACGGTTGCAGTGTTCATGAGTCATTTTGCAACCTTCTGACGAACAAAGTCAATGGAGAGCCTAAGAGTCATTCAACAGCCGTGTTACTAATTTAACAACTGCAGTGATTCACTTAACAAATGTGGCAAGGAAAGTCGTAAAATGGAACAAATTCACTTAACAAATTTGTCAGTTAACAAGATAAATTTTGGGCTCAGTTGTGGTCATAAATTGAGCACTACCTGTACTGTGATGGGTGAACCTAGTTTTCCCATATTACACCTCTGTTGTGTGAGAGGCACTGGTTTCCAGTTCCTTTCTGGGGGCAATTCAAGGTGATTATCTATCACCTTAAAGCTCTATGTGGCACAGAGTCAGATTATCTGCAGGACCTTTTTTCTTGAAGAATATCCACCCATCCAATAGGTCACATAGGGTGGGCACGCTTCTAGACCCTTCTCCCCAATATTGCCATATAATGAGATCTAGGAAGGCTGCCTTTTCCATGGCAGTCCCTTCCCTTTGAAAAGGGTGCCCCGGGGGGGGGGAAATCCAGCAGGTTCTGACAGATTCTGGAGAACCAGTAGCAGAAATTTTGAGTAGTTCGGAGAACTGGCAAATACCAAGTCTGGCTGGCCCCAGGGTGAGGTGGGAATGGAGATTTTGCAGTATCCTTCCCCTGCCATGCCCACCAAGCCATGCCCACAGAACCGGTAGTAAAAAAAAATGGATTTCACCACTCCTCTGCCCCTTTAATGTTTGGATGGCCCCTGCCCTCCTAGACGTCTGCCAAGCCTTCAAGACCCAATTTTACCCCCCCAAGCACTGGGATAAAATGAGGTGACTGCGGGTCAGAAGATAGACTTGGCACCAGGTTTTAGTCTGTGTGCATTTGGTTGTAACATGGTTTTTATGTTATTTTAATTTTTGATTGGGAGATGCCCTGAGTTTGTTATAAGGTAGGTGGCTGTGTAAATGTTTTGAATAAATAAATATCTCCATGGATAACTGCTGAGCTGTAAATGCATTCACTTGTTTGACTAGGGAACAGCGCTAGTTTAACAAGAGACAAAACCCAGAATAGCTAGAGCCGTGGTGGCGAACCTATGGCACGGGTGCCACAGGTGGCACGCGGAGCCATTTTGGTGGGCACGCAAGTGTTGCCCTAGCTCAGCTCCAGCGCGCATGCATGCATTGGCCAACTGATTTTCAGGTCTTCCGGTCCCACCGGAGGTCGGGAAACTGGCTGTTTCTGGCCTCTGGAAGGCCTCCGGGGGGGATGTGGAAGGCGGCTTTTGCCCTCCCCAGGCTCCTAGAAAGCCTCTGGAGCCTGGGAAGGGGGAAAAACAGGCCTACCGGTCCTACTGTGCGATTGTGTGCCAAAAGCAGGGGGAAATGGGGGGGTCACATGCACATGCGCAGGAGGGCGGGGCGCATTGAATTATGGATGTGGGCACACGCACCCATGACCCCCACCACTCCCACCACTTTTGGCACACGACGGCAAAAAGGTTAGCCATCACTGAGCTAGAGTATCATTCGTGTTGCCTTCCTTTAAAGCCTGCTCGGTTGTTTCATCCCTTTTTCCTCATTCACGGTTGGAAGCGAGTCAAATTGCTTTCTGCACTGATGAGCAAAATATAATAAACGCAAAGTGTAGTATAATACTTTAATTATGTTTCTTCGTTTCAGAAACACGAGGATGAAAGCACAGCCTGGCTGCATCGGCAGGTAATAGAAGATTTCTGGTTTTTTTAAATGGGATCGGTATTCTTTGACTTTACAAAAAAAAAATAGTATTTTCACCCATGGAAATGTTCTACTGGTTTCATTACAACAGAACATTCATATACGGACATGAAGGTTTAAGAGAAATATAAACTCACACTTCGTTGCAGATTAATTGTGATTTTGAAAGCATTTTTATTTCGTTCGGTAAAGAGAACCGCAAAGATTTGGAAACTGTCACAGAGCAGATGCCAAGCAAACTAATTTCAGAGCAATCACTCTTCTAAATACACAATTTGAAAACTGATCTCGATTCTGTCGCAACTCAGGAGATCAATGTTATGATTGGTTCTAATGGAGACTTTCCCCTACAAGTCTCTGTCTGCATCTCTTTTAATGCTATATTATACAGTATATCTAAGCGCTAGAGCTGGAATAAAATGCTTTGATGTGCTTTCCAGTTATATATTCGAAATTCATAAAATCTCTTTGATAACATGTATTCTATAGACTTGTATCAAATATTAATGCAGTGGCTGGACACAAACACACGCAAACAGCCTCTGAGCAAGTTTTTGACTTCTGAGGACTGCCTGGAAAAAATCCCTGCAATTTTCCTGGAAAGATTTTTTAAAAATTTTTTTGATTTATATGCCACCCTTCTCCAGAGACTCAAGGCGTCTTACAATGCATTAAGCAATAGCCTTCATACTTTTGTATATTTTATACAAAGTCAGCTTATTGCCCCCACAAACCGGGTCCTCATTTTACCTACCTTAGAAAGGATGGAAGGCTGAGTCAACCTTGAGCCTGGTGAAAATTGAACTCGCAGTAATTGCAGGCAGCTGGAAGCTAAATACTACTTTTAACAGTAGCATTAGTCTGCTGCGCCACTCAGGCTCTATTTTGGAAGTAGTTTGCCATTGCCTCTTTCCTAGAGCTGAGAGAATGTGACTGGCCCAAGGTCAGCCACCTGACTTTGTGCCTAAGTCAGGATTAGAATTCAGAACTTCCTGTTTCTAGCCTGATGCCCTCTCCACTACACTAAACTGGTTCTCTGTGACCCATAGAAGTAGTCTTTGCTTAGTGGCCACTTGTTTAGTGACAGTTTGAAGTCAAAATTGCAACACCCCCATGGCAGTGATGAAATCCTACAGGTTAGCACCGGTTCCGGCGAACCGGTAGTGATAAAATCTACTGGTTCAGCAAACCGGTAGTAAAAAAAAAGCTACCAGTTGGTCTGAACCGGTATTTCTGATGATCAGCTGTGCCGCGCGATTTATATTCGCTAGAAAGCAGGAAATCCTGCTTTCTGGCGAATCTAAATCGTACGGCACAGCTGTTCCCCCCCTCCCCCCGCTGTTCTACTTACCTTCAAACGGCTCCTTTTTCCGTGTGAAGCACGCATCTGGAACACACTGCGTATGCGCAGGCAGCAAACCGATGGTAACCCACGGAGGATTTCACCACTGCCCTATGGTCATATGATTGTGCTATGGGTGTTTTGCAGCTGGCTGTCTACGCGAAGTGGAGCTGATTATAATCTCAAATTTTGTCTACTACAGGTATTCCTCGAGTTACAACCACAACTGAGCCCAAAAATGCTAACTGAGATATTTGTTAAGTGAGGTTTGCCCCATTTTACAACCTTTCTTGCCACAGTTGTTAAGTGAATCACTGCAATTGTTAAATTAGTAACACGGTTGTTAAGTGAGTCTGGTTTCCCCCATTGGTTTTACATGTCAGAGCAAAGGTTACAAAGGTGATTGCATGACTCCGGGACACTGCAACCGTCATAAATAGGAGTTGTCTGAATTTTGATCACGTGACCATGGAGATGCTGCAAATGGTCCTAAGTGTGAAAAACAGTCATAAGTCTTTTTTCAGTGATGTTGTAGCTTCACACAGTCATTAAACAAATTATTGTAAATTGAAGACTACCTATATGCTGCATGTTCACGTGAAATATTTTTTTAAAAACAACATGATGGCGAACCTATGGCACTGGTGCCACAGGTGGCACGTGGAGCCATATTGGTGAGCACGCAAGCTCAGCTCCGGCATGCATGTGTGCACCGGCCAGTTGATTTTCAGGCCTTCTGGCCCCCCAGAAGTCAGGAAACACACTGTTTCCGGCCTACGGAAGGCCTCTGAGGGGGTGGGGAAGGCCGTTTTTGCCCTCCCCAGGCTCCTAGAAAGGCTCTGGAGCCTGGGGAGAGCGAAAAATGGGCCTACTGGGCCCACCATGCCATCACATGCCAAAATCAGGGGGAGCATGGGGGGGCGCATAAAATTATGCATGTGGACACACATGTGTATGACACACACACACACACCCGCGCTCCCCCTGCTTTTGGCACGCAATGGCAAAAAGGTTAGCCATCACTGAACTAGTATTTCATTAAGGGTTGCAAATCACCCGAATGACTCAATTCCTGAAATAAGTTGGGTTATTCAGCTGTTCTGAACTGTTTTCAAAGCTTGCACAGATTGACAAGGTATAATACACCAAAGAACTCCATGAGTCTGGGAAGGAAGAGGTCTCCAAAAATCCAATACAGGTAGTTCTCAACATACAACCATTCACTTAATGACCATCCCGAATGACAAAAGCACTGAAAAGTAACATATGTCCATATTTCACATTTATGACCATTGCAGGATTTCCCCCCCCCCATAGTCATGTGATCAAAATTCAGACACTTTGCAACCGGCATATATTTATGAAAAAGGCAGAGGTAGCTATAAAGAAGGTATGAAAACATCACCTTTCCCCAGAATGACAGGGGAGGGTCAGGACGAAACTCAAGGTTGCCTCATCTTGATTCCCTTTGGTATAAATGTGCAGGAGAGAGAAATGTCAGGCATTCAGGATTCCGTTGTTATTCCCTGTAAAATTAAAAGGAGAGTTTCTCTACTTGTTCCTGACCTGAAAGGGTTGGTATTCATCCTGAAGACACCCTTGTCCCAAAATCGGTATGGGAATGATGAAACTTGGGATCAGCAACCCAAACTACCACTCACACATTCATTTATTTTTTTTGACACTTTGAATGCCAAAGAAAAATTACTGCATGTGTTTGGATTTTGCAAAGAAAGTGGAGGAGTAACCTCTAAAATATAAACAAATTTGGTCCAGTTATTACAGCTCTTTACACATAATTTTGGCAGAAATGGAGGATGAAACTGTAGCCTCCTTTAAAGTAGATATGAGATGTCTTCTGGCTATTTCTGTGTAGATCACTGTATGTGTGTCTGAAGCTTTTTAAAAACTTAGCATGAAGAATACATCTTTGAAGTTCAAGGTGCTTCAGATGCCTTCAAATTTCTTCAGGGTTCCTTCCTTTGATAAAGGGTCCTACTAAAATCAAAAAGAAAACCAGATCTATTTTATTAATGAGTAGCTAGAGCAGGATCCTTAGATACTCTGCTGCATGATGATTTAGTTCAGTTTGTAGCTACTAAGGAAAAGACGCACATTCTCAAACAAGATAGAATGAGAATTGACTCTGCTGTATTTGACATGACTCTCTCTCCCCCTCTTCTCCTCCTCTCTCCCTCTCTCTCCTGCCCCTCTCTCCCTCCCTCTCCCGCTCTCCCTCCCTCCCTATCCCTGTCTCTCCCTCTCTGTCATCTATCTCTCCCTCTCTCCTCTCTCTCCCTCCCTCCCTCTCCCTCCCTCCCTATCCCTGTCTCTCCCTCTCTCTCATCCATCTCTCCCTCCTTCTCCCTCTCTCCTCACTCCCTCCCTTTCCCTCCCTCCATATTCCTCTCTCCCTCCCTCTTCCTCTTTTCTCTCTCTCCACCCTCTTCCTCTCTCCCCCTCTCTCCTGCCCCTCTCTCTCTCCCTCTCTCCATATCCCTCTGTTCTCTCCCTCTTTCCCCCTCTCTCTCCCCCCTCTCTCTCCCCCTCCCTCCCTGTGTCCACCTCTATATCCCTCTCTCCCCCACTCTTCCTCTCTTTCTCCCATCCTCTCCCTCTCACTACCTGTTTTACATCATTTTCATAAACTACATTTGCACCTTCTTGTTATTTTGCAGAATGAAGAGCCCATCTTCTCCAAAGATGGCAAGAAGTTCTTTTTTGTCCGAGCCATTCCCCAAGGGGGACGAGGCGAGTTCTACCATATTGCCATGTCATCATCTCAGGTGAGACACCTTCGTAGAGCAAGTGGGTGAGATTAAAATAAATATGCCTAAATTCTTACGACAGGATAGACTGGCTGTTGCTAAATCACGCCCAGAATGCCTTGTGCCCAAGCCAGCAATGTCTGACTATGACCCAAGGTTTTGCGGAAGGAGAGCTGGTTTGTTACTGGTGGAAGTTGATGGCACCGTTGACAAGAAGGATTTGCAGGTAGTCCTCGCTTAGTGACCATTCAAAGTCATAACCAACCCAAAAAGCTACTTATGATGCAGATTTGAAGTGCCAAAGGCCACCCCCAGTGGTGGATTGCTCCCAGTTCTCTCCGGTTTTTGCGAACCAGTAGTAAAAGCAGCGGGCGGCTCCGCCCACTTGCCTGGACGTCATAATGGACGATCTGCGCATGTGCAGAAGCTTCTTTTGCAAACCGGTAGTAAAGGTAAATAGTAGAACCCATCCCTGGGGCCCACTCCTATCTCTCGCCCACAGTCACGTGTTTGCATTTCAGGCTATTGGCAAGTGATCTGCATTTATGGCCATCTGCAGTATCCCACAGTTCCCTAAATTTGCTTCTAGTTTTCAGCAAAAAAATGCCCATTGCAATCAATAAGTTTAATTAACATCCCCCCAAAATATCATAAAGCCAGGTTGGACATGTGATGACCCCAGTAAGCAACCAGCATGATTTACGGCAGTCATTCTCAATAAGTTGATGAACATGGTTTTCTCCTCAAAAACCACGTAGGGCTGAGAGAGAGAGGAATTACCACAAGTCACCCAGCTGGCATTCATGCCCAAATGAGGGCTAGAACTCACAGTCTGTAAGCTTCTTGGAGGAGACGAAAACACAACAAATGCCAAAGTAGAATAAATACATTATTATGATTAGCCACCCTGGGAGAAAAATGAGAACAAATGTATTTTGTTCCCATTTTAATATAATTTACTATTCACACTTCTGAAACCAATGTAGCAACTGAAATGTAATTATTTCCACTTCTCTGACTTTTGCAATGCAACCCACCAATTATTAATGCATTCAAAAATGTGTATTTTAAGATATGTAAAGAACAGCCAGGGATACTACAGCTTAATGTGTTAAAATTTTAATAATTGGTTGATGGTCCGCTGATCTCATCAAGTAAGACTCAAATAGTCTCTCCTTTTTCGGAAAAAGCTATTGAATTTGGGACATCGATGGAGCAAAAATGTGAATTTAGTGTCATCTCTCTTGCTGCTATTTAAATTATTATTTCTGGGAGCTTGAGAAAGTCAAAAGTTATCAATCCAAAAAAATCGTTACAGTCCAAGAAAATCTGCTTTAGTTTTTATAATAAGTTTGCTGTTTAGATATTTCCATGAGCTTACACAGATAGTCCTCAATTTATCACTTTGTTTAGTGACCATTCAAAATTACAACCAACCCAAAAATGGGAACTTACAACCCAGCAGGGGTGGGTTCTACTTACCTTTACTACCGGTTTGCAATGGGGCTGTGCAGAAGCTTCCTGATGACGTCAGGGTCAGTGGGCGGAGCCTCCCACCAGTTTTACTACCAGTTCTATAGAACCAGCCCGAACCGGAGGCAACCCACCACTGCAACCTGGATTCAAAACTCTTGACAGTCAAGTCTACAGGACCACTTCTACCAGGGGTGAAATCTAAAATTTGTTACTACCGGTTCTGTGGGTGTGGCTTGGGGGGGGGGGAATGTGACTGGGTGGGTGTGGCCAACTTTTTTTTTTTTTACTTTTAAAAGCATTTTTTCTACAACCTTAAGAAGTTGCAGAAAAAAATGCTTTTAGAAGCCTCTGACGATCAGGCAAGTCAGCTGGGATCGCCAGAGGCTTTTAAAGGCATTTTTTTTCCTACAACTTCTTTGGCCGAAGGGGTTGCAGAAAAAAGTGCTTTGAAAAGCCTCTGACAATCCCAGCTGAGGCGCACAATCATCAGAGGCTTTTTTTTTTTAACTTTTAAAAGCATTTTTTCGGCTGAAGAGGTTGTAGAAAAAATGCTTTTAAAAGTAAAAAAAACAGCCTCTGATGATCTCACGGCTCAGCTGGGCATGGTGGGGGCAGGGCACAGGGATTTTTGCTACCAGTTCTCCTGCTACCATCGCTACTGGATCGGGCGATCTGGTCCGAACCGGGAGCATTTCACCCCTGACCTGTACCCTTCCTTGCAAAAATTCAACCTTTGGAAAATGTTGCATCCAAAATTGTATATGTGGACAAAAGGCAGCAGTGACAAACTGACAAGTGGTTCCTTCTATCCTCCACGTGGAAAAACCTCAGTACAGATAGTCCTCACCTAATGACCAATCACTTTATGCCTTTCAAACTTACAACGGCCATAGAACGGATTCTTTAGAGCCTGAAAAGTATCCCTGGCCATCATAAATGGTCATGCTGCCACCTGCCTGCAAGATATGTGAGTCGGTTTTATAACCCATTAGGGTGTTCTGTAGTCATATTTGTAAATTTTTTTTGCTGGTTTTGGGCAAAAAAAATGTCCGTGAATGGTTTTGTGAAACAACTGCTGCATTCACTTAATAATACCCACATTTGCTTAACAACCACAGCATTTGCTTAATAACAGAACAACCCAGAAATTTACTTCCGGTCATGGTGCCTCGACTTACAATCTTAGCAATTTACAACCATAATTCTGGGCTCAATGCAGGGGTGAAATCCAGCAGATTCTGACAGGTTCTGGAGAACCGATAGTGGAAATTTTGAATAGTTCAGAGAACCGGCAAATATCACCTCTGGCTGGCCCCAGAGTGGGGTGGGAATGGAGATTTTGCAATATCCTTCCCCCAGGAGTGGGGAGGGAATGGAGATTTTGCAGTATCCTTTCCCTGCCACGCCCACCAAGCCATGCCCACCAAGCCACGCCCACAGAACCGATAATAAAAAAAATAGGATTTCACCACTGGCTCAATGACAGTCGTAAGTCAAAAACTACCCACAGTACTTTTTTCCCCCTCTTTTGCTCTTGAGCAGGGGTGTCAAACTCAAGGCCATCTGGCCCGCAGGGAGCTTAAATCTGGCCCATAGGGCCACCCTGGAAACAACAAAGGATTAGCCCGCAGTTCCACTGCCAGCGAAAAGGGAGCTAAGGAGGGCCGTGTGCAGTCCTCACAAGCTCCATTTACACTGGCAGAGGATTGCAGAGGCCATCACAGCCGGAAACGGAGCTCGGGAACCCGTTTTTGCTGGCAGAACACTCGGGCCACCACAGCCGCCCCAACACGAGTGACATCAAGCTGGCCACGCCCCCTGGCCACGCCCCCCCAGCCCCCCTGAGGTCAAACACAACCCTAATACAGCCCTCAATGAAATCGAGTTTGACACCCCTGCTCTTGAGTATGGAATGTGTTTATTTTGGGCATAAATTCAAGCCCCTTTATTTACATGGCATTTATATTTTAAGACTATAGAAGAAAGGAGGAGCCTAATGCTATTTTTCAGACTGTGGTAGAGAATTTCAGGGGATGTGTTTGAAACAAAAAGGTAAATCTAATTTTCACCGCTAAGAGGTTGTGCTAAATCCTTCTGAAGTCCTGATTTTCTTCTTTTTCTTGGCAGCCCAATAGCAGCAATGATAATTTACAGTCTATTACATCGGGTGACTGGGATGTGTCCAAAATTTTGGGCTATGATGAGAAGCAGCATAAAATGTAAGTAATTTTTTTTTAAAGTAAAGGAAGCTGATCTTTTTTTTCCCCCCTTTAACAAAGCCAGTGGTACTGTATCACTGATTTGAGATTTACATATGATAACCTGATCAGTGGGAAGCATCTGCTAAAAGCCAAAAAATGTGTATCGGTTTTTACTTTGGTTGTGGTGAAAGTCCCAATCTGTGAAATGGGCATAAGAATCACAGACTATTATGTAGACCTTCTGCTGCCATAGGGCCAGTGAAATAATTTTTAATGCATATGGAATGGGAAGATCTGACTTGGCAGTAGTAGACCAGCAGCTGAAGGTGAGCCAGCAATGTGATGTAGCAGCTGAACAGGCCAATGCAATCTTGGACTTCATTCAATTTATGGAGTTAATTCCATTCTGAAATTCAAACCCTTTGAGGAATAATTTGAGCAATGAAGCAAGTTTACATTACAAAAGCATTTTAAAAAAAGATCAATTAGCTATGCCATTATCATTATATAAGACTATCATAGTAAAGGGGTCAGATCAATTCCCTGCTTTGGGACAAGTTAAGCCCCATAAATTGAATTAAAAGAGGAAGATTCAAACTGAATCTTAGGAGGAATTTTGTCATAGCAATAAACATTATTTTCTGCATCATTTTAAAAATGATGACTGGAAGACCTCTTGCCCGGAATGGCTAAGCAAATTCCTGCATTGAATAGGGGGTTGGATTGGATGACCTCTGGGTTCCCTTGTAGCACATGCATTTTTTGATTCTGTGACATTTCAAATAAAAGAAGCACTTTGGATATATCGTATTTGCCCTTTGGTCTTTGTGCAGAACTGATCCAGTTGTCAAAAAAGACAATTTATTGGATTTCCAGACTTTTTTTTTGTTAAAAGTAGTACTAAAATGCATTGAATGATATAATTCCTTGTGTCTGAAATGTCTTAATTTGGGGAGAAAATGAGAGCTGTTAAAGGGCTGTACTGTTAAATCAGTACAATGGAAATGTTATTTTTCTGTCACTTTGATCAACATTGAGATTCTGTGTCAGTTTCATCCGACATCTGGAAAGCCGTGATGAATTTGGAAAGCATAATTGCACGTGACTATATTTAATTGCTTGATTTCCATGTTATTTTGACAAATGTGTTCAAATATAGTTCATGGACATGTGGCCCTCAACTGTGAAATAGCTACATCCAGCTACAGTTTTAGCCAAAAAAAAAAAAAATATGAAGAAGAGTTTCTGATTACTTTTCAACAATCTATGTAGACCTATAATTTAGAAAATATAGAAAAATTAGGAGCACAATTTGATAGGGAGCTAGAAAATGGAGCATTGGTAGCTAAAGAGGTTGAGTGAAAATGGAACGGAGTAAACTTAAATGATGCTACAGTTTAATCAATGCAAGGTAGTCCTTGATATACAACCAAGGCTGCAACCAGAAATTCCATTGCTAAGCAATGGAGTTGATAAGTGAGTCACCCCAATTATATCACTTTTTTTGCCATGGTTGTTAAGTGAATTGTGCAGCTGTTGTATTGCATGCACAGAACTTGGCTTCCCCCATTGTCTTTCCTTGTTGGAAGCCACACGGGACATTGCAACCATCATAAATACATGCCAGTTGCAAAGTGCCTGAATTTTGATCACATGACCCTGGGGATACTGTGATGGTTGTAAGTGCAAGGATTGGTCATAAGCCTCTTTTTTCAGTGCCGCTGTAACATTGAACAGTAACATTAAACAAGTGGTTATACGTTGAGGACCACCTGTATCTACACTTTTTTTATATTTTTTTACTGTCATATGAACCACTAGAGTAGGGTGTCAAACTCAAGGCCTCGGGAGACAGATCCGGCCCAGTGGGTGATTAGATCTGGCCCATGGCTCCACCCTGGAAACAGCGAAGGACTGGAGGCTGCGCATTACCACTCCCCCGGACTCCGTTTTCACTGGCAGAGGGCTAGCAAAAGAAACTAAAAACAAAACAAAAGGAGAAATGTTTCCCCGTTTGCATTTGAGCATCCAAGAAGGGACAGGAAAGGGGAAAGGGAAAGAGGAAGGGGTGAAATGCTCCCAGTTCGGACCGGATCACCTGATCCAGTAGCGATGGCGGCAGGTGGTTTGGAGAACCGGTAGCAAAAATCCCTGCCCTCCTGCCCCCATGCCCAGCTGAGCTGCACGATCATCAGAGGCTTTTTTTTTAACTTTTAAAAGCATTTTTTCTACAACCTCTTCTGATGAAAAAATGGTTTTAAAAGTAAAAAAAAGAAAGCCTCTGATGATCGGGAGGTTCAGCTGGGATAGTCAGAGGCTTTTCAAAGCATTTTTTTCTGCAACCTCTTGGCCGAAGAGGTGGTAAAAAAAATGCTTTGAAAAGTCTCTGACGATCCCAGCTGAGTTGCCTGATTGGCAGAGAGGCTTTTCAAAGCATTTTTTTCTGCAATCTCTTCGGCTGAAGAGGTGGTAGAAAAAATGCTTTGAAAAGTTAAAAAAAAAAAAGTTGGCCATGCCCACCCAGTCACATTACCCCCACCCCACCCCCACCTCCCACCAAGCCACGTTCACAGAACCGTAACAAATTTTACATTTCACCCCTGGAAAGAGGAAAGAAAAAGAAGGGAAGATGAGAAGAGAGCAAGGAAGGAAAAAGAAGGAAAGAGGTGAAGGAAGAAGAGAGAATGAAGAGGGAAGGAAAAAGGAAGGAAGGAAGGAAGGAGGGAAGGAAGGAAAGAAGGAAGGAAGGAAGGAAGGAAGGAAAGAAGGAAGGAAGGAAGGAAGGAAGGAAGGAAGGAAGGAAGGAAGGAAGGAAGGAAGGAAGGAAGGAGATTATAATGAGAAAGAGGGGGGTCTGAGGGAAATCCTGTCCTTGGCCAGCACAGGTGCCCCTGACACAAGTGACGTCAAGCTGGCCACACCCACTCTGGCCCCCTGAGGTCAGACACAACCGTGATGTGGCCCTCAATGAAATCGAGTTTGACACCCCTGCACTAGAGCTATGGAAATATATTTAATAAACTTCCATAGCTCTATGGAATTACAATTGTCAGCCTGTTGGCTAGTTTCAGATAGTGAAACAGTATTTTATATACCCTTGCATCATTGCTTGGGCCCCATTTATATTTCCAGATTGTCCCAACTTTGCACCTGAAAGCTGAATACACATTTATATGCACTGGGAAAAAATAATTACCTTATTTTTCAGCATATAAGACGCACCTTCCCCCCCCCCCAAAAGATGGAAAGCTGTTGCAAGCAAACAGCAAGAAAAAACAGCTCCTTTCAGCTTCAGCATAGCCTAAATTAGCACCAGTTTATTGGATCAGCCTACCGACTCTCCGCTGTTTTGCTGTCAGCTGTTTTGCCCGGGGCTCTGCTGCTTGCTGCAAAGAGGTAAATTGCTGGTAAATTGATTTTTTTCCCCATTGTGCTAATCAAGCTGTGCTGAAAACGAAAATGAAAGTAAAGCAGGCTGTTTGCTGTTTGCTGCAATGAGGCAAAATTGCTCAGAGGCAGAGGGAGATTTCTTTTTCTTCTTTTCCTCACCAAAAAAAGGTAAGTGCGTCTTATACTCCGGTGCGTCTTATACTCCAAAAAATACGGTATACAAAACAGGAGACAGAAATGAACATTTGGGAAGGACTGGAAAAGAACTTGAATATTCACAGAGCACAATGAAGAAAAACCACCCACTTTTTTTTTTCAAACTCCCAGCCATGAGGACTAGAGACTTGCCTAGACTAGAAAGAAAAAGCAACCTGAAATATAGATTTTATCAAGAAACAAATACTTCAGAAAATGTTTCCGGCACATAAGAAACTTTTGGCCAGACGTTTTTCAATTCTGTTTTAAAAGAAATGTATGCTTAGGGAACTCACATCAGTGAAATGTTGCTGCTAAAAATCTAATCATGTGTATATTTTATTTTAGCTATTTCCTCAGCACAGAAGAGTTGCCAAGGACTCGGCATTTATACAGGTATGATTAGTTTTATGCCAAGATAACTTTCTGATTATACTTGGGGGAAAAGACTCTTGCCACTTAGACTGCCAAAAAATGTTGCTGTCAGTTTCCCAACTTTTATTTTGGGGATATTGTTATTTATCTGTCTTTGCCTTTGTGGTCTTTGTTTTTGTCTTTGTCTTCAAAAGTCTCTTGTTTTTATTTATTTAAGTATTTATTTTGGAGGAAGGGAGGAAACAAACAAACATTCCAACACAGAATATTTTAAAGAGAACAAAATGCATTTTAGAGATAAACAAAATAGCAAGACCTTTCCCATTTATCCACTATCTTTAGGAACATATTATGACTTCACCTCTGATTATGGCTGATGTTTGCAGCATCATAGGCAGATGAGCTATGGCCAATAGCACGGTTCTTGTTTTGTTTGTTTCATTACGCGGAAAAGGTTATACTTGTCTGTCATCCCCTCAGATGGCAGGTGCTGAAGAAGTTCTTCCTAAAAAGCTCTGCAGTCACCTTCATATTCCACATGTAAACCATCCAGGGCACCCTGGTGGATGCATCAATCAAGATTCAGTGCTTAGATGTTCACCAAGAAGGCAATTTCAAACACAGCTCTTGGATTTCTCATTGTTTTAATCAGATTCTTGATGCAGAATGATATTATTGTTGAAGGATCAGAGGCAGGGGTGGGTTTCGACCGGTTCGCCTCAATTTGGGCGAACTGGTAGCAGCGGCGATGGGAGGCTCCGCCCACCCACCCACCCGCCAGACATTATCAAAAACGCTCTGCGTATGCACAGAAGCACCATGCGCTTGCAAAGCGAGCGAGCGCATCCGCACGCAACCAACAGCAAACTGTTAGCGCCAGGATTTGAATCCCATCTCTGATCAGAGGTGGTATTCAGCTGGTTAAGACCGGTTGGGGCAAACCATTAGTAGCGACCTGCGGGTGGGCCTGCCCCCGGCCACCCACTCCGGCACTATGCTGTCCTATTTAGTCATGTTTTCAAGCTGTGCACATGCGTGGAAGCTGCGTGTGCAAGCAAAGCAGAAGCGCGGAAGGCTGTGCGTGTGCGCGGAGGTAGTAAGTTATGTGAATCCCACCCCTGTGCAGGATCCAATCTTAGTTAGTCACTGGGACCAGCGGTTTAGTCTTCCAAGCTTTAGGGCTCCTACTGGAACCCATCTTCAGAGAACTTCCTTTTTTAGCTTCTCTTAAAGAGAGGTTTCCTGAGGATGGGCTCCAGCATAAGTCCGAAAACTCAGAAGACTAAACTTGTGGGCCCAGTGACCAACACAGACTCGATCCTGCAACATTATCCTGGGACACATATGTTTCAGTGGTGGGTTGCCCCTGGTTCGGACCGGTTCGCAAGAACCGGTAATAAAACCAGTGGGAGGCTACGCCCACTGCCCCGGATGTCGTCATCAGTGATCTGCGCATGTATAGAAGCTTCTGCACATACGCAGAAGTAAGGCGCGTGCGTGATTGAAGCAAGGCGAGCAAGCGAGCGCGATCCCGTTGCAAACCGGTAGTATTTTTTATTTATTTATTTATTTTTAATTTGATTTATATGCCACCCTTCTCCGGAGACTCAGGGCGGCTTACAATGCGCTAAGCAATAGCCTTCATACTTTTGTATATTTATACAAAGTCAGCTTATTGCCCCCACAAACTGGGTCCTCACCTAGTAAACTGGGTCTTACCTAGTAAAGGTAAGTAGAACCCACCCCTGATAAATTTGTCTTCATTTGTTATATTCTTATTATTATCAGCCCAAATCAATCCACTGTAGGATGGAAGTCTCTTCACTGAATGCTTTGAACTGTCATCTACCACTCTGGTCCAGTGCAAATTGATTGACAACCATCTTTTTTGGATGTCACAATCAAGGGTCAACTTCTCTACTTAAGGGAGGACTAGAATTTGGGTCTCCGAACCCCTAATCCAGCACATTATCCACTACACTATCCTTTCCCAGGCTTTGCAACTTTCAGATACATAGACTTCGAATCCCAGAATTTCTGAATTTCTGAGAGTTGGTCCACGTATCTGAATGTTGCCAAGGTTGAAAAACCAAACTGTCTTTTTTCACACTTGATATGTAATTATGTCTTTCTCCCTCAGTACTTGCCTAGTTCATTTTAGATTTTAATCTTAATTCCATTCCTTTAAAAAAAAAGCCATTTTTTTTCTGTTTAGACCTAAAACTTTAAAAAGCCTCCATCATTTCAGTCTTCCCCTAGGTCAGTTCCTGTAGGTTAATGGCTGGCTGGGGGGTTTGGGGAGTTAAAGGCATCAGCTAGAAACCAGGAGACTGTGAGTTCTAGTCCCACTTTAGGCATGAAAGCCAGCTTGGTGACTTTGGGCGAGTCACTAGGAGACAATGAGTTCTAGTCTAGCCTTAGGCAGGAAAGCCAACTGGGTGACTTTGGACCAGTCACCAGGAGATGGTGAGTTCTAGTCCTGCCTTAGGCATGAAAGCCAGCTGGGTGACTTTGGGCCAGTCCCTCAATCTCAGCCCAATCCACCTAACAGGGTTCTTGTTGTGGGGAAAACCGGAGGTGGAAGGAGTATTAGGCATGTTCACTGCCTTGAGTTACTGATAAAGTAATAAAGGCAGGATAAAACTTAAACAAATGAATGAACGAGCGAACAAATGAATGAACAAACAAACAAACAAACAAATGAATGAATCTAGCCGTGATGAATATATAAAAAGCTGCCTTGCATTTTGAGAGATTGTTCATCTACCTGGCCCAATACTATCTACTTACCTAGTTTAGTCTCCCACACCCTTTGAAATATCTGGGGCTGTAACCTCTCAGAATTCCCAGCCAGGGGTGAAATCCAGCAGGTTCTGACAGGTTCTGGAGAACCGATAGCGGAAATTTTGAGTAGTTTGGAGAACTGGCAAATAGCACCTCTGGCTGGCCCCAGAATGGGGTGGAAATGGAGATTTTGCAATATCCTTCCCGCAGGAGTGGGGTTAATTGGGATTTTGCAATATCCTTCCCCTGGAGTGGGGTGGGAATGGAGATTTTGCAATATCCTTCCCCTGCCACGCCCACCAAGCCATATCCACAGAACCGGTAGTAAAAGAAATTGAATTTCACCACTTTTCCCAGCCCATGAGTGTTGCAACTCATCTGAATGGAATCAGATTGGGGAAGACTGAATTTGAGGCAGAGATCACCTTGGTGTCTAGATCAAACATTAATAAATACTCTTCCCACCTTTTTTTGCTTTTTGACAATTAAGCCTCTTTTTGTTTTTCATTATTTGTTACAGTGCCAGCACCAAGGAGAACTTCAACCGGCAATGTCTCTCTTGTGATTTGATTAACAACTGCACTTACTTCCGTGCAACGTTTAGCCACAACATGGCATATTTCCTGTTGACCTGTGAAGGTAGGCGTTACGCATAATCACCCGTTTATCTCAGGCCTTCTGTAAAAAAAGTTGATGCCACACAAAATGCAAATTCATTCAGAAGGCATTGGGAAAGAAATGGAATACAAATGAATACAGAGTATTTTGCCAGATATAGGTAGTTCTCAACTTACAACCGTTAGTAATCATTCAAAATTAGAACAGCACTGAAAAAAGTGACTTACTGTAAGACTATTCCTCACACTTTTATCATGTATTGATTTATATTCCACCTTTATTATTTTTACAAATAAGGTGGTGAACTTATTCAACACGACCCAAGGGTGCTTTTTCAAGAGGCAGCTGGACTTTCTGGTTTTTCTTTGAAGACGTTTTGCTTCTCATCCAAGAAGCTTTTTCAGCTCTCCAAGAAGCTGAAGAAACTTCTTGGATGAGAAGCTGGAGAAGCTTCTTGGATGAGAAGTGAAACGTCTTCCAAAAAACCCAAAAAGTCCAGTTACCTCTTGAAAAAAGCACTTTTGGGAAATCCAAGACCTGGATGACTGAGAATCTCATTAGATATTCAACACTTCAAGATATTCGACCTTCTCTTCCTATTTTTCCCTCAAGAGCCCTGTGAGGTGGGTTGGTCTGCGAGAGGAATTGCTCCAAGGTTACCCATCTGGCTTTCTTGGCTAAGATGTTTTGTTTGTACTATATTTTTGTTGCATACACACACCCACACACATACGTGATATGTATGTATGTATGTATTCGGAAAGTCTGCAGAAGAGATTTGAAAAAATTCAAGGGTGCTGTGCTGACACACATCAAAAATGGTCAGAACTTCCATAGCATCTTGAGTTTTTTTGACCTTTGTGCAGCTACCCCTGTACAAAGTTATGGAAGTGGGGGGGGGAGGGGGGTTGCTAATACTTTCAAAGCTCAAAAAGACCCACCATTCAGGACCTTAAAGAAAAGAAATCTGTGATCACCAGCAAATGCCAGAAACATTTGTCTCTGTTATTGACTCGGAGAATATTACTGGCAGCACACGGCTTTTAATTACAGCCAGGGATTGAAAAGTGCTCCTGGCGTCTTTGTTTATTAGTATGATAATACGGCCTTGGTATATATGAGATTTCAATGCATTATAGTGATCCATAATTCATGGCCTAGCAAATAAAGAGATCCCGGAAGCCATATGCTGGGTTGGGAGGGGAGGTGGGGGGGCCTCAGGGAGGGGAGATCTGCTCTTGCCAATTAGCCCTTTTGTAGCATCCAGGGCTGCCTGTGGATCTCCATATCTCCAGCTGCTCTTTTAAATCATTCATCATTGCTGGAAAGATACCATGATGTTATATAGTAGACCATTTTCAGTGTTGGTTATGTAGGAAAAGATTTGTTTCTCTGAAATTTTCTGAAAATATTTGAAAGAGAGGGCTTTTTATTTTTCTTTTCAACCATTAAATCATTTATATCCTTGTCACCTTTTTTTTAAAAAAAAAACCTTTCCCACATTTTTATGTTTCTTGATAGCTATCCCAGAATACCGATTACTCATGATCATGATTTTTTATTGGCTTTGTATTATTTAATTATAAAAACTAATAAGTTTTTAAAATTTATACGCTGCCCATCTCTGTTATTAATCCTTCTTTTAAAAACAAAACAAGACTCACACAGTGCTTTGGAAAGGCCAAAAAAAAGAAAAAAAAAGGATTTTCCAAAAACATGTGCCACTTTTAATTATTTCCTTTGGCCCCAGATCTAGGTAGCTGATGATTTTGTTAGTTTCATCATGGATGGATGGAAAATAGCATTTGTGACCATTATGTAACTAAGGGAAAAATAGTGGGGAACGATAGTCTAGACTAATAAAATAATTTTAATATTATTTCTAACTATTGATCAGTCTTTTAGGTGATACAAACAAAGTAAATCTTTTTTTTTTCTTGCAATTCCCTGAGCAACTGAATACTTGAATAGCAAAAACTGTTGTTTTGTGTGTTCTCATAGTACGGATTTTCTTTTCTGACAACATCAAAAGAAATATATCACCGTGGATACATTTGCACCTATATTAAAATGTGAGAAATGGAAAAAGAGTCAATCACTAAATGAAAGAAGAGAGAAAAATATATTGATTGCAAGGGTACATTCATCTGGAAGTAACATACATGTGTACACACAAAAGCCTTATGTATTCCCAGTGTTTAGAGGTGTTGAATTTGGCTTTTACTCGGGAAAATATTAATACATGAATGTTTGCAAGGAAAATGTTTTGCAATGTAGTGAAACAATATTTCAGAAACGCTGCACACCGAATGACAAGCTTGATTTCTTTAAAGCTTCCTTAATTGTTTTTTTTTCCTGGGTTTTCCTCAGTATAGCATAAAGGACTGTGCAAAAGCAGAAAACAGGTTGTGGGATGAAAACAGCTATATAAATGTAGGATAAATTTAAAAAATGAAGTCCATAGCTCTCAAGGGAGCATGCAAATGTCTTTAGAAAGATTGCTATAGAACAGTGATGGCTAACCTTTTTGCCATCGTGTGCCAATAGCGTGGGGAGCATGGGGGGGTGCGTGCACGCGTGCCCACACCCATTATTCTATGTGCCCTGCACCCTGGGCATGCGTGTGCAAACCCCCCCCCCCCCCGTGTTCCCCCAATTTTGGCATGCAATGGCCCGGTGTGCCCGCTAGGCCTGTTTTTCACTCTCCCTACGCTCCAGAGCCTTTCTAGGAGCCTGGAGAGGGCGAAAACAGCCTTCCCCACCCCCTCAGAGGCTGGAAATGGCCCATTTGCCGACTTCCAGTGGGATTGGAAGGCCCATTTTTTGCTCTCCCC
>WNWU01013631.1:9495755-9514509 GCA_012654045.1 Ptyas mucosa | reverse complement strand
GAATAGAATAGAATAGAATAGAATAGAATAGAATAGAATAGAATAGAATAGAATAGAATAGAATAGAATAGAATAGAATAGAATAGAATAGAATTCTTTATTGGCCAAGTGTGATTGGAGACACAAGGTATTTGTCTTTGGTGCATATGCTCTCAGTGTACATAAAAAGACATGGTTCACTCGTCAAGAATCATAAGGTACAAAACTTAATGATAGTCATGTGGTATAATAAGCAATCAAATCATACTAGGAAACAATCAATATCAATATAACTTGCAAGGATGCAAGCAACAAGGTTGCAGTCATGCAGTCACAAGTGGGAGGAGATGGGTGGTGGGAACGATGAGAAGACCAATAGTAATAGTAATGCAGCCTAATGTGAATAGTTTGACAGTGTTGAGGGAATTATTTGTATAGCAGAGTGATGGCGTTCGGGGAAAAAACTGTTCAGATACATGCATGTTTGGACACAGTTAACATGCATGAAGTTTGGCCATGCTAGCCAGGGAACCTGGAGGGCAAAAGGAGGCTTTCCTGGTGCCTAAAGCAAAAAAAATTGTCCCTTCGGCTAGACAAGTGTGTCTTCTCCTTTCTAAAGACCCTCAGGATTTGTATGTGAACTATCTCTCATTCTTTGTTTATAGCTGAACCAAATATGATTAGCATAGATTCTAGAGACTGTCAGGGTTTCTGGGAGGGATTGGTGGATATAAAAAAAAATGAGGATGATGCCTACAATCACACAATCAAAGGCCCACAATAGTCCTCAACTTATGATCAGTCACTCAGCAATTGTTTGAATTTTCAACGTACCTACTGGAAAAACACTTACAATCATGTGCAGCTTCCCACAGTCATATGACTGTTTTACAATGGTTTTGGTGAAAACTGACATCGACTTCCAGTTTTTCGGCAAAATCATTTCCACTGTAAACTATTGGTTTGCAACCACAATCTTTGCTTAACAATCGCCACAAGAATACTCATAAAATCAGATTGGTCACGTTCTGATTGTCAAAACTTACAAGGACTGAGGTTATTGTACAAGTATTTGACAATGCAAAGGGCTCAATGCAATTTTGGAATGCAAATCGGATACCAATGGTATCTACTATAATGATGGTTTAATTGCAAGCCCCTCAGTGCAATTGAAAGAAGTATTTCAAGTTAATCTACAGTCCTCAAGAGAGAAGCTGGGTTTTTTTTCTTTATGGAAATTAACAAGGTTAAGAGTCTCTTGAGGAAACAGAGCTTATATTTATCTAATATACATTCCAAAGAAGAAAAAAAGATTTTATTCTGTGAGGGAAAGCCTTAAGCTTAATAAGTTAACTGAGGTTAGGATGAATTTTTATTGGTCTGACATGTGTAATTGGGGGGGGGGGGAATTTTTAATACATGGTTCTACGCTTATAAAGTGGGTTTGATAATGCATTGTTTCTTTTTCCTTATCTTTTTTTCTCTAGCGTATAATGTTGGTATAGTTCTTAAAGTTTGTAAAAGATTAGCATAAATGAATTTGAAGGTGCATATAGCAATAGCGCTTAGACTTGTATACCGCTTCAGAGTGCTGTACAGCTCTCTCTAAGCGATTTACAGAGTCAGCCTATTGCTCCCAAACAAACTGGATCCTCATTTTACCCCCTTCGGAAAGATGGAAGGCTGAGTCAACCCTGAGCCTGGTGAGATTTGAACTGCCAAATTGCAGGCAGCCAGGAACAATGGTGGTTTGCTACCGGTTCGCCCTGGATTGGGCGAACCAGTAGTGGTGGCGGGAGGCTCTGCTCACCTGCCCGGACGCTTCTGCGCATGCGTGCCCATGAGCAAACCAGTAGCGGCAGTTTTTGAAACTTGCCCCTGGCCAGGAGTCAGCAGAGTTAGTTGCAGTACTGCATTCTAACCACTGTGCCACTGTGGCTCATATAGGTTAGAAGAAAGCTTAAAAAGCTTTATTAGAATTATTTAGGCACCTTAATAGATGGGCTCTATTACGGTCATAATTCAAGCACTTCCTGTACCTGCAGGTTGCATGTAAATAAGGAGCAGAAGTTTGATGCCATAATGCCATCTTGACATTTTTTAATCCCATTGCCGAGTTAGATACCCTTGTGACCTATGCTTGCTAGTTTTAAAAGATCAACAGGGTCTTGACACATAATTGTAAGACGAAGAGTGTCAGGATTCCAAATAACACCCCCAACAAAAGAAGATTCCGTGGCTTGAGTTTCCTCAAAGTTCCACTTTATTAGAGATGTCATACTGGTACATCTAGGCATATCACCCAAAGGAAAGTCAAAGTCCCTTCCCCTGCACCCACATATCCACCACATGATCCAATCAACCCACCGTCCCAACTGGAGATGCCTCCCAGTCACGCCACTCCAAGTAGAGGCTGAACGTTGCTCTATAGCGTTGTTTTGAGGGTAGGAGTTGAAACAGTTTATGTCCAGGATGCGAGGGGTCTGTAAATATTTTCACAGCCCTCTTTTGGACTCGTGCAGTACACAGGTGCTCAATGGAAGGCAGGGTGGTAGCCATTGTTTTTTCTGCAGTTCTAATGATCCTCTGAAGTCTGTGTCTGTCTTGTTGGGTTGCAGAGCCAAACCAGACAGTTATGGAGGTGCAGATGACAGACTCAATAATTCCTCTCTAGAACTGGATCAGCAGCTCCTTGGGCAATTTGAGCTTTCTGAGTTGGCGCAGAAAGAACATTCTTTGTTGAGCATTTTTGATGACATTTTTGAAGTTAGGTGTCCATTTTAGATCTTGTGATATGGTAGAACCTAGAAATTTGAAGGTTGATACTGTGTTGTCTAGTATTGTAAGAGGTGGTAGTGTGGAAAGGTCAGGATATAAAAACATGTAAAAATTAAAATGTTAGAATTAAAATTTCAGAGTTGTTTTTTTTTAGAGAGAGGCAAGAATAATTAAGCCCTGTTAAAAATCAATTGTAAAGGTGAAGGGAGGGCCTTTCAAGGCACCAACCCACCCCATGACTTCATGCTCCTTTGGGGCTCCCCATACAAGCATGCAGAGCCCATGTTTTGGCTTATTTCCCCAAAGGCCAGGAGACTGGAAGCCTAGCTCACCTCTGGATGGAGATGGACGGTTCTGAAATGCACTAAATAAATATATATTTTAAAATGCCCAATGTGTGCCAGTCTAAAGGGAGAACAAAACAAAAAAAATCTCTTTCACAAACCCTCCCACTTACTTCACATCAGAATTATCTCTTGGGAAAATGTGCTTCGTTAGGCAAATACCCAGGGAAGATTGGTGCTCATCAAGCTAACAACACTTGATTAGGACTGCCTCAAAATGAGCAAGCATGGCTTGGGTGGGCCCTAAGTAAATGTAAATCACTCAATCTCAAAGAGAGGGAAAGAGAGAGAGAGAGAGAGAGAGATGCACATATAGTTATGTAGGGTCTTCAACCAGGGGTGGGCTTCAAAAATTTTAGCAAGGGGTTCTCTGCCCGGTTGCTGGGTGGGCGTGGCCATGGTGGGCATGGCCTAGTTGGCCTCATGCACCATGGCAGGGGGGAAATTTTGCCCTCCCCAGGCTCCGGAGGCTTTTCTCAAGCCTCCGGGAAGGCGAAAACGGCCTCCACAGACTCTGGAGGCCTTCCCGAACTTCCAGTAGGCCCATTTTTCACCCTCCCCGAGCCTCCGCACACACCCTGCACTTATCTGCACCCAACACAGGCCGCTTTTTGACTCCTGGGAGGGGAGGGATGGGGTGGGCGGTGCCAGCCAGGAGTGGGATTTGGGGGTTCTCCAAACTGCACAGAATCTTAGCTAGAGGTTCTCCCGAACCCCCGCGAACCCCCAGCAGCCCACCTCTGTCTCCCACTAGCTGGAGAAAATGTTTTTCTACCACCACAGAGCTATCAAAAAAAGTGAGGAAGAGTGAGTCTTTTTCTTTTTGTAAATACATTCATTCCTCCTTGCCAGTTCCTGCAGTGTTTGCTTGATTTCCTGGTGGAAGGAAAGTTTAAAAGGTTTTAGAGTTAAATTTAAAGGTGAGATTTTGGCCACGTCTCGTATAACCCCACAGTGACTTCTCACAGGTTTTAAAGAATTATATGGTTTTAGTCCTAAATGTTGTACTGAAATTCCTGATGCGATGAGTTGTCCGATAGTATAGGTAGTCCTCAACGTACGACCACAATTGAGCCCAAAATTTTGATTACTAAGCAAGAAGTAATTAAGCGCCGTAAGAACTTCCTTTGTCAGAAGGTCAGAAAAGGTGATAAAATAACCCTGGGATGCTTCAACCGTCATTCCAATTGCTAAGTGTCCGAGTTTTGATCATGGGACTATGAGGATGCTGCAATGGCCGTGTGAAAAATGGTCATAAGTCACTTTTCACAGTGCCATTGTAATTTCAAACGGTCACTAAACAAATGGTTGTAAGTTGAGGACAATCAGTATAGCATTGTTCCCACAAATTCTCTTCCTAAGGATGCTCATAATAAGCATCGATCTTGGTCTAAACCACAAACTTCTACATTCAACCAGCCTAACAAACTTTAATCAGTTGGTGTTTTGAGGACACTTTAGGCTGACTTAATGTGACAGATTCTTTTGGAATATATTTGATTATGCTGTTTAAGTAGTTGTTTTAATTAGCAAAAGTATATCTACTGTTCCTTTTTAATTTTGGTTTTCAAGATAAAACAGATCAAATTAACCTTACTTGTGACATTATTATTGCCTTGCTAAATATCTTCTTCAGCATTCACCACTGATGAAATAGTCTGTGTTTGTCTTAACTAGCTTGCAGCTGCCTTCAGGAAATCAAATTTGACAGTCTAGATTGACAAGGAAAAATGTAGCTTATCCTAAATAAGATGCATCATAAAATAGCTGTCTGTCCTGTAGCCCTGGGGAAAAACAGTTTTCTGACATTAAATTAATAGGTAGCAAGATCCTTCTCTTCCTTGAGTCTCTGCATACAATCTCTAAAGTTGGGATTTAGGAATCAAAATGTAGAGAGGTCCTGTGATTAGCACCTGCCAAAGGTCAGGAGAGCTCTTATCACCAGTCAGAACTTCTAAGATCTCTCACATCCCATCCCATAGGAAGATAGCAGCATTCATGGGAAATAAACAGAACTGCTGAGTCATCGCTGAACCTCTAGGGAGAACTTCTATGTCTGCTGACGTTGGAGAGGACAATCATCTTTTGGTTCAAAGAAGCTGAATAGAAAACAGGCAGGATTTGGGATGGAAAGTCAGGAAGATTTTAAATTTGGGAAAGAGAACCTTTCAGACTGAGTGAGAGACAACCAGCTATTCCCGCATGGCACAAGTTGGACTTGGTCATTTCAGTGGCCTCTTCCAATTTACTAGCGTTCTGTGGCATTCTACAGAAACTCTGCTGGTGACTTTGCACAGAGAAAATTGTGAGCTTCCAGAGTGTAGTAAGCCTTTCTCCCCAAACAAAATGAATATATGAAGAACACTGCTCCAACACTGGAAGTTTTTGAGAAGATGTTAGATAACTGTTTGTCTGAAGTGGTGTAGGGTTTCCTGCCTAAGCAGGGGGTTGGACTAGAAGACCTCCAAGGTCCCTTCCAACTCTGTTATTCTGTTATTCTGTTAATTAATTAAAACAATATGAAGAACGGTTACAGAAACTGGGTATGGCTAGTCTAGTGAAGAGAAGGACCAGGGGAGACATGATAGCAGTGTTCCAATATTTGAGGGACTGCCACAGAGAGGAGAGGGTCAAGCTATTTTCCAAAGCACCCAAGGGCCAGACAAGGAATAATGGATGGAAACTGATCAAGGAGAGATTCAACTTAGAAATAAAGAGAAATTTTCTGACAGGGAGAACAATCCACCAATGGAACAGAAGTTGCCTTCGGAAGTTGTGGGAGCTTCATCACTGGAAGCTTTCAAGAAGAGACCGGACGGCCATCTGTCAGAAACGGTGTAGGATCTCCTGCTTGGGCGAAGGGCTGGACTAGATGACCTACAAGGTCCCTTCCAACTCTTTTAGTCTACTGTATCTATCTAAAATGAACAAACAACAATATACAGTACACAGAATCAGACGGGGAAGAACTGAAAAGGCATTCATTAAGCTATTGGGAATCTAATCTATTTTAGGATGGTTATCTATATGATAGAATAATATAGATATAATAATAGAATTCTTTATTGGCCAAGTGTGATCGGACACATACGTAAGAATTTGTCTCCAGTGCATAAGCTCACAGTGTATATATAAACAGCAAGTGATAAATTATAGATCATAATCATAGACAATTGTTGTTTGTAACTTAATCATAAGTTACAAAAAACAATTAATAAATCATAAGAAACCAAATCACTTCAGCAGAGTGATGGGTCATGGGGGGATAAAACTATCTCTATGTCTGGTTGTTTTGGCATGCAATGCTCTACAGCAGTGTCCTGAGGGGAGAAGTTGAAACAATTTATGTCCAGGGTGTGAGGGGGTCTATAGATATTTTCTCAGCCCTCTTTCTGGTCAGTACAGTATACAGATCCTCAATGGAAGGCAGGCTGGTTATTCTGCAATCCTATCTATCCATTGAAGTTTGTACCTGTCCTGTTTCGTTGCTGTGCCAAACCAGACAGTTATACAGGCACAAATGACAGACTCAATAATTCCTCGGTCGAACTGTGTCAGCAGATCCTTGGCCAATCTGAGCTTTCTGAGTTGATGCAGGAAGAACATTCCTTGTTGTGCCCTTTTAATGATGGTTCTAATGTTAGGTATCCATTTCAAGTCCTTGGAGATAATAGTGTTGTGGTCCACCAGCAGCCTGCGGAGCTGGCAGCAAAGTCGGACAGTGAGGAGGCTGGGGAGGAACATGGGCCAGTCCTGGGGAAGGCTCGGACAAGGGCTCTGCGTCAGAGGCAGAGATGGGCCAGGGCCATCTGAGAGTTATGTGCGGACTCCGGAGCCTCCAGAGTCGGACATCAGAGAGGCAGAGGAAAAGGAGGTACCTGTTCCTAGTACGCGCATACGCAGAGCTGCCAGGAGACAAGAACAGTTAAAACAAAAGGGATGACTCGGGAGTAAGGCCTGGGGATGATTGGCCCCTCCCATAAGGCTTAAAAGAGGAGCAAAGGCATATGGGCCCTTTGCAGGTAAGCAACATTGTTAATTCTGTTCCCATTCGGCATCTCTGTTTGATTCTGGACTCCGTGTGGCTTTGCCAAGTAGGTTTTTGGCAGCATATCAAGGGAGATAAGGGTTGGTAATCATCCTGAAGGACTTTTCTCAAAGGACTTTTTGCAACTAATTGGGACTCAGCTGTGAATGAACGTATTTCACAGTTGTTGCAATAAAAGAGATTTTTGGGACTACTCGTGTGTTTTAATGACCCAGGAAGCTAAGGTCACAACAAATAGAACCTAGAAACTTGAAGGTCTCTACTGTTGATTCTGTATTGCCTAATATTGTAAGATATACCAGAATAGGAGAACTTCTTCTAAAATCTGTTATCATCTCTACAGTTTTAAGTGTGTTCGGTTCCAGATTGTTCTGGTTGCACCACAGGGTCAGTTGATCTACCTCTTGTCTATATGCAGATTCATCATCACCTCGAATGAGACCAATGATTGTTGTATCATCTGCAAACTTCAGTACTTTAACAGAGGGATCCTTCAAGATACAGTCTTTGGTATAGAGAGAGAAGAATAATGGAGAGAGCACAGAGTCCTGGGGGGTTCTTGTGCTAATTGAATGGATGTTTGATGTGATTTTCCCTACTTCACTTGCTACTTCCTATTTGTTAGAACGTTTATATTCCATCTATATCCATTCATCCATATTTCACCTTTATAATTTTTATAAGTAACTCAAGGCAGAAAATATACCTAATACACTTTCTTGCTTTATTTTCCCTAAAACAACCCTGTGAGGTGAGTTGGGCTGGAGTTACCCAGCTGGCTTTCCTGCCTAAGGCAAGACTAGAACTCACAGTCTCCTGGTGATTGGCCAAAGTCACCCAGCCCGCTTCAATGACTAGTGTCTTAACCATTAGACCAAGGGTATCAAACTCGATTTCACTGAGGGCCGCATCAGGTTGTGTTTGACCAGGGTGGGCATGGCCAGCTCGATGTCACTCATCCGAAAACGGAGCTCTGGGAGGCCGTTTGTGGCCCACGCAATGGCCTCCTGCAGCCTTCTGCCAGTGAAAATGAAACTCACGGCCTGCCTGGGCTCTGTTTTCACTGGCAGAGATACTATGGGCCAGTCCTGCACTGTTTCCAGGGCAGGCCCGCGTGGACCGAATCTAAGATCTAAGCACCCCGTGGACCGAATCCGGCCTGCAGGCCTTGAGTTTGACACCCCTGTACTAGACCAAACTGACTCTGAAACAGACAGAGCATTTTCTCATGCTTTTCATATACATCAGGAACTTTGCCTACAGAGCCTATTTGTTGCCATTAGCATATCCCCCCCCCACCTTTTTTTCCCCTGGTGTTTTTCCTGGTTCTCCAGGCCTTTCTCCCAGCCACCCACTAAGTTGGTTCTTGTTCTTTTTCAGGGACGGGACTCCTGGCACCCAGAGCGTAACAGAAAAGTTTGAAGTGAACTGGGAAAGTGTCATGGTCAGCTCCCACAGTGCCATCGTGATGAAGTTTGATGGGCGTGGAAGTGGATTTCAAGGGACTAAACTCTTGCATGACATTAAAAGAAGATTGGGCACTGCTCAAGAAAAAGATCAAACAGACGCTGTTCGGTGAATGACCTTAACTCACTGAAATTGAATTCAATCACTAGTTGTATACTCAGCGTTCTTGCAATGATTTATTTCAAAATACTAAATTATTTGTAAATTTTGGAGAAAGGCAATCTAAGCACTGAATCAAAAGGCAACCAAGGAGTTCAAATGTTTCTCCCTTTTGCAGTTTGTACTTCTACCTATCAAGACAACGCTGGGCCTTGCTATAATTAACAGGAGTTAGCGTGAACATAATCATATCTTCTTTGTTTTTTTTTTCCAGGGCAATGCTGGAAAAGGCCTTTATTGATAAGACTCGAGTTGCTGTGTTTGGGAGGGTGAGTGTCCTTGAAACACTGCTATTCTTCCAGAGTTTGATCTGCAGTTTGCTGGGCTATGCTTAAGGTTTATTCTGAGAGTCATTGTGATGTTGTCAGAAGGTTGGGGGCAGTAGTGGATTTCAAAAATTTTCACTACCGGTTTGGTGGGCATGGCTAGTGGGGGGGCATATGACTGAGTGGGTGTGGCCAACATGATGTCACTCATGCCCACTCAGTCACATGACACCCCCACCTAGCCACGCCCACAGGAAAAGGTATGAAATTTTTTGGAATTTCCACCTATCTGCCCAAGACTTCCCTTTGCCAGTCACCCCCCTTTCCCCCCCTTTAGTGGCCCCGGCCCTAGCCCTGCTTCCTCCCCCCCCACCACCTCTATTTGGGCTGCTTACCTTCCACAGCGGCTGGTCCAAAGTCTGGAAGCCAAGCTGAATGGAGTTTTCTACAGCCGCCAGCCAGCCACCACAGCCCCTTGGATAAGATAGAAGCAGCCAACACCCCCCCCCCTCCAAATGAAAAAGAAGCTGATGAGAACATGGAGGTGAAGTCTGTAAAGAAGATCCTTGAGTTACAACCGACTGCTTAGCAACCTACTTGGGAAAAGAGAGTTACAACCAGTTCCGATGGTCAGGTCCACTCCCACAGTCACATCATCGGCCAGCCGCTCAGCATCATGACCACATTTGTGGCCATTCACAGCATCCCATAGTCACATGACCACAAACCAGAAGTTAATTCCAATTCTTATCAAAACCGAGCCACAGTCAACAATTGGTTCACTTAATAGCTGTAGCATTCATTTTACGACTGTCTCACTCATTTAATTCGTTGCAAAAACAAAAGGTCATAAAATCAAGTCAGTTGTGTGACCGACTCAAATCCCAGCTGTCCCGACATACGACCATAATGGGCAGGCTTCATTGCAGTCATATGTCAAGCACTATCTGTACTGCCTCCTTGAGATTTTGGTACTGGGCACGATTTAAGTAAAGACATTGTCACGTCTCAAGTATTTGAAAAGGGGCAAACCGGAGCTCTATGGAAATTCAGGGTTGCTTGATTATTATTTTCCCTCCGCACGTTCCCCCTTTCATCTGTTTTCCTCTTCTCTTTGCCTCTCAGGATTATGGTGGCTACTTGAGTTCATACATCCACTTTTCTGGAGAAGAAAATAAAGAGCCAACCTTTTCGTGTGGCGCAGCTCTTTCCCCATTGTCAGACTTCAGATTGTATGGTAAACAGTGATTTCGTTGGGCTGATAGGAATAAAAGCAGGTTTTTCATTGCATGGCATTGAATCTTAGTATTCTTCTGCCTAAAGCGAGTTTGAACTCCTTAAGGTTGCAAACATTAATATTAAAATATGCAGGCCAGGCCTGTGAAATGTCAAGGTGGAGGCTTCTGGCTGAGAAAAAGAATACGATGCGGAGGCTAAATAAGGAAATTGACTGGAATGTTAGAAGGCAGCCATAAGTATTCCTCTGCCTGCCTTAGAAATCTGGCCAGCTTTGAACAGCTTGCAGTGCTGGGTGAACTGAGTACAAGATAAAGACATTTGAAGCAAAACCTATTACATTCCAGAAAGATAATATCCTGTGTTAGGAAGACAAATCTGGCTCAAATCTTCATTATTTTTTTTCATGAACAGTCTGCTTTGATACTGAATTAGTGGTCATGTTTTCCAGCTCTGCTGATGAGAAGCCCCTCCTTTTTGGTGGGCTTGGTGGAGAATGTCTTGCCTTATTGGAAGGAAGGAAAGGAAGGAAGGAAGGAAGGAAGGAAGGAAGGAAGGACAGGGCGAAGGAAGGAAGGAAGGACAGGGCGAAGGAAGGAAGGAAGGACAGGGTGAAGGAAGGAAGGAAGGAAGGAAGGACAGGAAGAAAGGAAGGAGGCCAGGAAGGAAGGACTGGGTGAAGGAAGGAAGGACAGGGCAAAGGAAAGAAGGAGGGAAGGAAGGTCAGGGCAACGGAAGGAAGGAAGGAAGGACAGGACAAAGGAAGGAAAGAAGGATTGGGCGAAGGAAGGAGGGAAGGAAGGGCTGAGCAGAGGAAGGAAGGAGGGAAGGAAGGACCAGGTGAAGGAAGGGAGGAAGGGAGGAAGGAAGGAAGGGTCTAACACTAAACCAGTGCAACGACTTTCCTAATTGTTGTTTAACTTTATTCTTATGTTCAAAACCTTCTCTCGGTTAGTCACCTTCTGGATGTGTTGTACTTCAACACCCAGATTTCTTTATTCACTTCCAAAACAATTCTGGGAGTCTGAGTCTCTTGCTCAATCCACCAGGAATGGCTGCAAGATATTGAGATGACGTAGCAAATAAAAATAACTAAAGAAAAAATGGAAAACCTTGAAAAAAAATTGAGGCCAAAAATGCCAAGACCATCTTTCTAGGATGAGACTTCCCTAGTCATGTGCCGTATTCCAGAAAACTGCCCCATTGATGAAAATTGCTTAAAAATCCAGCCTATGGAGTATTTTTAGCATTATAATTTGTCCAGATATGTATAATTTTCAACCTGTGAGGCAAAGATCCGACAACAGAAAATGCCATCCAAGTTTAGTATCAGTAGTTTGAATTTAAATTTCATATCTTTTCTTTTCTTCCCTCAGCTTCAGCTTTTTCAGAAAGATACTTGGGATTACAAGGGTTCGACAATAATAAGATATATGAGGTAAATCAGGTTAACTGTGATATATTTACTTAGTAATTTAATCAATATTAATTTATTAAGCACAATGCTATTTACAAGCAGACAATGGGGATGGCAATAGTTAGAATGCATTATTTATTTATTTATTTTATAAGCTTTTCTTCAGATCAAAATAGGATCTTGTATTTTGATTATTTGAGGAGTTAAAATATACATCAAGAAACAAATGACAAACCTATAGTAAATTAGTTTATTGCAATGATTAACCAACTCTCTTCAAACTGCCTTCTAGTTTATTTAAGATATAATATCTTAAAGTGCAAAATCACAACGTATTGAAACCATGACAACAACAACAAAAATAATAATAATATGAAAGTAAAATATTAAGGAAGGGGTTTCCAAATGTTATTTCTTTTTTAAAAAAAATCTTTATTTTTCTTGATATAATTTATTAATCTAAAGATAAGAATAAATATTTTCATTAAAAAGATGATACTAAAAGCATCAAAAGGGGGAATAGAATAGAAAGATAATAGAGTAGAATAGAATAGAGTAGAACAGAACAGAATAGAATAGAGTATAACATAGTAGAGTACAGTATAGTACAGTACAATACAATACAATGTTTTGTTGGCAAAGTGTGATTAGACACGCAAGGAATTTGTTTCCGGTGCAGAAGCTGTCAATGCACATGCAAAGCAATAGAGTAATAATAATCATAATAATGATACCAGTAAAAGGAGGTAGCAAAGAAGATAAGGATAATAATAATAATACAGCTATACTGTACTACCTGGGTAAATATCTTTAGAGATTAGACAGTGCTGTGGGAATTAAGTGTTTAGCAGAGGGATGGCATGGTGGGGGGAGGGGGGTTAAAACTATCTCTGTGTCTTAATTGTTTTGGCATGCAATGCCCTATAACACCATCCAGAGAAGAGAAGTTGAAGCAGTTTATGTCCAGGATGTGAGGGGTCTGTAGATATTTTCTCAGCCCTCTTTCTGGTCCTTGCAGTATCCAGGTTCTCAATGGAAGGCAGGCTGGTTGCAATTGTTTTTTTCTGCAGTCCTAATTATACGTTGAAGTTTGCACCTGTCCTGTTTGGTTGCTGTACCAAACCAGGCAGTTATACAGGCACAAATGACAGACTCAATAATTCCTTGGTAGAATGGTGTCAGCAGCTAATATTTTTGTGTGTGTGTGTGGAAATAACCATGTAATAGTTTCATAAAATAGATCCTGCTTTCTATAAGTACCACAAAGGTGGCATACAGATCAGAAAAAAAGGGTACAAAATAAAATGCACAATAATGCTCTGTTATAAGTGCTATGTTGATTGTGGTGATTTTTAAAGTGTCTATAATATTGAAAAAATTTTTTTTCACTCTTCTCAGATTACTAAACTCTCTCATCGAGTAACATCCGTGAAAGACCAAAACTTTTTGATCATCCATGCAACAGCTGATGGTAAGATTATATGAACCAAGCCTATAGACACTCCCTGCTCAAATAAAGCGAAATAAAAGCTTTATTTTACTCAACAATAAATATTTTGTTTTGCTGGCTTTTTTGGTAATTCAATTATTTACTTCCTTTCACTTAATTACCTTAATCTATTTTACAGAGAAAATTCACTTCCAGCACACTGCAGAGTTCATTACTCATCTAATTAGGACAAAAGCTAATTACAGTTTGCAGGTACCGTGCTGTCACATAATCACTTTTTTTTAAACAAACGTAGTCTCTCTCTCTCTCTCCCTCCCTCCCTGCCTCTCCCTCTGTCTCTCTGTATGTTTATGTATACATGTATGTATGCATGCATGTATGTATGTTATTTATAGTTCACAGGATTTTAAAACCAGTTTGGTCTAGTGCAGTGATGGCTAACCTTTTTGCCATTACATGCCAAAAGCGGGGGGAGCGCGGCGAGGTCGCCTACATGTGTGCCCACACCCATAATTCAATGTGCCCCACCCCTGTGCATGCGCCCCCCCCCCCTTTTAGCACATGATGGCACAGTGGGCCTGGTAGGCTTGTTTTTCACCCTCCCCAGGCTCCAGAGGTTTTCTAGGAGCCTGGGGAGGGTGAAAATGGCCTTCCCCACTCCCCCGGAGGCCCTCCAGAGGCCAGAAAAAACCCATTTCCCAACTTCTGGTAGGACCAAAAGGCCCAAAAATCAGCTGGCTGGTGCAAACATGTGTGCTGGATCTGAGCTAAGCAACGCTCGCATGCCCACTGATTTGGCTCCGTGTGCACCTGTGGCACCCGTGCCATATGTTCACCATCACGGGTCTAGTGGTTAGTAGTAGTACTCACCACTAGACCAACTGGCCTAGTAATAAAGGCACAATATATATCTATCTTAAGAATTGAGTATGGCCTCCGTGCAATTGGGCATGTCAAAATGAAGCTTGCTACTATGCTATCTTGGTGTTTTTCACCTCTTCTCCCGTGGATCTTGGTTTTCTCTAATTATTCGTCCAAACTACAGTACTAAGCACTGTTATCTTGGGAATTTCATCATATGCTTTTATTAGAAGAAAACAATATAGAAGAATTTAGGGAGGGAAGGGAGAATTTATTTAAATAACACATTCCAAAGAATATATTAATAAGAAATATGTTACAAATTGCTCATTTTAACATATTTCAGAATACAAAGTATATAAAATACTTGCATGCCCCCACCCCAAAAAAGTAAGCAAAAGTAAGTTGATTTTAAAAAGACTACTATGTTTAAGTTAAAAAAAAGAAAATTGTGGGTTTGTTTTACAAAAGAAAATCTCCTTCCCTTCTATTTGCATCCTGAACAACACAACATAACTTAGACTTTTGAGCTTGACGCAAACTTAGAAATTTTGTTAGTTTAGATTTAAGTCCTCAAAACTGTATTCGAAATACAGGTAGTCCTCAACTTATAACCAACCACAACTGAGCCCAAAATGTCTATTTCTAAGCAGGGGAATTGTTGAATACGTTTTGGCCTATTTTACAATCTTTTCTTGCCACAGATGTTAAGTGAACCACTTCAGTTGTTAAGTTAGTAACACGGTTGTTAAGTGAATCTGGCCTCCCCATTGACTTTGCTTGTCAGAAGGTCACAAAAGGCGATCACATGATCTTGGGCTACTCCAATCATCATAAATATGAGCCAGGTCCCAACCATCTGAATTCTGATCCACATGACCACAAAGATGTTGCAACAGTCGTGTGAAAAACAGTCCTAATTTTTCAGGGCCACTGTAACCTCAAACAGTCACTAAACGAATGGTTGTAAGTTGAGGACTACTTTTATATAAGCCTGCCTTGCTCTACTTATCCCATCCCAACTCATAGTTGTGAGTAATTGATGATCCTCAGGCTTTGATCAGGGACATTCAGATGAAAACCCCAAAAAATCAAATTGAGGGCCTCCATTGTGTGATTGGAGTGATGCTCTCTACATGGGACTCCCCTTGAGGAGCACCCGGAGGCTCCAGCTGGTCCAGAATGCAGCCACGTGAGTAATAATGGGGGCAACTCGTCGCTCCCATGTAACACCCTTCTTGTGCAAGCTGCACTGGCTCTCTGTGGTCTTCCGGGTGCATTTCAAGGTGTTGGTTACCACCTTTAAAGCACTCCATGGCTTAGGACCTGGTTATCTACAGGACCACATTCTGCCACAATTGCCTCCCACCGACCAATACGCTCCCACAGAGAGGGCCTCCTCAGGGTGCCGTCAGCCAAACAATGTAGGCTGGCAACCCCCAGGGGGAGAGCCTTCTCTGTGGGGGCCCCGGCCCTATGGAATTAATTGCCCCCGGACATATGAAGGATCCCTGACCTCCGTGCCTTCCGTCATGCTCTGAAGACCCTATTATTCCAGCAAGCTGGTCTGACGGGATAAAGGATTTTAAATTGGGTTTTGATAGGGGTTTTAAAATGATTTTAACTGGGTGTTTTAAATTTGGCCAATGATTGAATTATTTTAATTAGTTTTTAATTTTTGTTGTATATTGTTTTTACCATGGCTGTTCACCGCCCTGAGTCCCTCGGGAGAAGGGCGGTATATAAATACAATAAACTAAACTAAACTAAACTATTGAAATCCCACCCCTTTTTATTATGCATGTGGCATGTAAACAAGGGGCGGGGCTTCAATCACATGGCTATGGAAGCCATTTTGTTTCTTGGGGGACACCCTGGCTTTGAAGACACCAGCCCCCCCCCTCCCAAAAAAAAAGATGTGAGATCCATCTCAACCATGACATTTTCCTTGGCAGATCTACCCCGACGAAGGTCACTACTTCAACAGCCCAATCCTGGAGCAGCACTTGTACAAGTCCATTGTCAATTTCTTTGTGGAATGTTTCAAAATCCCAGACAAAGCCCCAGTGGTTTCCACGAAAGAAGACGAAGATGAAGATTAACTTTCTGGGTTTGTGCTAAGAAGCACAAGGCGACTTCTCAAAAAAAAAAAAAATATGCAACTAAATCCTCCCGATTTCCCTTCCCTGACGAAAGGAGTGTTATGTGAGCATGTATTTAAGAAAAGCGAAAACGGAATAGCAGTCCTGGTGCTGGTATCGGAGCTCCTGCCTTCTCAAACGGAAAAATATTTAAGCATGAGGAACTCAGCAGGTGCTGCTGTTGAGAACCGATCCCTATGAACAAAATGGCCGCGGTGTGATTTCTGGTTAAAGAGTCTCAACTGGGAAACTGAACTCTGAAGGCAAATTCGCCCACAAGGCAACCCTTTGCGTTGCTCAAATGCAAGTCCCAGAAATGAGTATAAAACCCACCCTCTGTCTGTGTTAGGGGTCCCTTATTTAGCATCTCATTGTTTCCTATAAAATAAACCACCCATGGAATAAAGATTATAGCACAATTATTTTTCGAGGGTACTGAATTGTGTGTTGTTTACCTGTCGTCTTCTGCATTTCCAAGAAATTAGGCATTGCTGCAGAACTGCTCAGTTATACAGGCGTTTTCTTTGTATAAAGCACCGCTGTAGCTTGACTAACCTCGCATTGTACAGGCATTTCTCTATATATAGTTTTTAGCTGTTGCCCCCTTTCACTTCAGCCTTGCTCTACTAAAACTTTGTTGCTGCAACGTGCTCTGGCTTTAAGAAAAACCTCTTTAAAGCTTAGAGAGCCCCAGGAGTTCCAGTTTAAGATTTTTTTTTAGATATTCTGGAACTCTTCCCGTTTGTTTCTTTAATGCTCCCAACAGCAATTTAGCTTTATGGATTTGAATTGTCCAATATTAACCAATATTTTGTGTTATGCTTTCTTTAAAAAGTCCTTTTTTAGAGGGACAAGGTTAGCTGCATGGCTGGTTGTCATCCTACAATATCCCCAAGTCGCTAGTCCCTGTTGCCACAGATTGGCAAGATTGGGGAAATGTGAGAAGTTAGTCTCAAAAGATCATGTCTTAATCGTGCTTGGAGTGTCTTGTATCAGCAAGTGGACAGCTTTCATGGAAATGGGAATTGCTGCTCTTGAACTGCTTCTCTTGCTTTTATCAATAGCTACAGCTTCTGTCATTTATACTGTTACCTTCATAATATTACACAGCTTTTAATTAGTCCTAACACACTGCCTTATCTGTACATTGTGTTAATGTAATGATAAAAATCTGGGTTAGGGCATTGCAGGTTTGCCACTTTTTTTCCCCCCTTTGATTTTTTTTCCCCTGGAATTTTGAACACAGTCATTTCTTTCTTAGAGTTCAGAGGAAGCAAGATTAAAACTGTTCAAAAACTACCCCAATCCATATTTTTTACTCCTTGAATTCCTCTCCTCCTCCTCCTCTTTTCTTTTGCTTTGCTACTGCCCCTCCCTGTAAATTATTCTGACCCAATGTACAACTAATATGAATATTGTATACTTCATTTTGTTGTGTATAAAAGGAATGTAAAGTCAAAGATTTGTCAAGTTCCCTTCTGCTCTGGCATCTTGGATTATTATTCTTACTCTTAACGTCTTGTGTTCTACATGCATGTGAGAAGCTTTGTTTGCTTACTAAGACCCCTTAGAGGTATTCATTCAGACTAAATTAACTCTGTGGCTCCTTTTTTTTTTTTTAACTGTTTTTGACAGCTTGAATGTCAGTGCAGGTTTCTGCATCTTTTACATGTATTGTTGAGAGAACACACATCCAAGACAGCGGGAGAATTGGTGATCTACTTCACCCAGATTTTTTTTTTCTGCCTCTGCTTTATTTTAGGTTGAGATTGTTAGCTGTTGGTGGCAATTAGATCCTCATGGGAGATATACCAGTAAACCAAACCCCGAGGCAAAGGGGGAGGGGGGAATCAGGAATCTCGTTGATTATTTTTCCCCCCTTTCATAGTTTACTCTGCCTCAAGAGTCATATAGAAAGCTACTGCAGAATAATCCATTCCTTCAGCCAAATGCCAAATAGACCATGTCAATGGTACGGGTCCAGGTTTCGCTAACCTTATAGGCCAGGATGCCTGAGCTGATCTTGCTCCAGAGGAGGTGACCCCTTGCTCTGTTTATAAAATTTTGTAAAGAAGAAGCCTGGTGTGGCACAATAGTGTTTGTTGATCCATGAAATAAAGCATTATTTTACCTTCTAGGTTGTTGTGGTTACTCTTTCTTAACTATTACGTGACTGTAAAAGTAGGTGTAATCTAATGCAGGCGTCTCCAACCTTGGCAACTTTAAGACTTGTAGACTTCAACTCCCAGAATTCTTCAGACAGCTATGCTTGGGAAAGACTGAGATACACATGGATTTGCATGGGTAAATGATCGATACACATTTTTAAAAAGTTATTCTTTAAAATAGATGAGAGAGGGGTGGGGGGGGGGGAGAGAGATAATGATAGATAGGCAGACAGACAGACAGACAGATGATAGATAGATATCCTGTTTCCCCCAAAATAAGACATCCCCTGATAATAAGCCCAATTGCGCTTTTGAGCACATGGCAATAAGGCCAAGAATTTATTTCAGGGTTCAAAAAAATATAAGACAGGGTCTTATTTTCAGGGAAACACAATAGATAGATAGATAGATAGATAGATAGATAGATAGATAGATAGATA
>WNWU01013631.1:9445371-9495745 GCA_012654045.1 Ptyas mucosa | reverse complement strand
ATAGATAGATAGATAGATAGATAGATAGATAGATAGATAGATAGATAATAGAGAGAGAGAGAAAGATAGAGATAGATATGATAGATATTTATTAATTCAATTTATATGCCGCCTTTCTCCGGAGACTCAGGGCAGCTATGATAGATATCATATGATAGATATGATACAAATAGATAGCTACAGATAGATAGATAGATAGATAGATAGATAGATAGATAGATAGATAGATAGATATGATAGACAGACAGAGAGAGAGAGATACATAGATAGATATAGATGATAGACAGACAGAGAGAGATACATAGATAGATGATTGATTAATGTTGGATGAGAGAGATAAGATTATAGATACCACTCCATCTTGGGGAAGATTGTAAGAGCATTTGATATTCATAATTTTACCTCTGTGAAGATGCTGGCTCCAATGGTTCCATAGGATATGGGACAAAATCTGCAATCAAATTGATCCAGGCCCTGCCCCCATGTTCAAAAGTAGGGGAGTATCAATCACAACCTCTTGCCCACCACTTTACGGATTTTGACCTACACACCGTAGATATCCCCGAGCAGCTTTGGGACTTTCGATTTTTTAAAGAATAGGACGCTGAATTGATGACAGCTCTTCATGGATTAAATTCCATATGTGATCTGTTTCAGTTTTGCCTTTGCTTAAATACAGAATTGGCAAAATGCAAAACTTTCCAGTCAATTAAATCATCATTCTGTGATTTAAACAAACAAACCAAAGGCACATTTTCTCAAGCAGAGAATAAAATAGAATAGTTGTACTCAGGGCTGAACTGTGGGGTCCTCGTTGCTCTCTGAACTTGGCTATTTTCTTGTAGACATTTCATTACCCAACTAGTAGCACTGATGATGATACCTAGTTGAGGAATGAAATGTCTCCAAGAAACGAGCGAGCTTAGAGAGCACCAAGGGCTCTACAGTTTTTTATGCAGTCTGAGAAGGAACCTCGGTGAAAGCATAAGGAGGTAAATAGAGGTGAGAAGGATAATGTTCAATCAGAAGAAAGAAAAGCAAAATCAGTTATTTCAGCAATCCAGAATTGAGAGCTGAGTTTTATGAGGATTAATAACTGGCCTGAAATACTCAGATCATCCCGCAATCTTAGCTCGTCTCCCTGAAGGTGACATCTACAAGTGATGAGAAACTACAATTTCCATTAACCAAGCCAAGAAGGCAACAGCAGCTGAGAGGTCCCACATTAGACACTATATAACGGCGAAGGAATACTTTACGTCTCATCTCTCGATGTCCTCCGTCCCACTTGTCACGATTCAAGAATTTATTTCACTCATTCCGTTTTCCACTGTGGAGCTTAGCTCTGTCCTTCAGAGTCTTTCTCCCATTGAGACAAGCCTAAGAAATTCTCCCTAAAAATAGATATTCTTTTTCAGGCATTTATTTCTCGTTGCCTTTCCCTACCCCTCCCTTGCATGTTCTCTTTGTTCGAATTTGTACATGTCATTTGCATTTTCATCCATGCCACATGATCAATTTTCCCTTCATTCATAATGTTCCCTACTGGCTCTTTAGGGCATCGCTCACTGTACACGTTACATCAGTTTCAAGAAGGTTAATTGGATTTCACCCTCCAAAGTCAAACTCTGACCGGCATCTGACATTGGAGTCCCCCTCCCTGCTGCCTTTCTGTCTTCACGGTCCCCTTGTTTCTATAATCAGAAAGCCATGGAGATGGATGGGCTCCCCTTGAACAGGGCCCGTCCTGGCTAATCTCTGACTTCTACTACCATCCTTTGTTCTACGTTGACACAAATCAGACATTCTTCTGCCCTGCTGATGGGATGACAACAAATAAACAACAGTCTTTCTCCATGTCTGCTGCAGCGTTATTGTGTCTCTTTTTTTTAATTCCACATCGATTATATTAACGTCCTTTAAAGGCTAAAGGATTCAGGATCCTTTTCCAGGCTGATGTGCAACCCTGTGGCAGAGCCAAAGGTTGGCCAGTTATCTTCAGTCGTGTTTCATGCTGAATTGCCAACCTGTATTCATTTCATGGTTTTTGCGCCAAGTCTGGCTCAGTATAAAAACAATACAGAGTAGTGAGTTAAGGAACAGCTGGATAACAGAAGCTAACAAGAGTTGTGTGGTGCATGATTAATTAGGGAGAAAAATATGAACCAACGCGACAGAAAATCTGGTGGGAAGTCCTAGGTGCTCTCTAAATTTGGTTGCTTTCTTGCAGACATTTCTTTAAACAAGGTATTATCATCATGTTACCCAGAAAAGAAATCTAAGATCATGGCATCCAGCTCTCTCAATTCCTGGCAAATAGACCGGGAAGAAATGGAGGTAGTGACAGATTTTATTTTCCTGGGCTCCAAGATCACCACAGATGGGGACTGCAGCCAAGAAATTAAAAGATGCTTGATCCTGGGGAGGAAAGCTATGGCAAATCTAGACAGCGTACTAAAAAGCAGAGACATCACCCTGCCAAGAAAAGTGTGTATAGTCATAAATTTTCAGTTGCAATTTATGGTTCTGAAAGTTGGACCATAAGAAAGGCTGAGGGCCAAAGAATTGAGGCCTTTGAACTATGGTGCTAGAGAAGACTCCTGTGAGTCCCTTGGATTGCAAGGCGATCAAACTGGTCAGTCCTAGAGGAGGTCAACCCTGACTGCTCTTTAGAAGGCCAGATCCTGAAGATGAAACTCAAGTACTTTGGCCACCTAATGAGAAGGAAGGACTCACTGGAGAAGAGCCCAATGCTGGGAAAGATTGAAGGCAAAAGAAGAAGGGGACGACAGAAAATGAGGTGGCTGGATGGAGTCACTGAAGCAGTCGGCATGAGCTTGAATGGACTCCAGAGGATGGTAGAGGACAGGAAGGCCTGGAGGGACGTCATCCGTGGGGTTGGACATGACTTCACAACTAACAACAACAACAACCTGGAAAAGAAAGAAAACATCCAAACTCAGACAGCACCAAAGATCCCTGAGCTGCAAATATTCTTTAAATTTGATTGGTTTCTGGATTTATACTGAAGAAAACTGAATACATTTGAAAAACATTTTCTCTGTTTCGGAAGGTGAAACCAGTGGTGGGATTCAAATAATTTAACAACTGGTCCTCTGCCCTAATGATTTCTTCCAACAACCAGTTCACCAAACTGCTCAGAAAGTTAACAACCGGTTGTCCCGAAAGGTGCGAACTGGCTGAATCCCACCACTGGGTAAAACCATCTATAGTGAGCAGGAAAAATAGTACCCCTAAATCAGTGGTGGGTTGCCCCTGGTTCGGACCGGTTCACAAGAACCGGTGGGAGGCTCCGCCCATTAACCCAGACATCATCATAGGTGATCTGCGCATGCGCAGAAGCGCATGTACAATGCAAACCGGTAGTAAAGGTAAGTAGAACCCACCTATAAAGAACATCATGGAGTATGGTGAAGGATCTATTTTTCATACTTCTAAACCATGATTTCAAAACAAATATTTTCATGCCAGGTTCTTGTTTAGAAAGTGTGTTTGATCTCCAACATTTACTAAGTTTACATGTACTTAGAACAATGTTTACTCCGAATTCTGAAATTCTGTAGTTCTAGCAGAGTAAATATTATGGACAGTAGGAATTTAAGAATTCTAGTTACAAGTAGTCCTCAATTTACGGCCATAATGGAACCGGCCGATCATAAATTATGATTGTCATAAATTGGGTCACCCACATGACCCACTAAATTGTACTACCTTTTCTGAGGTGATCATTAAGCAAATATGGCAGTGACCACCGCCATCATTAAGTGCCCTCTGTAGTTGTTAAGTGAATCAATGATTAAGAGAACCACGATGGGTAAATTTTGCTGAAAAATGGAACTAAAAACCAGCTTTCAGCAAAGCCATCATTAACAGCAGTTATGTGACTGTGGGATGCTGCAGATGGCTCAATATTGGTTAGCTGCTAGGCGCCATAGAACTTCAGAACCAGGAAGGTCCACTGTAACTAAGCAACCTGTCGTAAGTCAAAGACCTATATAGAATATTGGGTTTAACTGCGCTAGAAATATTTGCTTTTCTGCCTCGATGACACTACTTCAAATATTTTAAGTCGTTCCACTTCTGTCTATTTATAATGTTAGCCGTTTTTCAAGAAATGTCAGGACAGTGGCTCAACCACGTTCTTCAGAACTTCAGATCTTCTTTAGATACTCCGTCCTAATACATCTCATAGTCTATGAAGCGGTTCGGAAGATCTGTTGCAACCATGTTTTATTTTTAATTCCAGCGCAGGCAAATGTTTTCTGCTAAGCTGAGCTGCTGAATAATTAAACCAATATTTGTGGGTTTTGCTCTGAAAATTCCTAACAGCTGTGGCATGTTTTGATATTTATAAAGCTCGATAAATTATGCATCTGCCTGGGCGTGGAACTCAGCATGACACTTATTAATATCACCGTTCTGGCCACAAAAAGCTACCATTCATTTAATTTTATTCCTGCTGTTTTGTCAGGAACGATGAGAGCCCACTGTCGGACTTAATCAGCCTTGCCAGGAAGGTTTCAATTGTGGATCAAGGATCTGACAGTGATTTTTGACTGCATTTTTATGTCCTGTTAGAAAAACACTAATTTAGAGAAAAGAAAACCCTCATGGAAATTAAGGGGTTGCTTTCAGCTGTGCAGACTGGATAAACATGGCAATAATTAATTGCCCATGTTTTGGACATTAAAATGGATTTGACATTAACATGGAGTTGTTGTTGGTGGGCCACCATTGCAATCCTTATTCAGGATGAGTTTATGCAGACTATACTAGAGTATATTTATACTAGACTATAATATCTCTTAGTTGGAAAAGATCTTTGAATCCAAACTCCTGTTCTGTGGAGGGACGCGACGTAAGATTCTCTAACACATCCTGTACAATCTCCACTTGAACATAAAGAGTGGACAGGCTGCCACCAACTCTGTACAGTGTTTCCCCGAAAATAAGACCCTGTTTTATATTTTTTTGAACCCTGAAATAAGCGCTTGGCCTTATTGCCTTGCGCTCAAAAGCCCAATTGGGCTTATTATCAGGGGATGTCTTATTTTGTGGGGAAAACAGGGTAGATCTACGCTTATTAATCACAGGTTCTTCCTAACATTCAATGAGAAACTGTGTACCCCTAAATCTGTGTCTGTTGTCCATTAACCTGTCAAATATGGCACACTGTATGCAGGTGTGGGTCCTAATTTTTTTTATTACCGGTTCTGTGGGCGTGGCTTGATGGTCATGTGACAATTCTTTAGGATTTAGCAGAGGTACTGGTCTACCAGGCTTTTAATTGCTTGCAGAGCTGTACCAATCTACCCATTTATTTTTTGCAGGCACTGGTCTACTCATTTGTTTTCTTTTAACACTGATCAGCTGTAGGGCGGCCCTTTGAAGCCCCCCGGCAAGAGTTTAAACAGTGTTTTTCCCTCTAGCTATCAGCTGGGACTCAGGAGGCAGCAATAGATTGGGTGGGGGGGGGCAAATAAAAGGTAAGACTAATGTGGGGTGGGGGTGGGGGGCATGGGGGTGGTGGGAGCACAGAACTGGTTTGGTGACATCATATCGTCACCACTACCGGCTCGGAAGAACCGGTCCGAACCGGGAGGAACCCACCACTGAATGTATGGTGATTTAGTATATAGATAGTCCTCGACTTCAACAATTCAGTTAGCGACCATTGAAAGTTACAACAGCACTGAAAAAAGTGATGTATGACCAGTGGTGGGATTCAAATAATTTAACAACTGGTTCTCTGCCCTAATGACCAGCTGGGTAGGCATGGCTGGGTGGGTATGTGACTGGGTGGGCATGGCCAACTCTACATCACATCAAGGGGTGCCTTGCCTCACCTGACCCCTTCCCTCCCAGCCATTCCTCTCCTCGCAGGACGGCTTGCCTGGCCTTCAAATAAATACAACAAGCACTTTGCCACCTTTTGGGCTCTTCCCCCTCAGCCTTAATTAGGGCTGAGGATGGTGAGTCGCGACCAGACTCCTGGCAGCAATGCCCCTTCCGCTCTGATGAACGGATCCTGGGCATCTTCCTCCTCGCCCCACCGGCAGCCTCTCATAAGAGAAAGGCCAGGGCCAAAGCCTAGAAAACCTAGGAGGCACTTTGCCGCCCCATCTGCCACTGTGCATGAAAGACAGCTCTGAGCAGTCCAGCACCAAAGCTCTCCCCGCTTACCCCATTGTCTAATGTTTACATCCAACCCCTCTGCGATTTACTATGAATCTGGAACCCGGCACCTCCTCCCTAGCCGGGTAGGCAGTGGAGGGCTGGCTGGTGGAGGGTCGATGTGGGTGGTACAAACTCACAGTCCCTGGATGCCCCCCCCCCCCGCCTGCTGGCAGCGAGACCTAGCAGCTGCAGAGAGCCCAAGCAGGTTGTGAGATGCAGGCTGGGGGAGGGAGTTGAGCGGTGGCAGCTCAGTCCTGGCTTGCCTTCCTCTCTGTCACCAGCCGTGGGAGGAAGTGAAGGGCAGGCGGGGATTGGGAGGGTTGCAGCCAGTTGGAAAAGCCGAACCGCTGCCCAGCCCAGAGCTGCCAGCAGGGGTTGGTGAGGCAGGGGTTGTGGGCCACACCTGGCTTGAAGTTCCCAGCCCTTTCTTTGTAAATCTGCTGGCTGGCTTGCGAGGCGGCAGTGGCAGCGGCAGCGGCAGCGGCAGCCAGGGCTGGGATCTCTGTTCAGGGGATGCAGCCAGGCTTGGTTGTGGAGGGTTGCCCTCACTCGGGTGGCTCCAAAGTTAAATGAGGAAAGCAGCAGGAAGTAGAGGAGAAGAGACAATGGGACCAGGGGTGAAATGCTACCAGTTCGGACCAGTTCAGCCGAACCGGTAACGATGGCGGCAAGTGGTTCGGAGAACCGGTAGCGATGGCAGCGCGAGGCTCCGCCCGCCCACCCAGTCATTGTTACTTCCTGGTTTTAATCAGGAAGTGACCTGTTTTTTACCCTGTTTAACCCTGTGCATATGCAGAAGGGTTTGCGCATCACAGAGGGTCCGCACACTTATGTATGCACTTCTGAACCACTAGGAAAGGTAAGTAGATTTCACCCCTGATCTGGACCTGCAAAACTGCTGTTCTCTCCCCGTCAATCTGGCTTGGATTTCGCTGCAAGGAGGGCGGCGGAGAGCAATGCAAAATGCCTTCCTACCCATCCTACATGCCGATCTCCAAGTTTCTTCAGGAAAGAGTTTGCAGCGCCCACTGAACCCAACTAAAACTCAGTGGGGAACTTTCTTTCCATCGCAACATGCAGGGGTGCAAGCTGCATCTGGGCAAGGAAAATGGCAGGAAGCCACTTGTTCTCCATGTGCCCCAGGTCCCCATTCATTTTTCCCCTGACAGCCTGACAAACCTACGCAAAAAGCCAGCCCTCTCCTCTTCTCTCACCTCCATGGGTTCCGGCTAAAACTCAGTAGGGACTTTCTTTCCACCACGACACGCATGAGATGCAGCCAGGCAAGGAAAGTGGCTGGAAGCCACTTGTTCTCCTTGCGCTTTTCACTGGTCCAACTTCCCGACCGTCCACCTGAACCCATGGAGGCGAGAGAAACGGAGAATGCTGGCTTCTTCACATGGGATTCCCCAGCAGCAAGGGGGGAGCGGGAGAAGGGGGCGGCTTCTAGCAGAGAGGGGAGAGTGCGAGATTGGTGCTACTGGGGTGAGGGGAGCTGGGAAGCGCCTGGGTACAGCTCACTCAGCCTCTCTTCCTCTCGCAGCTGCGTTTGTAGCTTCTGGGCAATTCCCATGTTCCCTGCCACTGCCAGATTCAGTTGCAGAGACCGGTGTGCACCAGACGGCATTGGCGCTGGGCCTGACAGAAGCCAAAAAGAGGGAATCGGGGAGGGTCAGAGACCTACCAGGAGCACAAGCCCTGGCCAAACTTCCTAGGGTGGCTCCAGTACAACTGCTGGTGGCCCATGGCGGCAGTCATGTGGTTCAGATGCCAAAAATGAAAAGGAAAGGCCAGAACATGGACAGAGAAAAGGAGAAAGTGAGCCTCCCTGCTCCTGCTCCCCTCCCCTCAGGTGACATCACAATACAAAGTGGCTCTAGTAAGGTTAGGCAAGTGGCCAGACAGCAAGATGAGCCACCCAGCAAGGAGAGACTGGGAGGGAGGGATGAGGCTTCAGACAGTTCGCCGAATGAAGCAGTTAACAACCGGTTCTAGCAAACAGGTGAGAACAGGCTGAATCCTATAACTGTTTATGGCCATTTTTCATACTTACAACCATTGCAGCATCCCCATGGTCATGTGATCAAAATTCGGATGCTTGGCAGTGTCCAATTCTTTTATTCTGTTATCATTCTCCTTCAGTCATATTACCTTATAGATTTAGTAGGCAGGACAAATCTTATTTGTCCTTTTTCCATTTATTTAAAAATGGCATAGTAAAACCAGTAGAAGATACTATCTGGTGATTCCCTCCATGATGGACATTTCTTCCAACAGACCAAAGCAATTGTTTTACAACCACGGCATTCAGTTAACCACCACTGCAAAACAAGGTTGTAAAATTGGGTCAGTCAGGCTGACACCTCAGGTGATGAATATCATGATTTGTGACAGAAATTCCATCCCAGATGTAAATTCTGGACTATTCATATTTCAAGCATTACATCATACAGCTGAGTAGCTCCAGCAGTGGCATCTGCAGGGGAAGTCAAATCAGGCCAGACGGCCCTTACAGCATAGCAATGGAGCCCCACACGCATGTGCAAAAGGGGAAGCTCCTATCTTGCCTGTTTCAACCCCTTTGCTTGCAAAGGCCCCAGGCTTAGTATCAGCCTTGTGAGGCAGTGCAAATGAGAAGCACACCCAGGAGTACCAGCTATAACTTTATTCTAAGGCAGTGGTGGAATCCAAATAATTTAACACGTTCTCTGCCCTAATGATCGGCGGGGTGGGCGTGGCCATGGTGGGCGTGGCCAGGGGGTGTGACAGGCAGCACTCAGCCTCCTGCATCCCCCCCCCCCGGGTGTAAAAATGGGCCACAGTGGGACATGCCCCCCGCACCCCATTTTGGGCCTGTGGGCCACCCTGCACTTTCCTGGGAGCCAAAATGGGGCACATGGGGACTCCTGGAAGGGGCGGGGCAGGAAGGGGTGGGGCCAGCCAGCAATTTAACTACTGGTTCACCCAAACTGGCTGAATTCCACCATTGTTCTAAGGTAACTTTTACAAAACCTTGCAAGTCTGAAAATACACTTCTTCCTTATTACTTTACAGCCTTAGGAACTAGAGGATCCCTTCTGAGATGTTTGCAAGGAAGGACCCTCTCTTCTGCCCATTCCTGTATCTGTCCCCTTTATCTGTGGCTCTTCCTTCTGTCTCATAATGTCATTCCCACCTACCATTACACATAGGGTGTAAAAAGACTCTTCCCCATCCTCTGTTGTCCCCACCACTGACTTTATAGGTATTTTTGCACTGAATCCTCTACAAAATCCCCAAGAGCAATTGATCCATATGTTTATGCTGATAGATTATTTTTATGGCTACAGCCATCAAGAGTGACTTAAGGGTCGAAATAATAAGGCCTGTCATGGTGAGACAGCCTGCCCCCCCCCCGCCCCCCCGCTTTCATTCCATCTTAGATGCCCAGCCAAGCATCTAAGGATATCCCTTTTCCTCAATTTTTTTTTTTTTTTGCCAATATAACTTGAACATAGACATGGCTCCTCCTAGTGTTCACAACTGCTCACTACACCTTTCTTTTCGAAATAAGGGTTAGGGACTGGAGGCTAAAACATATAAAGAATTATTGCTGGAATACGGTATGCCTAGTTTAATGAAAAGAAGGACTAGGGGAGACATGATAGTAGTGTTCCAATATCTCAGGGGCTGCCCCAAAGAAGAGAGGGTCAAGCTATTCTCCAAAGCACCTGAAAACAGGACAAGAAGCTACAGATGGGTACTAATCCAGGAGAGAAGCAACCTGAATCTAAGAAGAAATTTCCTGACAGAACAATTAATCAGTGGAACAACTTATCTCCAGAAGTTGTGAATGCTCCAAAACTGGAAGCTTATAAGAAGAGATTGGACGACCATTTGTCTGAAATGGGTTTCCTGGCTAAGGAGGGGGCTGGACTAGAAGACCTCTAATGTCCCTTCCAACTCTGATTCTATTCTATTCCTTGCAAATTCCTTGTGTGTCCAATCACACTTGGCATTCTATTCTATTCTATTCTATTCTATTCTATTCTATTCTATTCTATTCTATTCTATTCTATTCTATTCTATTCTATTCTACTCTACTCTACTCTACTCTACTCTACTCTACTCTACTCTACTCTACTCTACTCTATTCTGAATTTAGGCAAGACATTTGTCAGGCCACCATCTTAAATATATAAACTTGGGAGACTGACAACAAGCCACAAATGTACAGAGGAAAACCTCAGTTTAAATTACCGTAATTGTCAGGTCTTTGAGGTAAAACCCACAGGAAAACTAGAACTGTACTTTACTGAAGTAAGCTATATATATTTTTGCAACCTCAGCAACTTTAAAAGGGAGAACTTCAACCCCCAGAATTCCTTAGCCAATATGCTGGTTGGGGATTTCTGGGAGTTGAAGTCCACACATTTTTCAATGTTCTTTTAGTGGATGCACATGAACCCATTCTTCTACACACTATGCCAACATTTGGACATACAGTATCTGTATGTTTTCCTGGGTGTGCAAATGCTAATAAACGATCTGATCTCAACATCTCATGAGGTTCTGGAGTTCCTGTTTTGACATCTCGTGAAATTTGGAAGGCAGGATTCCAAAATATCACGAGAGATGAAATACAAAAGCTGAAATATTGCAAGGGTTGGATCCTGCATACTCCTGACATCTCAACAACCACAACTAGAAACAGCCTTGTAGTTCACACGTGGGTCACGAGTTGGAATTCAGCGATTAATGCCATTTGTTCTATGTTAAAACAAGTCTTTGAACTAGGAAAAGGGTAATTAAAACTAAAATTAAAATTAAAACAAGAAGATCCTGCAAGAATTTGTACATAGTGCCAAGATAGTTCCAAGATTGTTGGTTAAAAGGGGGAGGTCCCTCTCCCCCTAAGTGTGTTTTCCAATTTGGCAACCTGAAGATATGTAGACTCCAATTCCCGGAATTGAATGCCAGCTGAGGAATTCTGGGATTTGAAACCCACACATCTTAAAGTTACCAATCTTAAAACTCCAAGAGAGTGGTATTCGATAAAGAATATATCATAAGTATATATATATATATATATTTTCCCAACAGACAGACTGCCTTGAAAATTTTTAACAGGTATTTTTAAAAAATGAGTCAGTAAAGGTCACTCACAAATGAGGGTACAGGGAGAATAATAAAGAATTGATAGGTGGATTCCTTGCACCCCAATTCTGTAAAGATCAGAAACCCAGCATAGTACAAAATAGTTTTGTTTTAAAAGAAAGTTAAAAATAAACTATTTGTACCTATATAAATGGTTTTCTAAAGACATCTTGAGAAGGGACACCCCAATGAACAGAATTCCAGAATACCTGTCAACCAACATATCTGGAAGGTCCAAATTACAAGTTTTAAAATTAGAAACAGCAAAATCAACAACAAAATCACAGCAGAAACTTTGTAAAGTCTTTAAATCTGTTGCTGTATTGTCACAGGAAGTGGGCTTAAGGAAGGGGGTCACTTGGTCACTGAAAACCCTTCCCTAGCAATATGCCATCCTCCTAGGCCATATTTCTCCAAAGTCAGGAAAATCCAACTTAGAGAAGTTAAAAAGGAGAATCTGGTAGCAGAAAAGTTATATTTCTGCCCTGCCCTGTCTTGTCCTCAAACTAGATATATTCTTGACAATGGGAGGGAAAAATCTCTATTTTCAGATGAAGGCAAAAAGAAATTGCCAGGAGAATTGAGAAAATGCAGATACGTTTTGTCTCACTTTCAATTTCTTGCTGGGAATTTGGCAAAGCAGTTTGAGCTTAAAGAAGATCATCTTGGCGCTCAAAGGCAGGCAATTTGCTCTGACTGAGGGATTTTTAAAAATCCCACTTTTGTGGAGAGATTGTGACCACCTAGATCTTCTCCAGGAAGATCTGTCTCCAACTTGGTTCTTCAGTTCTTCCAATAGTGTACCTATCATCATTGTAACTGAGTCTATTCTGCTGGTCACAGAATAGAATAGAATTCTTTATTGGCCAAGTGTGATTGGACACACAAGGAATTTGTCTTGGTGCATACGCTCTCAGTGTACATAAAAGAAATGATACGTTCATCAAGAATCATAAGGTACAACACTTAATGATAGTCATAGGGAAACAGTCAATATAAATCTTAAGGATACCAGCAACAAGGTTACAGTCATACAGTCATAAGTGGGAGGAGCTGGGTGATAGGAACGATGAGAAGATTAATTGTAATGCAGACTTAGTAAATAGTTTGACAGTGTTGAGGGAATTGTTTAGCAGAGTGATGGCGTTTGGGAAAAAACTGTTCTTGTGTCTAGTTTTTCTGATGTGCAGTGCTCTATAGCGTCGTTTTAAGGGTAGGAGTTGAAACAGTTTATGTCCAGGATGTGAGGGGTCTGGAAATATTTTCACAGCCCTCTTTTGGACTCGTGCAGTTCACAGGTCCTCAATGGAAGGCAGGGTGGTAGCCATTGTTTTTTCTGCAGTTCTAATTATCCTCTGAAGTCTGTGTCTGTCTTGTTGGGTTGCAGAGCCAAACCAGACAGTTATAGAGGTGCAGATGACAGACTCAATAATTCCTCTGTAGAATTGTATCACAACTCCTTGGACAGTTTGAGCTAATGCAACTTTTCTGAGTTGGCGCAGAAAGAACATTCTTTGTTGTGCTTTTTTGATGTTGGGTGTCCATTTTAGGTTGCGAGATATGGTAGAAACTAGAAATTTGAAGGTCTCTACTGTTGATACTGTGTTGTCTAGTATTGTTAAGAGGTGGTAGTATGGGAGGGTTTCTCCTGAAGTCCACTACCATTTCTATGGTTTTGAGTGTGTTCAGTTTCAGATTGTTCTGGTCACACCACAAGGCTAGTTGTTCAACCTCCTGTCTGTATTCATCATTGTCTCAAATGAGACCGATCACTGTTTTGTCATCTGCAAACTTCAGTAGTTGAACAGATGGATCATTTGAGATGCAGTCATTGGTATACAGAGAGAAGAGAAGTGGAGAGAGCACACAGCCTTGTGGGGCCCCTGTGCTAATTGTACAGGTATCTGATGTGATTCATCCTCTTCTTCTCTTACCTTCTACCTTTCCAAGAAGGTCACAGAGCTAGGTCTTTGTATAATGAAATTTGTGAAAAGCAAATATCTAAATATGAAGCAGAATAATACAGGTTTTACCCCAAGCAGATAATAGTCTTAATTGTTTAGCCTTCTGAGTTCAACCAAAATCAACTGACAGCTAACTGAACTAACTCAATGATTAACAATCATTTTTGATATTTGGCAAACAATAAAAATAATTCTACTTAGATACTGACACTCTAAGATTTTGCCAACTAAAATCAAAGTGAAAAGTATCACAATACTAAAATTCAATGATATTTAATATAGATTATTTGTATAGGAAAGCGGGGTTGGTGTAATAAAAATGGATATTATATGTTAAGGAATAGAACAATATATTTCAGAATAAAATACCAGTATTAAAAGCCAACGAATCAGCAAATTCAATTTTTTGAACAAATTCATTTTAGGCACAAGATGGCAGCAAAGGCCAAATTGGGCGTCCTTAACATCAAACTGTTCAAGTGACTAAAAAGTGTTTAAGTTGAATTTTTTTCCGTGAATATTCCACATTATTTTTGTTTATATTGTGATATTCTTTGCACACTCATTTTCTTAGTTTATTATAAATAATGTTTTCCTAGCACTTTAGCACATTTTAGTTTTTTTCAGAAAGGAAAAGAAAGGAAATTATTTGTGATGTTCTCCATAGCTTTTCCTCATAGGAATTTAGCTTCCTATATGTCTCCATCTGTTCACAGTATATATATTCTGAAGATTTTTAGTATCCCTGGACATTGTTCCAGAATGAAATGCTTTGTACCTCATGAGTGCAATGATTCTCAACTATTAATCGAAACAGCCCATTTTTTTCAAGCCTTCTCAAGTCTGAAATAAAGGTACCAATTCTTTAAGATTTGTCTTAGCCTGAATTAATGGATTCCTGAAAACTAAGGATTAAATGTGTCAACTCAACTCAAACCATTCCTTATGTATAGTGAGACAATAATCATGTGCCATCCAGCAGCAAGAAAGTAGATTATTTAATCCAATGTTTGGTTACTTCAAGATGTGTGGACTTCAACTCCTAGAATTCCACAGCTAGCATTGCTGCACTAGAATCCCTAGTGGCCTTCAAATGGCCAAGATTGAGAAAGCACGATCTGGTTTGGTGCAACTAATGGCAGATCCTGCTGTTTAAAGGCAGCCCAGCCTTACAACATTTGTTTCATTGTCGGGTCTTTGTGATTATTTGAAGAACTTATTAGAATCACCCAATCATTTTTCTCAGACTATTAGTTATTGGTATTATTATATTCTTTAAAATACATGAAAATTAGCAAAAACAGTTTTGTTTAGTGTTTAATTCAGGGGTGAAATGCTCCCGGTTTGGACCGAATTGCCCGATCCAGTAGTGATGGAGGCAGGTGGTTCGAAGAACCGGTAGCAAACATCCTTGCCCCCCCCCCATGCCCAGCCGAACCGCGCAATCATCAGAGGCTTTAAAAAAAATAAAAAGCATTTTTTCTACAACCTCTTCAGCCAAAAAAAATGCTTTTAAAAGTTAAAAAAAAAAAGCCTCTGCAGATCAGGCAGCTGGGATCGTCAGAGGCTTTTAAAAGCATTTTTTTAAAAAACCTCTTCAGCCGAAAAGATTGTAGAAAAAAGGGTTTTAAAAGTTAAAAAAAAAAAGTTGGCCACGCCCACCCAGTCACGTTTAACCCCCCAAGCCATGCCCACAGAACCAGTAGTAACAAATTTTACATTTCACCACTGGTTCAATTCCTTGTCATTTTGATTGTTTGTGTATTGGGCACAAGAAAAAGTTTGGGCACTTAGCATAAGTGTTTCAACTCCTACGCTCAAAATGACACTATAGAGCACTGCACATCAGAACTAGACACAAGAACAGTTTTTTCCCAAATGCCGTCACTCTGCTAAACAAATAACTCCCTCAACACTGTCAAACTATTCACTAAGTCTGCACTACTATTAATCTTCTCATTGTTCCTATCACCCATCTCCTCCCACTTATGACTGTATGACTGTAACCTTGTTGCTGGTATCCTTAGGATTTATATTGATATTGTTTCCTGATTGTTTATTTGAACCCTATGACTATTATTAAGTGTTGTACCTTATTATTCTTGATGAACGTATCATTTCTTTTATGTACACTGAGAGCGTATGCCCCAAGACAAATTCCTTGTGTGTCCAATCACATTTGGCCAGTAAAAAAATTTATTCCATTCTATAATCTATTCTATGATTGTGGCATCCCAGGGTCATGTGATCACTATTTATGACTGGCAAGCAGTCATTGGGGGAACCTGGATTCACGATTAAAGACCACATGGTTCACTTAAACATATGGCAATAAAGGTAATAAAATTGGTTGTGACTCACTTAACAAAATTTGGGTCACAATAGTGGCCGTAAGTCAGTACTACATGTATTGAATTTTTAAAAAATGCAATGCTGAAATAGTCCATTATGTATTTATACACGCACAGAAAACTGACAATGATTAGAAAATGTCTTACGATCCACTGTAACCCTATTTGTCAGATTACATATGTTCTGTTTAAAAAAGTCATCTTACTTCAGAAGCCTGTAGCAAACCGGCTGTTGCAGTAAATGAACGTAGCATATGGTACCACCGCCATGCATAGTATCTGCGTGGGTAGAAGGACCGATTAGGCTGATGTTCTTCAGAATTAGGGAAAGTAAACTGCCTGCTGCCAGTTTCATTTAAAACTAAGCATTAAACATGCTGTTTTGTGACTAGCAACCCAACAGGGCCTGTAAAGTGCCCAAGAGCAAAATGTATACATTTATTTCTATTAACAGCCTTCAGAGATTGGATTTTTTACAAGCTGAAGTTTTTGAACAAGCTCCAAGTGGTTATCCTGCAGTCCCATGCCATAACACAGTGGCCTCCGATCCTAAAAGCAATATATCCATTTCAACATTTTCTCCTGCTTCATGAGTGTCTATCAGTTGTGCTTCTGTCAAAATCAAGAGGCACTTGGGAGCCAATATTTCAAGAAGCCAATGTGGGCAAACCACTTTCCCGAGAAGCCTGAAAATAATAGCTATGGCATCTGTAGAGATTCTTGGTCATCCAGGTCATGGTTATCCCAAAGATGCTTTTTCAGGAGGCAACTAGACTTTCTTGTTTTTTCTTTTGAAAAACAAGAAGTTTTTTCAGCTCTTGACAGGATAGTGGGGGAATGGAAGGACTTATATTCCTTGCACTCAGCTGGTCATTTGCATCCTTTTAGAGGGTCCTTGAAGCACTTGGAGGTTTATCTGTGCCCTCAGGGTCACCTGAGTAGTGTAAATGGTTCTTGTAGTCTGCAAGAAAGTCCAGTTGCCTCTTGAAACAGCATCTTTGGGACAACCATGGGACCTGGATGACGGAGAATCTCTACAGATGTTTAGCCGCACAATTTGGGATGAACATCCTTCGAATGGTGTGGGAGCAAGAATGGATTTCCAGAGGAAAAACTGCAAACTGCAGGAACCAGGAGCACCACTTAGGTGGCCCCGAGGACACAGATAAATTTCCAGGTGCTGTCAAGAGCTGAAGAAGCTTCTTGGATGAGAAGCAAAACGTCTTCAAAAGAAAAAACAAGGAAGTCCAGTTGCCTCCTGAAAAAGCACCTTTGGGACTGCTATGGCATCATTTGTTATTTCTGGATTTTTATCCACTTGTCTACTGGCATTCAAGCAATGCCACTTATAATATAAAAAAATTAAAGTTCAATTTAAAATCAGTATAATTAAAATTAAGAGTCTTTCACAGTTGGGGGAGGGGCAGATGAGGAAATGACCTCAATAGAGAGTCTGGTTCCTGGAAGCAAGTAGGACCTTCAAAAGTTGATCTAAGTAACCAGGCAGGATCATGAAAGGAGAACCCTTAAATTTTTGCAGATAGGAATTTAATTAATATAGATTTTAAGCAAATAGTCCTGTGGCCCATTGGTATGTCCCAGTGTCCTGGTAAAAGAAAGTACATGACCATAATTAAATCCAAAATTTCCATTGGTAAACAAGACAATTGTTAAGTCACTTTTGCCACATTTTACAACTTTCCTTGCCAGAGTTTTTAAGTGGATCACTGCAGTTAAATTAGTAAGACAGTTAAGTGAATCAGGCTTCCCTATTGACCTTGCTTGTCACAAGGTTGCAAAAGGTGATTACACAACCCCAGGCCACTATAACTACCCTGAATACATGCAAATTGCCAACTATCTAAATTTTGATCATGTGAGCATGGAAATGCTGCAAGTCGTATGGAAAAAAACGTAAGTTGCTTTTTCCAGTGCCATTGTAACTTTGGTCTCTAAACATGGTATCAACATTTGTATAAAACAAATGTTTCTAAGTCAAGGACTACCTGTAAACTTTATAAATGACAAGAACAGGAATAAAAATAGCGCAGATTCCTCACCCAGGAAACTTGCATTCTAAGCCTGACTCAGACCATGCAGTTACTTCTGATGACTGTCAAAAATATGGGGCTAGAGAATGGTTTTCATATATTGTAAAGAGAGCTTTCTAAGATCTTTACTTTTAATGAGAACACAATTTAAGAAGTTATATATCCCTCTTTTCGGTCCCCCACCCCGACATTTCTATGCTTTTTTCCCATCATACACAAAACTTAATTTGTGTAACTTTGGATTGGGCAATCCAAAAAAATTAATAAATGTCTCCTTCTCTCATCCCGATCTATTTCACTGTTCTTCTGTAACCCTCAAGAGTACATAAAGCACCTTCCAAGAGACCAGCTCCAAGATAGACTGGGGGGCGGGGGGGAGGGGGGGAACAGGACGAGAACAGTCGCCATTCCTCCTGGACATCATTGTTCAGATATACACACACAAAGGGACCCCCATTCAGGGAAGAGTTCAGCTTCTCTGCATTTCTGGCTGTCTCCAAAATCTTGAGCTCAGAAAATCCTATGGGTGGGCAATACCAAGATCCTACCCTATTCTTATCCAATTGTGTATACAGTGCATAACACCAACCACGTCAGCATGTTTGTCCAAGATTCGTAAGTGGTTGCTTTTGAATCTGTGTGATAGTAATCCCACATTCTACCTTTTAGCCTATGGGAAGCCATAAGCAAAGGCACACAGGCTTTCTGCAATGGGCCACCAAGAGAGCATGAATTTTCCCAAATTAAACTTCCCTCCTAGCATTCTATTTTTCTTCCCCCACCATATTGCCTATTGTTGTTTGCTTCTAATCCCTTGTCTCCTTCTTAAAAAAATATAGTAGATTCGCCCTACTCCTTTCTTTCCTTCTCCAGTCAGAAGGCTGGAGGCTTCACTTCATTCCTCCCTGAATAGATTCCTCATTCCTGACAAGACAATGTCCTCCTTTTGCTTCAGAACTTGACAAAGATTGCTGGGAAATTCTTGATGGAAAGTGCATCTTGGCTAACTGGTTCGTTTGGGTGATTTTTCAGCGTGAGCAAAAAGGAAAAATATTTTTGTGGTGTAAACCAGAGGAAGGATACAATATTGGCAAGTTGATTGAGGAGGCTTGGCTCTGCAGGCTGTCTCTCTTCTGCCTGGGAAGAAAGCTCTGCCTCTGGTTATGGGTTAGATACCACTGCCATTGCCCATCTTTCTAGAGGAACGGAACACTGGGTCAGGCTTCCCATCTACAGAGAGGGTTTCTCGACCTATGCAACATACTCACCCGCAATTTGGGCATAATAATAATGGTGGTGATGATGAAAAAATCAGAAAAGCAAACCAGCTGTAATAGTGACAACTCATAGCCATAGAATCTTTGACGCATGTGAGCAGAAAATATCAGTCCTGTTTCCTTTCAAGGAGACAAAACATAATCAGTGTTATGATTTAAAAATGAATTTTATTTAAAAAAAAACAACGAAGGTAAAATTTATTTTTAGCTTGCAAATCAGCTGCCAATCTTAAGAGGGATGAGTGAACAGGGTTTGCCAATTCATTTCAATCTACAAGAGTTGTAAAGCCTGCCACCTTTTTAAAGCCCCATTCATTTGACTGCTATGGCTGAACAAATATGCTTTTTTTAAAAAAAGCACACATGACCAAAGACACTGATGTAACTTGGTATTTTCAGTTCCTTGAAAACATGTACGATTCCAGCATGAGAAAAGTTATCTAACTTAACTGGTGGAAATTAATGCACTGTTTTCAAAACTACATAGCGGTTTTCAGTAAATGATGGTAAATTGTTAAATCATTCCTATCAGGTTTAACCAGTCCCCAGATGTTTTAGTAGATTTTCTATGTGGAGACATGGTGCCATACATGGCTCTTTTCTAAGAGCAACTTCAGAAATATACAATTATTTCAGCCTATGTAAATTGCTAATACTTTTTAAATACTTTTAAACCCAAGGCAACAAACTTCTTAGAACTATGGGAAATCTGTTGTCAGTTCGAAGATAATCAATAGAGACTCATGTGTTACCGTAGTTACAAACATGAAAAATGTATTTTAAAAACAAAACCAAACACACAGAAATGATTTTACCATTTTATCTATTCAACAAAAGTCATTAGAACTAAATAAAATTGCAAGCTAACTGGAATTTATGCGAACTTGCTGAAATAGTTACATTTGAATTACTCCTAAAATGATGAAATATCCAATTTAAAATTAAATGGATTAAATTAACAATTGATTAACAATAACATTTTAAGACCAATTAAACTTGAATGAAATAACTGCCTCTATGAATTCCATTTTGCATATCCATTCCATAAAAATTACAAATAAAGTATATCACTGCAGAATATGAGTGAATTCAATCTAACTGCAGCAGGAACACACATAACATTAATAAAATACCCGGATTTTAATATTCAAACACATCTGGTAAAATAAATATTTTACACCACTTGAGAGAACGGAGTGTTTACTCTTACCAGAAAGTGCTATAATTGCACAACATTTAAAAAATTAAAAACAACCACTGAATTTTAAGGAAACATCATTTGAAACTACGTTTATTTAAAACATGGGATAGTATTAATAAAACAGCATAATAAAATAAGTACAAAATATTTGCTTCCTTAATTTAAACATGCCACAAGCCCTTCTTCCTTTACATTTTAATTATGATTTTGGTTGAATACTGCCGATTATCAAAACTTAAAAATAATCAGGAAACTATTTTGCAATATAAAAAGTAATCTCTCTGATCTACAGTATAGTATAAAAACATAATTAGTTCAATAATAAAAGGTGACACATCCTAAACAGATGCAGTAAAAATTTTCCTTTCCTGATTCAACTGTTCTTCGCTCTTCAGCAAAACAAGAGAAAACAAGAATTCAATGAAGTCCTGGATTAAATAATCCACAGGCTGGAAAAGCTCAGAAGAAGGCTTCAAGAAATTTGAAGCAAAATAAGGCATTTTACTTAGAGTCAAGTAAATTTATATGTAGTTTTGGTTAAGGGAAAATCAAAATAGACGATATAGATGATATAGATATAGACAGATGAATCAACTTGTTTAAACGAGCCTCAGCTACATGAGACAAGTGAGGCAAATAACTTAGCATATTTTTCGGAGTATAAGACGCACTCTCCCCACCCCCCACTAAAAGAGGGTGCGTCTTATACATAGACCCACCTGCCAGCTCCCACTCTTTGGCCTCTGTCTCCCAGCAATTTGCCTCCTTGCAGGAAACAGCAAACAGCCCGTTTCACTTTCAGCTTCAGCACAGCCTGATTTTAGCACAAGCAGCTGATTGTTGATTGGATCGGCTTCTCAACCATCAGCTGTTTCAGGTTGCAGGGATTGCCATTGCCTATTGCTGCCTCCACGCACCCCATTTTCGGCCTCCGCTGTTTACTGTTTGCTGCAAGGAGGCAAATTGCTGGGAGACAGAGGCAGATTTTTTTTTCTTGTACTAATTAGGCTGGGCTGAAAATGAAACTGAAACAGGCTGTTTGCTGTTTGCTGCAAGGTGGTATATTGCTGGGAGGCAGAGGCAGATTTTTTTTTTCTTGTTTTCCTCCCCAAAAATAGTAGGTGCGTCTTATAGTCTGGAGCACCTTATACTCTGAAAAATATGGTATTTCTGGCAACATCAACTTATGATAGAAGTACATAATTTCAGCATTTGCCTCATGACATCACCATGCTGTATCATAATTTTGATATCATTATTCTTCATCACGTATGCCATTATGTTATGTGATAGCATAAACCAGTTCGGTGTAGTGGTTAAGATACCAGGCTAGAAACTGGTATCTAGGAGACTGTAAATTCTAGTCCTGCTTTAGCCATCAAAGTTGGCAGGATGACTTTGAGCCAATCACCAGGAGACCGTGAGTTCTATTCCTGCCTTAGGCATGAAAACGCCTGGGTGATTTTGGGCCAGTCAGTCTCTCTCAGCCCAACCCATATCACAGGATTATTATTATGGGGGGAAAAATAGGAGGAATGGGACAGGTTGACCTGGTCTGGTGCTAGGCTTCCAAGGGTGTCCTCCACCCCAGAGATCCTGTGCCCCACTTAATGACCTGCACATTCATTTAACAGCTGCATCAGGGAAAGCTGGATGGAATGATTTTGCTTAATGGCCATTGTAGCATGACATCCTAATGGCAGGCTCCATTATGGTCGTATCTCAAGGATTACCTATAATACATTATAATTTCCAGTCTGCATATAACTATTTTACACAATATTCATTATGACAACCATCGAAAACCAAGCCTATTTCATTGAGCTCAGTGCTCTTGCAGAAATCAGTGTAATATTTAAAGAGGGAGGTGGCATATGAAAGGATATGAATCATAATCCAGTGTTTGAGTAAGGACTCCAGTCAGAACAAATTCTGCACTGTGGACATCTGCAAAATATCAAAAGAACATACAAATATGAAGGATATTAATATACAAGTTTAATCAGTTAGGGAAACCTGGCAGCTGGATCCCAATAAAAGATGGCTAAAAGGCAGATGGTGCATTTGACCAGATTAAATCAGTGGCAAGTCATATCCCGGGCAAATGCACCCAAACAGTGCCTTAGCTAAGAAATAAATATACTACACCCAAGAATTCTCTTGGTTTCAAGTCATAAAATGATCTGGCATAAAAGTCAAATGTCTTTTCCTATTTAAACTATTTTAATATCTTATTGGATGGCAATGGCAGATATCTTTACCAGCAACAACAAAAGGAGATGGGATGATCGAAAGTTTAAAGAAAAGAAACAGGAAGGGACACTACTGTTTGGACACTGCTGCTTATAAGAAGTCATCCTGACAAACATCTAAAAAACATCATTTCCAGAGGTTCCTTGCAGGGGTATCTTACTGCAAATATGGAATACTCTTTCAGAATCCGCAAATGTAATAAAAGTTATATTTTAGCTTTTATTGACAAAAATGTGCAAATTGCACTTTTAAATAGCTAAGAAACCTGCCCATTAATAGTGATAATAATTACATTTAATGACTAACAATAGTGTTAGCCTTTCCTAACAGTAGGTTTTAAACAGGAGGCTGTTAAACTTTCACATAATTGTCAATGTCAGCATGTTTGGCAACTCATTTCAACTTTTTATTTTCTATTCTGTTACACTAATCCATCTCTTTCACACTAATATGTGTAATGGCATTTAATTTCATTGTACCAGGTGCAATAACAATAAAGTAAACTTAACTTAAACTCAACTTGGAACAAAATAGCACTTCCTACATTTGATAAATTCAGTAACTGTTTAGAGCACACCTGGTGGGTGGCTCCCGGTTCTGTCCGGTTCTTGCAAACCAGTAGTCAAAGCAGTGGGAGGCTCCGCCCAACAGCACGTCATAAGGTACGATCTGCGCATGCGCAGAAGCGCACACTCCCGTTGCAAACCGGTAGTTTTGCCCACCCCTGGTCTAGAGTTGCTGGGAATCAGGCAACATATAAATTTAATAATGGTAATCATATTTAATATTCAAAGATGTTTGTTATTTCTAATTATTAAGAGTGTCAAGAAAATATAATTGAACATTTCTGTTATTTTATAAGTAATTTGCAACATTTTGAGAATAAGAAAATGACAAAAAATAGAAAAAATATATTTCATTACAGAATGCACAAAAATAGAATATGGTTCCTGACTTACAAGCACAACTGAGCCCAAAATTTCCATTACTAAGCAAGATAGTTTAGTGAGCTTTGCTCCATTTTACATCATTTCTTGCAACAGCTGTTAAGTGAATCATTGCAGCTAAATTAGTAACATAGATGAATCTTGCTTCCCAATCTATTTTGCTTGTCAGAAGGTCGCATAAGGTGAGGATATGACCCCAGGGACCCTGCAACCATCATAAATATGAGTCAGTTGCCAAGCGTCCAAATTTTGATCACATGACCATGCGGATGCTGCAACATTTCTGAATGTGAAAATGGTTGTAAGTTATTTTTTCCAGTTCCATTGTAATTTAGAACAGTCACTAAATGAATGGTTGTTAGTCTAGAACTACATGTATTTTATTTTATCTGGCCAGAAGGAATTTGCCATAGTGGGAAATGGAAATGGAAATACTGTCGGCATGTACAATAATATTTTTTTCCTATGAGAATCCCAATGGTCAATTGTTATGCAGGTTGCCAATCCTATCTATTCTTGCTGCCCTGAAATGAAAAATAATAGTACCAAAATTGTTCCAAGCATTGACTGTTTCTTATGGCCAGAACATTCAATTTATCCCAAAATTGTTTTTTTCGATCACAGCCAACTGTAATGTTCAAATGAAACTGCATTCAGGCTTGAAATAAAACACAAATAAATAGGTAATATTAAAAAAAAGATTAAGGCACAATTATTATCTAATCCATTTTGTAAATATGTTTTGGTTGTTAATATTGATTACTGCATCAATATTTAGATGTTGTATTTACACTGAAACAGCTTCTGAAAATAAATAAGACAAATTAAGCAGATTCATGTAAATTCATGAAGTAGTATGTGGCTTGGGGCAACTGTAAAAAAATTAAAAACTATGTGATAAGCAATATATTCCCCTCCACATCCTAATCACTAAGTATGCCTTTATTTATGAAATTTAGATGCTGCCTGACTCCAAAATGACTCTGACAGCTTACATTAATAGTAAACAAATTTGTTGCATGCTCCTGCAGAAGCTCTGGTCCCGTCCTAAAAGCAAAGGGCAGCTGAGGCTTGGGACAGAATTGTGCCTGTGTAGCTTCTCATGGCCACACATTCCCTGTGATTCATAGGGAGGAGGGGAGGCAAGGTTCTCAAAAGGATAATAAAGCTTTGAGCATCGCTGGAGAAAAAAGAGGAATGAAGCCAACAAAACACAATTTAGAGCTGCTATTAAAGCCTACCTCTTGGCAATAACAACAGCAAAACACTATTATTTATCAGCCCTTACTGTGTCCCATACAGTGTCACTCAGTGGCCCTGTTCGGGATCACCTGGTCCTTCCTAGAACATGAAGGCTCAGGTGATCATCTTCAGTCACGTAGAGGAATTTGTGGAACACCTGATGGACTGATCGCTCAGATTCATTCCCAGTTGGAACCTACATGTGGTGCAGCTCCATGTGAGATGCCTAAGGAAAGGTCTTACATGATTTATATGGGAATGGCCGTTGGTTTTACCTGATATACCCTTTCTAGTTCACTAGGAAACGCCGGTCACGCTTGAGAGGTGACCAATAATGATCCAGTAATCATAGGACCGAGTCTGCCATTCAAAAGAAGTCCCGCCTCTTCCTGTATCCAGTTTTGAGACTAGGACGTAAGGCAGACTGTTGTGTCTGGAAAGATAAAGCAGAAGTAAAAGGTCCCCAGGACACCCCCCCCCCAACAGCCAAAGCCCAGTACGAGAGGTGCCGGACCAACAGGGAGGGGGTGACCGGCGTTTCCTAGTGAACTAGAAAGGGCGTATCAGGTAAGACCAATGCCCATTCTCAGTCATGGAGGAAACACCGGTAACGCTTGGGATATACCAAAGCCCAGGTATATTGGGAGGGAGAAGTCAGGCTCCGCTCGTTGTCCTGGAAACAAACCCTCTGAAGAATTTGTCTTCCCAAGGAAACTCTGCAGAGGCATAAACATCCAACCGGTAATGCCGGATAAATGGAGACAGAGGAGTCCAAGTGGTAACGCAGCAGACCTCTTCGAGAGAAGCCTGAGTAGACCAGGCAGCCGAAGTAGCCGCGCTCCTGGTAGAGTGGGTTGCAATGCCACGAGGCACAGGTAGAGATTGAGCTTCATAAGCCAAAGAAATAGCAGCTATGAGCCACCGACCCAGAGTTGTGGAGGAGACCTTCAAACCCATGGACTGGGCTGGAATGATACCAAGAAGGCCTCAGAACGACGAAAGGAAGAGGTCCTGGCAACATAAACTTTGAGGGCCCGACGAACATCAAGCTTGTGCCAAACCTTCTCCAGGCGATGACGAGGCGCAGGGCAGAAGTTGGGTAGAACGATCTCTTGAGAACGATAGAGGCCAAATTGATTTTTGGGATGAAAGTTGGATCTAAACGGAGAATCATTCGATTGGTATGAATAATGCAGAGATCCTGACGAGCTGAGAGAGCAGCCAACTCCGAGATTCTCCAAGCTGAGGTTATCGCGATAAGAAAGGCCACCTTAAAAGACAGAAATTTCAAGGAGACCTCCTGAAGAGGCTCAATGAGGGGTCCAGTGAGGGCCAAGAGCACCTTGTTGAGACCCCATGTTGGAAATGATGGATGGCCGGAGGCCATAGACTGGAAGCGCCTCTGAGGAATAAACGGAAAAGAGGATGAGAGGAAACCGACTCCGAGTCACCGCAGGTGAGAATAGAGGAAATGGCTGAAACCTGTCTCCTGAGAGTATTGAGAGAAAGACCCGACTTGAACCCATCCTGTAGACAGCCCAGAATATCAATGATGGAAGCAGCAGTGGGAAGAACCTTCTTGCGGCGACACCAAGCAGAGAAGGCCATCCAAGTGGCATTATAGATACGGTTGGTCGACTCGCGACGAGAAGCCTGGATAGTAGAAATTATCTCTGAAGGGACCCTAGCCTTGGACAGGAGGAACCGCTCAACCTCCAAGCGGTCAGCCGGAGCCACCGAGGATTGGGATGTGCTAGACGGCCCTGCCACAGAGAGATCCTGTCGTCCGGAACCTGCCAATGAGGTACAACGGAGAGAGCCACCAGATCCGCAAACCACAGGTGTCGGGGCCAGTAGGGAGCCAGAAGGACAAGCATGGCTTGCTCCTGCAACAGTGTCCTGATGACCCTGGAGATGAGGGGAAGAAGTGGGAAAGCATAAAGAAGAAGACCACAAGGCCACAGGCTGATCAAGGCGTCCACAGCTTCGGCTCCCTGGACAGGGAACCTCGTGAAAAAACCTCGGGAGCAGGTGGTTGGCTCCGGACGCAAAGAGATCCATCGGTGGGAGACCGAAGCGTGTTGCAATGTCCTGGAACAGAAGTGGATCGAGACTCCACTCCATCTGGTCCACCACTGAGCGACTGAGAGCGTCCGCCTGGACATTCGAGGAGGCATGGATGGAAGCCAAGTGACACTTCGCTCACCTGATGAGACAGGAAGCTTCCCGCATGAGGGCTTTGGAGCGGGTCCCTCCTTGTCTGTTTATGTGGGCCTTGGTCACTACGTTGTCCGTCCTGATCAAAACATCCCGACCCCGAAGGAGAGGGGCAAATTTGCGAAGGGCCTGGTAGATTGCTCTAAGCTCCAGAATGTTGATGTGAAGGCCTAGCTCTGGGATGGACCACTGTCCCTGAGCCAGATGAGACCCCAAGTGAGCCCCCATCCGAAGAGACTGCGTCCATGGTGATGCTTACTTGCTGAGGGTCTCTGAATAGACAACCCTTTGCTACTGCCGGGGAGGTCCACCAGATTAAGGACCGAAGGACTGCTGGAGGTAGGGGAACTCGGGTTGCTGATGTGCTCCTGCGGGTCCGTTGAAACGGAAGCAAAAAACCACTGAAGATCTCGAGACCAGGGAGTGATCCCAAAGGCCGAAATCATCTTTCCCAATAAGCGGGAAAGGTCCAGGAGGGAAAATGAACGGGAAGCCCTAACCTGGTCAGCCAAGTCAACAATGCTGCCTGATGTTCCTGCGTAAGGGAACCTGTAAACTCAGTGTCAATAACTGCCCTTAAATGCTGAATGCAAGTGGAAGGAACCAAATTGCTCTTGGAAAGATTAACCCCCAAAAAACCCATGAGACTGCAAGGTCTGAAGGGTGACCTGAACATCCTTGTTACCCTGGGCTTCTGAACTAGATAAGACAAGAATATCATCTAAGTAACACAAAATCCTAACAGGAAAGGACCTCATGGGCCTGTAAGGGAAGCCATGATCTTCGTGAAGACTCTAGGAGCCGAAGATAGACTAAAGGGGAGGGCTCTATACTGATAATGCCTACCCTGATAACAAAAATGAAGAAATTTCCGATGTTCAGGAAATATGGGCACATGAAGATAAGCTTCCGTCAAGTCGATGGAAGACAAAAAATCACCCTGACGGATTGAGAGGAGAATAGTCTGGAAGGATTCCATCTTGAACCGGCGATAGACTATATACCTGTTCAAGGATTTAAGATTCAATATGGCCCTCCAGCCTCCAGAAGCCTTGGGAACTAAAAATAAACGAGAATAAAACCCCTGGCGGACCTCCAACTGGGGAACACTTTGGATAGCCCTAATATCTAATGGGTATTGAATAGCCTCCTCCAGCAGAACCCTCTTGGTTCTGACATGGGAAACCAGCACTTGACAAACAAGCTAGGGGGAACCGAAGAAATTCAAGGGTTAAACCCAATCTAATTGTGCGCCTAATCCAGGGGTCTGAAACCGAAATTTCCCACTGGTCAGCAAAATATGCCAACTGACCTCCAATTATGGGGCCAGGAATTGGGAAGGGAGAACTAACGGAATGGGCGACCCCAACCTCCTCTGAAGGGCCTGTGGAAAGAGAAACGGGACCCCTGCCTGACCTGGAAATTCTGATGTTGTCCACCTCTGGGCTGAGAGGAACGTTGAGGCCTGGTTTGGAATGAAGAGTAGTCGGAGAGAAAGGAATGGGAGCAAAAGGAACTCTGCTGACGAAAATCAGATCTCCTCAATAAGGAAGGCAGAACCTTGCGGTGATCCTTCGTCTCAATGAGAAGCGGATCCAACGCTGAGCCGAAGAGCATGTCCCCCAAGAAAGGGGCAGAAGCGAGCCTCCACTTGTTCCGGGCATCAGCCTGCCACTGCCGAAGCCATAGAAGTCTCGAAGATGTCACTGAAGCTCAGATAGCCTTCGCTGAAAACCTGGCCGTGTTCAGAGTGGCATCAGCAGAAAACTCAACAGCCGTCAGAATTTAGTTGATGTACTGGTGGGATCGCACATCAGAAGCAGGAAGCAGTTCCTGCAGTTGATGAAGCCAAAGTATGGAAGCCCTGTTAAAAAAAGGAACAGGCCGAAGAGGCCTGAATGGACTAAGCTGAAGCCTGGTGATCCTTGATCAAGGAACGTTCAGCCTTCTTATCTTCAGAAGGGACTCCTCTGACAGACCAGTAACAGGAGAAAATGAAGAAAGAGCAACCACAGGTGCATCTACAGAGGGAACTTGGAGAATGTTAGTAAATTCAGAAGCCATATTGTAAAACCTTTTGTCTAGACCACTAGGAATAGGGCCAGAGCTAGAAAAGACCATTGTTTTCGGACCACATCAGAAAACAGCTTGGGAGCTGGAACCACCTCTGCATGAATAGAAGGCTCCTGAAATAATGATGATGAAAAAAGATGCTGTGATGAAGGTGAAGCAGAAGCCTCCTTTTGGGTAGAAGAACATCCCAGGCCAGTAACATTTTGAGCCTTAAATAACGGATTTAAATAACTGAGGCTTAAAAAGCCCAATGAAAGAAGGCTGGTTTGGTTCCAGACCTTCATCTTCAGAAAGATCTTGGTCCAGGGCAATTTCACCTTCTGATAGTGAACCTGACTTGCATTGTCCTGGGAATCCCCCCTTTTTGCACAATCCACAGGATCAGAGACAGCCTGGGCCCTCACTGAGCGACTCTGCTGACTCACATAACTGGAAGCCTCAGAAAAGGCCCTTTGCTGCAGGCCTTCAGCAATGCCCTGCCTAATTGAAGAAGAAATAAGCTATGCCAAAGCAGGAGTTAAAGTCAAAAGAGCCTCAGCCCCTTGATTACCAGTTGGGACTGGAACCTCAAGGGGTTCTTGCCTGGGAGGGCCTGAACACACACAATGGGGGATAGAGGCCTAGCAGGTGAAAATACAGACGAAGCAACAGCAACCACATTTTCAACCTGAGTAGAATGATCTGGAGAAAAATCCCGTTCCATTTGCATTTGAGAAGGAGAAATAGCCACATTGGAAGTGAGAATGGCAGAATATTTAGAGGGCTCCACAGCAGGAGAGGAAACTTTAGAGGCCCCAGATGCAGCCTTCTGAAAAGCCTTTTCATGAGCTTGTGCTCCTGGACTCTTCCCTAGATGATGCAGCAGGATTAACACTCTTGGAATGAGAGGACCTAGTAGAAACTCTGGCTGCCTTGGAAGGATGAGGGTCCCCTGAAGATCCTTCTTTAGGATCAGAAGTATGGCCTCTCTTCCCTTTAGCCTGAGATTTATTGCTCCTGGCATCTGCCATATTGGAGACTGAAAAAACTTTCAGTTTAGAAATTGAGGCCAAATGGGGGATAACCACCCTCCAAACACACACACAGGGAACAATTGGTGGTTCAGGTAACTCACTGCACCAGGAGAGAGGCTGGAATGGTGCCAGAGGTCAGGATGGCCGAGCGAGAGCCTGGAAATAGCCACTAGCCAAAGGGCGTTAAAACGTGGCAAAATTAGGCGTGGAAAAGCCTCACACCAAGAACTTGCAGCAAACAGGGCTCCAACAGAAGCAGGAGGCAAGGAAACCTTCCCAAATGGCCCAAAAGGGCAGAATAATGCTGCTTGCAAGCGCGGCAGTGCTTCCGCACGTGCGCGCTGCTGCGGGGCTGCTCGCGGCCGCCGGAACGCTCCTAGCGCTCCCCAGCTGATTTTAAATGAATCCTGCTGCTCCGATTGAAAAAGCCAGCAAAAGAATAAAAAATCTAGGCAAAAAAGCTCTCCCCACGTGGAATTAATAGGGAGAGCTAAACAGACATGACTGTCCTGTACCAGACCGAGTTGAAAAACTGGATACAGGAAAAGGCGGGACTTCTTTTGAATGGCAGACTTGGTCCTATGACTACTGAATGAGTCACCTCCCAAGCGTGACCGGCGTTTCCTCCGTGACTGAGAACAGCTCGATCCTGTTGAACATGATGAAGTGGACACGTTCCTCAATGCTATCAGTATAACCACCTGCCAATTAGATCCCTGTCCCTCCTGGTTGGTGAAAGCCTCCAGAACAGTGACAGCCGAATAAGTTCAGGCAATGATAAAGGAGGGCACATTTCCAGGACCTTTTAAGGAAGTACTGGTTTGCCCACTCCTCAAAAAAAAAAATAAAAAAAAAAATCATTGATTGATTCTACCTGCCTGGACAATTTTCGTATAGTTTCCCATTCTCCCTTTTGGGGAAGGTGGTAGAAAAGGTGATTGCTTGGCAGCTTCAGAGAGTCCAGGATGAAACGAATTATCTCGACCTCTTCCAGTTAGGTTTCGGGCCTGGTTATGGGGTAGGAAAAGCATTGCCATACTTACAAATGATCTTTGGCGAAAGTGGGATGGGGATAGTACATTCATCATTGCTCTCCTTGACATCTTAATGATTTTTCGATACCATTGACCATAGTATCCTTTGAGGCCAGCTGTGAGGTTTGGGGTTGGGCTGCAGTTTTCACTGATTTGGCTCCTTCCTCCAAGGCCAGTCCAAATCGGTGTTGATAGGGAGTGAGAGATCCAGTCCACAGGGCTCAGTCTCCACTCCTTTTTAACATCTTCATGAAGCCCCTGGGTGAGATCTTTCATCATCATGAGGTGAGGTACAAACAGTTTGCTGTTGATATTCAAATTTCCATCTCCATCCCAGGTGACCCAAGCAGCGTCTTGAGGCTGAGAGGGTGTGGAGGGAGAGAACAGAACAGAGCTGGAAGGGACCCTGGAGGACTTCTAGTCCAGCCTCCTGCTCAACAGGAGATCCTATACTATTTCAGATAAGTGGCTGTCTAGTCTCTTCTTAGAAACTTCCAGTAATGGAGTGCCCATGATTTCTGAAGGCAAGCTATTCCACGTATTAATTGTCCTCACTGTTAGGAAGTTTCTCCTTAATTCCAGGTTGCTTCTCTCTTTGGTTAGTTTTCAACCATTGTTTCTTGTCCTGCCCTCCAGTGCTTTGGAAAATACTATGAACCCCTATTTTTTTTGTGGCAGCCCCTGAAATACTGGAATACTGCTACCATGTCACCCCTAGTTCTTCTTTTCTTTAAACTAGCCAAACCCAAATCCTGCAGCCGTTCTTCATGTTTTAGTCTCTAGACCTTTGATCATCTCAGCTGCTCTTTTCTGAACTTTTTCCAGACATCAGCTCAACCCTGGTAAGACTAAGCGGCTTTGGGTGCATTAGAGCTTCCAGCTCCAGGATTTAACATATTTAGCTCTGGATGGGATTTGCTTTGTCACAAACAGACCCAGTGCACAATATGGCGGTTCTCCTGGATTTGCAACTCCTCCTCAATGAGCAGGTGGTGGTCATGTCTAGGAGGGCCTTTGTGTTGTGCGCCAGTTGCACCCTTTCCTAGGTTGGGATAACTGTGCTCAGTTATCTCATGACTGGACTACTACAATGTACTCTACATGGGGCTGCCCTTGAAGAGTATCAGAAGCTTCAGCCATTCCTGGGTCCCGTAGGTATAAGGATATTAAGCACTTACCTATGTTCCTGGTAAAGTATTCTCGACATAAGTGTAGATCATTTTCACAAGCGATAAGAATAATCTCTGACAAGCTCTACATTAAAAAAAAAGAAAAAAAAAGAACTGAATTAGTTGATATAGCTTACAGCTAAATATTCCATTAAAAAAATAGAGATAACACCCACCTTATTTTGTTTGTGTTCCATAACTGTTCTGAAAGAAGGTTGTTTAGATAATAACTTGCCACCTGCCGACTCCACAATCGATTTCATAGTATATAGGCTAGGACAAATTCCAGGAGTAATATAGAAATATTTCCCCTAAAATAAGAAAAGTTCAAAGCACATTTACATTTTACCCATTTCTATGTATGTATTTAAAAGTATTTATATGTTTCTACTTTTTTCGAATGATGTTTACAGGCACAAAAGCCTTTGCAAAAAATATGTTTTTTGTCTTAGAAAATGTATTTATGGACTTGTTTGATCATGGAAAATTGTGATTTTATGTGACAATAGATGAAGGATGCATGAGAATGGACTGCCACAAGGAAATGTATTGTCTCCAACGTTGTATAACATATACAAACGATCAACCAATCCCCTACAATAAATATCTATTCATCTATGGAGATGATATAGCACTGAATTTATCAGAATCAACTTTTGATGTGGTAGCTGGGAAACGTATGGTAGCACTTGAAAAATTAGGATGATATTACACCATCAACAATTTAAAGCCCAACCCAAACAAGACCCAAGTATTGCTTTCCACCTCCGAAATCAAGATGCAAGGGAAGAGTTGGATGCTATGGGGCAAGGGAACAGACTATAGCTCTGTCCAACACCAAAATATCTGTGTGACACCTGACAGATGCTCTCTTTTAAACAGCATTGCCTGAACACTAAGGCTAAATCTGCTCGAGGAACAGTATCATCAGAAAATTGATAAGCTATAAGTGGGTAATGCAACCGTCTACATTGCACACATCAGATTTGAGCATCTCTGCAGCGGAGTATGCTGCTCCAATGTGGCGTTTCTCTGCATATGCAAAACAACGCTTCTCTGCATACGCGAAACAAGTTGATATAGCCTTCAATGAAACAGTACACATAGTGACACAGGTGGTCTCAAACCTACACTAATTGCGAAAATATATCCTCTCGCTGGCATTGCCCCAGCTAAGATCAGGACAGAAGTAGCTGAGAGAACTAAGCAAGAGAATGATTCTCGGCATTCTCTGAATGGACATGTGCCCCAAGTCCCAAATATAGGAACATTATAGCAAGAAAAAAACATTCTTGAGGGTACACAAGGAACACTGAATTCACAGAAAAGACAATTATCTACATTTATTCCTGACCCATGTGGACTTTTGCAAAAAACAGAAGAAGTTGAACTTATAATTTATGATTTTGAAGACCAGATAGCATAAGATTATAGAAAGAAGAGATGAAAAGATAAATTTAGAATTGTACTTATAACTGTTATAAAGATCAGAAATCATTTTTAATACCTTTTTTCTTCTATTTTGACTTTCTTCTTTCTTCTTTCCGCTTTTAGCTTTCTCTTTAATTTCTATTTTTTCTTCCTTATTCTATAATAGTTTGTATTAGTTTTTATTTTTGTGTGGGTGGGTGGGTTTTTATATGGGAGTGTAATGCTTGTAACTTTTTTGTCAAGCAGAAAATAATGCATCTTTTACACTTTAACATTCTAGAAAATTTGTAATAATAACTTCTCTGTTCACTATTTTGTGGAAATGCTAAATGAATCTTGTGCTCTAGAATGAAACTTGTTCTCTCATTTTAAAAACAAGGAACATTTCAGGCAGATAGCTGGTTTTAGTACATAAAGTACAATTGGTCTATTTATTTGAAATTGTTTGGTTTATATCCTACTCTTTCCTCCAGAAATTTATGAGGTTTACAAAAGATCATTCTCCCCTAAAACACCCTTCACTGTGAGGGAAGTTGAGAAGAGACTGAGTGACTAGCCCAAACAGATTTATTTTTCCTTTCTTATTACATTACCAGGCTGCTTAAAAGCATTTGTAACAGAATATGGCAAGCGCCCTGACAAAGTTAATTGGCTTAGAAGCTAGAGTTGTCAACCATACAATTCCTTCAACACATCCAGGAAAAATGTGTTTAAATTAGACATGTGACCATAGGTGAGATGCAAACAATGCTCTGCATCATCTTTTCTCCTACAAATCCAATTTTGAGGGACAATCCTACTGGTTAACTTCTTAACATGTTACCAAAGGTAACAGTTGTTCCTTTAAACACAAATGGAATGATCCACAAATCAAAATGCCAATAGATCATTTTATAAATGTCACAACATATTAGAAGTTGCTTATACAAGCAATTTCCTAGTAGGTCTTGTTTTCAGTTAATTCTCCATCATAAACTTTAAACTAATAATTCACATTGCCACCAAGAGTCAACATATAAAACTACCATATATAATATATAAAACTATAATATAAATTCTATCTGAAATTAACTGCACCTATAGAATTTTTCTAGAGAAGTCATTGATTCTACCTCCTAAGCACAATAGTCATGTCACATATGTCAAATTAAGATAGTTACTTGTGACTGGCTGGTAAACAGAATTAATCAATAAAGGACAACATTTCTAGCCAGGATTGAAATGAGGGGTCTTTGGTGCTTGCTTGTTTTATTGCAAATGTTTCATTATCCTAACTAGCTGCTAGTAAGGGGTGCTGTTTGTTGTCAGTTTATATACTGGTGATTTGCCTGTCTGTTTGGGAGCCGGCAATCTTAGAGATTCTTTGGTTAGGCTGTTTATTAAACAGACTCGTTTAAACACACTGCAGCAACGCAGAATAGCAGAAAAAGTAAATGGAGCATCTATACAACACATTCCAACATGCAATTGTCAAAAAGTCCCTGACCATTCAACCCAATACAGCACAACCTACACATACCCTAAAAGGAGTTGCACTGCCATACATAAAGAATATCTTAGAAACCACAAATAATCTCCTATAACCACATGGAATCAGCGTAGCACACAAGCCAACTAAAAGCCCTTCAAAATATCCTAAGCAAACCAGAAGACCAAGCAACCCCAGATGGAAAAACAGGAATCATCTATAACATACAGTGTAAGAACTGCAACAACCACTACATAGGACAAACAGGTAGAAATCCATGAACGCCAACTGGCAGTCAGAAGACATGATAAAAATTCTTTAATTTCACAGCATATAAACAGATTTAACCATAGTTTCAATTGGAAAAATATGACAACCCTAGACCAGGCCAAATCCAAAAATGCCAGGGAATTTCTAGAAGCCTGTCACTCTGACAAATCAGCCATCAATAGACACAGACATTAACATCTACAGACTATGCAAAAGAGAAAAAGTTTCCAAGGTTAATTTCAGACCAACAATCAAGAAACTGCCAAAGTGCCATCAGTAAACAACCCAACCCAGTCTCCAATACCGCCCAGACCCACACAGACCAGGAAGACACCAGAATATATACTGACAGCAAACTCCTTACCAGCACTTATGAGGTTACCTAGTTTGGGTAATGAAACATCTGCAAGAAAGGAAACAAGCTCAGAGAGCACTGAGGACCCCTCATTTCATGCTACAAATATTTTCTTTTATTGGTAACACTAATGCAGTTCTAATCCACACTGTTTTTAGAAACTAAAAACATGAATTCCAACTAATTTTGGTCTATTAGTTATTTGTGCTATGTAGATTCACTTTTGAAGCAAATGGTATCCTGCTCAAGACATTAAATTCCATTTCCTTTCCAACTTGGTTTCCTTGTTCCCAATTTCTCTCAGGTTAGCCTTCTGTGGGTTTGGTTTTTTTTTTAGATTGAATGACATGGATTTCTCCCCTGGAATTATCCTTAAAAATTTGTTCTTTTGTTTCTGTAAACTACGTTGCTGATCTTACCCTCCAATATGTGACGATATATGGATCTGTAGCTCTCACTAAACCAACAGAATTGTACCTTAAAGAGTGGTGCCGCATGCGCTCTCTTTAGAGATTCTTCCAAACTGAAACAGAAAAGGACTTCAGCCTCTGCATCTCGGAGCATGTAGCTTTGTTCTTCTATAAAAAGGTGTAGGGGAAGGTGGGGGGACATAATTTTAATTTTTCAAAACACAAGATGGTGAAAGCATTTACTCATTCTTAAGAATTATTCTGAGAAAGTTTGAGATGCTTAAAAGTCACCTTACCACTAGCAGTTAAAAGTTTTAAATACCTCATTAATGTTCACTAAGTTTACAGAGTGGAAGATCAGCCATTGGATTGACTTATTAAAGCTGCATTAATGCCTTTAAAGAATGCATGTAAAAACTGCAATACAGGAAGTTCTTGGGTTAGGATCCCAATTGGGACTAGGAGTACCATCACTAAGCAGTGCATCATGAAGTGCATCATCACTTGGTTGCACTGCTTACTGACGGCCATCTTGGCAGTACGAGTGGCCCTCATAAACCCAGGACCATGCTAACTGTTAAGAAGTGAGGAGTGGGGGATGCTACGGGAGGGAGTGGGGAAATGCGGTCAACTGCTATAAAGTGCAGATGGGCTGGCAGAAGCTGTGGCTGAGTGGGAGGCTGCTATGGGTGGGCGGGCACTATGGAAGGCGGATGGATGTTACAGAGTACAAGATCCCTGGGGTCAATTTAGAAGAGCAACCTAGGACCTTCCCTGCCAGCTTTGCCACTATTTTTTCCTGTGAGAAGCTGACAGGAAAGGTTACAAATGGCAAATACATGACTGTGGCTCACTGCAATATTCTAACTGCAAGCAGGACACTCAAGTGCCTTGGTTGTAATCGTGTGACCATGGAAATGCTTCAATGGCCAGAACTTCAAGATTTGGTCCTACATCCATTTTTTCAGCACTGCCAAATTCTGAACAGTCAATGACAAATGAACAGAAGCCAAGCACCTCATGGAAGATGAAGAACTGGGGGGAGGGAGGGAGTAGAGGAGGACAAAGAAGAGGGGGTCAACCTAGTCTCCAAAGCACCTGAAGGAAGGACAAGAAGCAATGGAGGGAAACTAATCAAGAAGAGATCCAACCTATAACTAAGGAGAAATTTCCTGACAGTTACAATTAATCAGTGGAATGACTTGTTTCCAGTGTGAGTGTTCCAACACTGGAGGTTTTAAGAAGAGATTGGGCAATTATTTGTCTGAATGATATGCTTGAGCAGTGGGTTGGATTAGAAGATCTCCAAGGTCCCTTCCAACTCTGCTTTTCTATTATATATCACACTCTTTAGATTACTAAAACAGAGGAGTTAGAGGTAGAGTCAGAAATGGATTTTTGGATGAATTGATTTGTAAGAGACCAGTTTCAAATTGATGCAGCAGTTTGTTCTATTCTAGTTAAGCATAATAAAAATAGTATTTTACAGGAAAAAATATTTATTCTAATTACTTCAGTGAAGTTAATTTACTTGTAAACCAAAGGACATCAGTTCCAATCTGTCACATTTTAAGGAAGGACTCCACAATACAACTCTTACTTTGTTCAACATGGCCATTTACTAACCTATAAATTTCTGACATTTGAAACATTCTTCCAACCATTCCGGTGTTACAATATGTTTTGCAACTGAAACTGCTGTCAGGAATTTTACAGTGCGGGTTACTTTACTAGCTATCACATGGGTACACTTCTGAGCAGACTCTGCTATGTCACCTCCAAGAACATAGATTTTCTAAAAATGGAAGAAAAAGGGGAAAAACCAAAGTTTTAGAACTTTTAGTCATAGGCCATAGGACAATAGACTAGAGAATGAATTGTGATTATACGCTCAATGGACAACCATGTACATGAAAAAAATACTTTTGAAAAACAATGCGCAATTATTACAAAGTGATGTTTTGATACATGGCATGATCCAGTCAGACATTCAATTTGTCAGTAGAGATAATCAACACACTGTAAAATCAACCCTAAAGTCATATGAAATCTTTTAATTCAAGAAGGAATTCACCTTTATGTACTGATGTACTTGACCAGGCTCAAATCCTGTAAAAAGAACCACTGGTGTCAATTCTGGTGGCAGTTTTTTTGTAGGTGTTGGCAAGTCTTCAATTCTAGAAATATAAAATTAACTTAATGTTATTTTTAACTTTTAAAATCAAGTAACTTAATAATTATTTCCTAAATCCAAAATTAGGACAACAGCATTTAGTGCTCTGCAATGCTAAATGTCTAAATTAAAGAATTCTTTTTTCATTTAGTAAATTATAAAATAAAAGGGGCATGTCTACTTTTGCTGTGATGTTTCATATTCCTTTGACATGTCTCTCACTTCCAAATGTTTGCTCCTTGATTTGTCCCCATGGTTATATTTTTTTTCAGATATGTGTAATTCAAAAATGTATGAAGTTTAAAATCTAAAAACAATTTCATTTCAGTGTCAAGACCATTTCCAAGGAAATATTGAATTGCTTAGCATTGTCATTTTCTTACCTTGGCCTCTTGATTGAAGGTTGAATTACTGGTTCATTCTGCTTTGGTTTAAGTGGTAATCTCACATTCTACAATTAGACAAAGTATACATTTGGGTTTCTTAAGCACTATTTAGAGTTTTGTACCAATATCTTTAAATATATATAAAAACATACATTGTATTAAAATCATGTAAGTGTATAGAGCAACCTTCCCCCTGCCAACTCATAAAATTACATTCCAGGGAAATAACTATATTTAGTCATAATGCTGCTGTAGAAAAAGATACATGGATTATGTACTTAAATGTTTTGTGATGGTTTCCAAACAATTTTATTTTAAGTATGCTATCTAGCTTAGTTCATCAATTATTACATAAGCAATTAAAATATTCATAGTAGAGAAGTCAAGCCCCCAAGACATGAAGAACACAGAGACCCACCTTCATATATATCGCAAGTTCAGGATCTGGTATTATACACATAAGTAGAAATACTCCTATGCGAAATGCTGAGCTCAAGCAACTGGGAAGATAAGATGACATGGGACACCTAATGTGATGGCTCCTCTCTCTATACTGGGAGATCCATGGTATCTTCCTGGTTTGCTGAGATGTAGTTGCAGAAGTAATGCTTGGAGCAATGGTGCAGGAAGACCAAAAGGGATTCTGACCAAGCACAAATATAACTTCAAAACTACACAATAGCAAGAGGCAACTTAAAGTATAGTTGTTCTCCCAAACTGTGCTATAGGCTATCAGCTGTTGGTGTTGTTCAGAGTGAGCAATTCACTTCTTGGGAGTGAATTTGCTCTTAGATTGCCTATTTGATTGTTGCAACTAATTTGCACAGCACTTTGTTGATGAAGTTGCCAATTCCTCCTGGGTGTGTCTGGTGTGGTTACTGGCCTTGAATTTTGCTGTTATTTGGAACATTTTATGCCCTGCAGAGTCTTGGAGAGGATACTCCTTTGTTTCTAACCACTTGTAAGCTGGACATACATTCCTCTTAAGACTGAGAGCATGTAATAGACCACATTGGGAGATGACCAGTCAACACCTCATTTCAGGAGTAATTGATACTGGCATCCCTTTTCCTCCTCTTCAGAAAACCATCCCTGGATTTTCTCCCTCTTCATCATTGTGTAGGAGGAAGAATAAAGTAGAACTGAATTTCATGCTAAGAGAATCATAAATTTAAATGGGGGTGCAACATTAATGCAAAAGAGCGTACAACAGAATTCAGGAACTGGATAAGACTCCCCCCACCCCTCAACTGAAGAACTAGTTAGAGCTCTGCAAGTAATAAAAAGTGTTCTGATTGAGTGAAACTAAATTCAGGTTTATTCATCTTCCTATAAGAGAAAGCAGCAAGCACTTGAGCCTGGCACTTTATGGAAACCCCTTCTTACTGGGAGTGTTTTTGTCCCAATTAGTGATCATAAACAAGCTGGAAATTCCTGGTCAATTGGGCAAATAACACAGACACTGCATCTGATTTCCAAGGAAGGAAAGAAATGTAATGATCAGGTATAGAATCTGAGAAAATTTAACTAAAGAGTAATACAAAATATTTTAAACAATGTAAGTATTTTATAGTCCAGGATCTCTTCGCTTTTTCACATGTGTTCTTTTTTCTGTTCCCCATGCATAAAGATGTTTAAAGCATCATTACGTACCATTTGAAGTTCAGGTGACACCTTTAAAGGCACCCTCCAAGCATCTGGAATTAATGAACAGAAAGAACAAGAAACTCTTACACCAAGGCATGGTTTCTGGGATGCTCCAGTACTTGGGTCAATATCCGTTAGGTACATCCACTCTTTTTAGCCAATTAAGACATACAATAAAAGCCCACAAAACATTCAAACATGATGCAATTGGCCTAGGTTGGATGAGTATAATGTGGTTTCATATAGTTTTTCCTATCATTTCTCTCTCTCCCTTAAACTAAAGGGAGAAATTAATGGATTAATTGACAGATTAAGTTGATAACGACAACTCAGAGCAATTAATTACATCATAGGAAAAAAGGCTACATTTAAAAACTCTGTTTTAAGTCAGATTTCCCATTAATAATCATCTATAGAGCTAGATGATGCTGTTGTAAGAGATAATTCATATTAAAAGATGTTTCATGAAATCTTCCCTTTGAATTGAATCTTCCATTTCTTCTTCTTTTGGCTAGGCTATACTTCTGCAGAAAGAACTGAAAAATGAAATGCCTATGAAATAAAATATTGCTAGACTAGAATTTTTTTTCTTCAGATGGACATGTTTATTTGTATCTAAGAAATGATTTAAAAGGTTTTATTTATTCAGTATACAGATTAATGTTAGCATAACTACCGTATATACTCGAATATAAGCCGAGTTTTTCAGCATGTTTTTCAGGCTGAAAAAGCCCCCCTCGGCTTATATTCAAGTCACGAAAAAATGTCTTTTTAAAAGAAAACAAATGAGTAGACTTGTGTCTGCAAAAATAGAAAAAACAGCCCCTTTCAGCTTCAGTATAGGTTAATTACCATATGTTGATTTGAACAGCCTCCCGACTCTCAGCTGATTTGCTCTCAGCTGTTTTGTTCTAGCTGCAAAGAGTCTTGCTGGAGCACATTTTTTTTTCTCCTTGTGCAATTCAAGCTGAAAATGAAACTGAAACTAAAGCAGGTTGTTGCCTTTGCTGTTTGCTTGCCACATTGGAAAGGCAGATTTCTTTTCTTTTTCCTCATCAGAAAAGGTAGGTGCAAACAATGGGAAATTTATGGCAGATGGCAAAAGAGGAGAGCTCAAGATTTTAAAACACAAAAGAAAAAAAAGCTCTATTTAACTAGGGAATTGTAATAATTGAGATACTATTAATTGTATATTGTGTTGAAAGCAGAAATGGTTAAGTTGTGGTTTGGAAGAATATATGGGGGAAATTATTTGGTTTATTATTATTGGTAAATATAATTACCAGTAATTGATTTGTAAGAAATTGGATTGCATGGAAATAATTGAAATATTCATGTTCATATTGATTAATATACAAAAAAGATAGTTATATAACTAATTGATTTATATTAAAATGTTGAATTTGTATTAAACAACTATAATATTACATAATTAACCAATGTGAGGATAGATATAAAAATAGATGACAATGGGAAGGGGTATAATATAGAATAGAAGTGAAAAATTGAATTTGATTAAGATTAGAGATGAGGATGAAGGGTAATATTGGTTTTTTAAAAAATAGATGAGGAATAAATATGGCAAAAAGGAAATATAGAAATTGTAAATTTAAGTGAAATGACTAAACTCTGTTTAAATTTGCCAAACCGGCCAAATACTCTGCTCAAAGAAAATACATTGTATGTTTGTATGTGTGTTTCTAATTATTGCTATTTATTCATATTTGTTCTCTTTTATTCTTTAAAGTTTAACAATTCATTCTTTATCTTGATATCTTGATATTTGTTTGGGGTTGGTTTTCTTCCCTTTCATCTTTTTTATTGTACAGCAATCTTTCTCCTCAAACCTACCACCTCTCTCTTTGAGAAAGGGGGGAGAAAGAGAATGAGAGAGAGAGTGGGGGAGAGAGAGAGAGAAAGAGGGGGAGAGAGAAAGAATGAGAAAGAGAGGGGAAGGGAGAAATGGTCGTAAGTTCGAGGACTGGTCACAAGTACGAGGACCAGTCAAAAATTACTTTTTCAGCCCTCTGAGTAGTCCATATGCACAAAAGGACTACCCAGAGGGCTGAAAAAAGTGATTTCTGACAGGTCCTCGCACTTTTGACCGGTCTTTTTTTATTTTGAAATTTACCAGTAGCTGCTGCATTTCCCACCCCCGGCTTATACTCGAGTCAATAAGTTTTCCCAGTTTTTTGTGGTAAAATTGGGGGCCTCGGCTTATATTCGGGTCGGCTTATACTCGAGTATATACGGTAATCAAATATTACTTTACCACCTGCTCTAAATTTAAAGAAAGTTCTATACTTTAAAAAATAAACTTAGATTTGAAACTAAAGACAATCAATGGTTAATTTAGTTTTAAAATTATTTTTATTTTTATGCATATTACAAATAAATCTTATTAAACTTTAAGATCCTTATTTTTGTCAACATAGTTAGTTTGTACTATCAAAAGGAGCACACACATAGTGCATATAATGGAATGTCCAAAAGATACAACAAATTATTATTTTGCACTGAAATGCAATGTTTGTAAAGTTTTGCAAATCTTCTTACCAAGAAGGTTTGGAACTAGATGCTGATTAGGAGCAAAGGGTTCTTGAAGATTGAAAACTGTGTATCGATTGTGCTGCATTTGCCGCAAAGCTTCAAAATTTCCAAGTAAGATATCACAGAGCCATTGTACATTAACGCAAGGTATCCTCCATTCTTTGGCTTTTTCATACTTTACACCAGTTGGCCTTGAAATGAGCAAAAAAGTCAATGACAGGAAGTAAGTCAGAACAGCTTTTCCCAAGATGATGTTTTCCAAATATATTAGGACTGCATCCCCAAATTCTCAAACCATGTATCTTTCAGTAAGCACTCAGGGTGTGGAAGACTATCAATATTGCTAATTTGTTAAATTTTACAACAAATAGTACTTATTATAAATTCCATAGTATTTATATTATTTTTTATGAAAATGAAAAATGATTTTGGACGTCTTAAACAATTGGAACATACAATTTTGAGGGCTTCAATGCTTGTTTTTATAAAATAAAAATAGACAGTAAAACGTAACATTGTAAATGAAGAAGAATGTACTCCAACATTTTTAATATAACAGCATAACATAGCCAGGAAAACTAAATGCTTTTATTCTGAAAAACGGCTGTTAGAAAAGCAGACATAAAACTGGATCCATTCAGTATTATCCACATTATTATTCCAAACAGCACTTACGCTTTACAGATAAGAATGGTGTTACTGCGACAAAGATAGCCTGTGTATTTTGCTCCTGCTACGTAGGCCATCAACTTGAGATCAACTCTGTCCCCATCCACAAAACCTGTTACAGCAATTATCTGGACAGAAACAAATGAAACAACTGTAAATATGTTGGTTATTTTATTTTTCTTTAAGTGACGTTAACCTTTAACTAATTCAGTATTTCTCAAAACAAGATGCAATAGCAACTCCCAGAATAGATTCATGTTCCAGATTTCCTATACATGGGCTAGAATACAAACCCTACAATACAATCTTCTTTAACAGGAAGCCTGTCTTAGTGAGTTAACTCCAAAAGACGAGAAGAAAGGTTAAACCTCTATGCCTCCGTGCTACAGGGCCTTATCTCTTGTAGAAGTTTCAAGGCAGAGAGACAACCAGCCTTCTCCCTTTGTTGTCATTAAGTCAAAATACAGGGGGGCAAGACCCCTTTCTCTCTCATGCACTGGATTTAGGAGTGTGAAGTCAGTCCAGACATACCTGAAAAACAGATGGTGGGAAGAGGAATGACTAAGCTATTATCCCAAAACTAGGAGACTGGGCTCACACTCCACAAAAAAAGAAAAAGTCTGAGGGCCTTTCTGATTTGAAATCTCCCTCTGGTTTCCTAGATTGAGACAACAGGAGTACCTTTTAATAGCTCTGATTCTCTAATTCTATCCCCTCTGGAAGAAAATTACAGTAGGTTTGGGTTCCAGGGGGTAAATACTGTCAACATGCTTCACACTGCCTTTACAATTAGTAAAGAAAGTTCACTAGGACAAAATACAGAAGTTAGAGACCACACTGTATCAACGCTAAAAGCACTAACACTGACTGGCAATTTGTTTCCAAATGAAATACAACATGGTGCAGGTAGTCCTGGTTGAACCACCACTCATTTACAAAGAACAACCAAAGTTACAATGCTGAATGCAGTTACTATGCGTTCTTATAAACTGTGACTATCGCAGCATCTCTATGGTTACATGATTGTGATTCAGACACTTGGCAACCAATTCACAATTATAATGGCTGCAGTGTTCCACAACCACGTGATGGCATTTCCCACCTTCACAGCCAGATTCTGACAAGCAAAGTCAATGAGAAAGCTCGCAGGAGGTCACAAATGGCAATTCTGTGACCACGGGATACTGCAATCACATGGGGTTCACCTAACAATAGCACCTAGAAGTATCACAATTGTTGGTGTAAATCACTGAGTTTTATAATGTCAGTTAATGATGGGAATTCCCAGTTCCAATTACCATTCCTAAGCAAGGATTAGCTGCAGTTATTACTTGAGTCCAGCATATTAATGATTGAAAATGGCCAAATTTTAGCATTCCCCCCTCAAATATTAATAGCGGTCCCACACCATCTCTTAACCACCCAACTGTTCTCAAATTCTCCAGAATTTGCCATTTTTCAGGCAGATTTCTGACTTCTGGGGAAGGACATTTTCACAGCTTTAAAGCTGTGAATAGTAGTGGGAGAACTGTAGGAGGCAAACCTGCAAGATTGTATTGTCTAACTGTGTTAGTTTTTCTAAAAATGGAGCACTATGTATTTACTCATTTTTGAACTCTAAATAATAACAGCAGTAATTTCAAAACAAAAATTTAAGATTAAGCTTCCTTACGTGCTGAGAACATGGTTTTCCTCCAGGTGGAAATGCTACAGGAAAATGAAGAGCTCGATGGGGTGGTACCATTTTCTTCTTTTTTAGCACAGTATTCAGCCAGTGGGCAGTGATGCATCTTTTCCTTTCTTTCAAAGCCTACAATATTCACATGTGCAGCAGAACATTGTTACTATACATTTTAATTTACCACATTTTATAAGTACTATATAAAAATATTTTTTAAAAGATGAACAAAATGCATTCTTGGTGTATTCAATTTTCAGTTACAACTTTTAAATCAACGCTGGGGTCTGAAAGTTTAGATATGTATGCTATAGTACATAACGCCAAATGTTGTATGGCATTTACTTCTTAAATTCACCTCTTGAATTATGTAGTATGACTTCTTCTATTTTTTCTCCATAATAATAACCAGTAGATAAACTTATTTGAGAAAAAGCAACTGCCTTCTTCATCTAGTGCTGTCAGTAAATTTCATAGTTCTCATTCATCACCTTAAACATTACACCATTATGTCCCGAAGGTATTTTTTCAAGAGGCAACTGGACTTTCTGGGGGGTTTTTTGAAGACATTTCGCTTCTTACTCAAGAAGCTTCTTCAGCTGAGGTCATCCTCAATTCCATTTGAAAATGAAAAGTGGAGGTACTTGCCTCACAAACATGATACAAGAAAACATTATCACATTAGCCTTCATGGACTACAGGCACTCATAAAGGTCTAAAAATCTTGCTGTGTTCCTGAGCCTGGGATGCTGAATGTATTGGAGCTCATTTTCCTGACTTTACTGTTAACTAGCCAAATATCTTAGCTGCTATACGATACTTATTTCTTTTAGATAAATATTTTTACTTAGGGTTTTTTTTATTATTTTAAAATATTTTTATTATTTCAACTGTATAGATTTTGAATTGTAAGCCTCTCAGAATTATTGAGTTGGGCTGTAGAATTTGAATGAATACATTTCAAAAATACCTCTGTTATTATTGCTTTGTATTAAAACACTATTTGTTTTTTGTTAACTGCTTTTCATTTTTCACCTTTATTTCAAGAACACTTAAGTCTGCACTCTACACATTTGCCTGCAAGTTATTTATGTCATTTACTTGTATCCCACCTTTATTATTTTTATGAATAACTAAGACACCTTCCTCCTCTATTTCCCCACAACAGGCCTGGGCAGTGGGTTGGGCTGAAAAAGAGTAAGTGATCTAAGGTCACCCAGCCAGCTTTCATGGGAATGATAGGACTAGAACTAGAACTAGAACCAGAACAGAATAACGGAGTTGGAAGAGACCTTGGAAGTCTTCTAGTCCAACCCCCTGCTTAGGCAAGATACCCTACACCCGTGATGGCGAGCCTATAGCACGCGTGCCACAGGTGGTACATGGAGCCATTTCTGTGGGCACAGGAGCCATTGCCATAAATCAGCTCCACCGCGCATGCGTGCATGTCTCCCGCCAACCAGCTGATTTTCGGGTCTCTGACACGCATGCGGGAGATGCATGCACATGCCCATGCTGCCCCTCCCGTCCCAGGAGTCTCCAAGTGGTCCATTTTGGATGCCAGGTAAGTACAGGCCTCGGGCAGAGGTTTTGGGAGGGTGAAAAACGGGCCTATTGAAGTCCAGAAATGGGCTGTTTCCGGCCTCCGGAGAGCCTCCAGGGGGCCAGGGAAAACCATTTTTGCCCTCCTGGAGGTTCCAGGAAAGCCCCCGGAGCCTGTGGAGGGCAAAAAATGGGACTACTGGAAGTCCGGAAATGAGCTGTTTCCAGTCTCTGGAGGCTTCTTGATTGCCTGCTAGGCGCAAAGTGGGGACTACACAGTAATCACACATGACTAGCCAGTAATTCAAGCCATTTTTCCCTAACATTGATAGACATCAAATATTAACAGAAGCAGCAGGAAAAAATCCTAGATTTAATTTGGATTTACTTTAATTTTGTTTGTTTTGCTCTTGAACCAATGAGACCCTTATTGTTTTGTTTTTGAGCCAATGAACAACTTCCTATAGTAGTTAAACTTTCTGGAAGAAAAGGGCAGAATATTAAGCTTCAAACTTCAAGATTTCATGTTTGGAGAGTTACATATTAATTGGATATACTCTCTGCTACTGATAATAAAAACTATACAAACTATATTTTAAAAACCTAGAAAGAGTTATCAGACTTTTACCATAATTAGAAATGATATATGGTGCTCTGTCATACCTGTGCATACATATTACTAAGTTGACTTTCACAAAGAAGATGTGTACATCGGCTTGTAAGTGTAGGATCAACTGTACCACCATGAATCTGGATTACCTAAAATAAAAATTAAGAAAAATGAAATAATGTCAGTGTAACATGATATAGAAATGTTTGAAACTACTCAGTTAACAGGAGAAAAAACCTAAAACAATGATGAAATACTGCATCTTTTGGTAAAAACAGGTATAGTTTGGATATTACTAAACACATTTTATTATAATTCATTTGTTACAAAGAAACTACTGCAAATTTATTTTAAAAAATAGGTTAATTTGATTTTTCATTAAAAATGTACTTAGAAATTCTGATTTGAAAAATATTCACAAATGGAACTGATATTCACCCTTTTCCAAGTTGCCAACAGTTGTTTATCAGACATCTGTTCAGGGTAATCAGCAATTGCAAAGACACAACCCAGTAAGAAATATTCTTCAGGAACTGGAAAAAAAATGCAGTTGAAATTAATCTAAAACACTTTTTTCTCTTAAATTATAATTAATGCAATCATCTACAATGATATGTATCAGAGGTAGGTTTCAGCAGGTTCTGACCAGTTCTGGAGAACTGGTAGCGGAAATTTTGAGTAGTTCGGAGAACCAGTAGTAAAAATACTGACTGGCCCCGCCCCCATCTATTCTCTGCCTCCCAAGTCTCAGCTGATTGGGAGAGAATGGAGATTTTGCAGTATCCTTCCCCTGCCACATCCACCAAGCCACACCCACCAAGTAATGCCACCCCCACAGAACCGGTAGTAAAAAAATTTGAAATCCACCACTGGTATGTACATTTAAAACTTGGTTCCTCTCAAACCGATCAATACTGAAATGCAGATGCCTGATCTTGTCTTTCAAATGCAGCAAAAGGCCTTCTTGCTAAGTGTCTGCAAAGCATTTCAATTCCCAAGTAGCCATTTTACAGATTCCAAGATTGAAACAAAGTTTAACCTTGAGAATTGTGTTTGAGAACAAATTACACTTTGCTCGATATTTTGACCAATATTATTCCAAGGTCCAAAAATTCCAACAGCAATTAGGCTGCTGCTTTGTGTTTTTCACATTGCATCCCTGTCATCCACTAGCTTAGCAGACAGCAGCGGAAACCAGTTGTGTCCATATAGTTGTTAGTTTAGAATGAAACAAGAAATGTGGGAATGGATTGTTGAGAAAGGAATCACATGAGACAGAAGTTAAGCTTGTCTACCTGTCTGATACTGCTATAAGAAAATTGCAATCCATGTGAATATGTGGACTGAATATTTTGAGGACAAGGTTTGACAAATATACCCAATATTAAAAGAAAGTTGACACAGAGAGAAACATATTGGATTCAGGTGCTAACTGGATTCAAAATTTAACCATTATATTTGAGATATCACTATTTGAAGCACAATGCAACTGAGTAATTAGGTTTTCTTCTAGTGGTTCTAGTATGAAGATAGGTAGGCAAGAAATAAATTTCCAGGTCAATCCAATTGATGAGACTTAAAGAACTGAACAGAGGTCCAAAAGTCCTAAGAGCAATCTTTTAAGCATTTTATCTATGTGCAAGAACTTCCTCAGGGCAGTAGCTATCCTTGATTTCTTTGGTTCCTCATATATAATAGCTTACAGCACAGCCTTTTCAGAACTGCCCTGCTTATCTACTAACATGGCTTCCTTCTTTCAGAAATCCACCCAAAGGGAAAAGGCTTGCCTTGCTGACAGCTGTTTTCAATGATCATGGATAGTGTACGTGCTAATACATTTGTATCAAATTTACTCTAGCTGATTTACTACTAACCAAATAGCCAAAATCATTTTTCTCTTATTTTAAACAATTTTGCCTCAATGTGCAAGAACAAAATAGATTTATCACTAATCTATCTCACAGGGTTGATCTTTGGAGGAAAACAGGAAGAAACACTAAGCAGGCCACCTTGAAATCCTGTACAAAAGTCAGGATGCATATAACTAATTAACCTACCTTCTACAGATGGGTCATGTCCAAACAGTTGATGCTGCTGCAGTTGTTGCTGCTGGGGATTCTGTGGGGTCTGAATTGGAACTTGATGGTGTAGTGTCTGAGATGTAGGAGTCAAGTGTTGTGGTGTCTGATTTTGCATTTGCATTTGCATCTGCTGCTGCTGCTGCTGCATTTGCTGTAAGTGCTGCTGCTGGAGTTGTTGCTGCTGGAGTTGCTGCTGCTGCTGATGCTGGTGCTGTAACTGCTGCAGGTTTTGCTGCTGAAGCTGCAATTGCTGCTGCCGCTGCTGCTGCAGGTGCTGCTGTTGCAATCGATGCAACTGCTGCTGCTGAAACGGCATGGGCTGTGGTGGGCGGTGCATTTGTTGCTGGGAGTGTACCAGTTGGGAAGGGAAGGGGAGCTGCTGCTGCTGCGGCTGTTGCTGTTGCGGCTGCTGAGAAAACTGGTGCTGATGGACTTGCTGCTGTTGGGCAAACTGATGCGGCTGCTGTGGGAAAGGCGGTTGGGGAATCTGAGCCTGTGGCGGCTGGGACTGTTGCTGCAGCTGCAGGAGCTGCTGAGCTTGGAGATGCAAGAGATGGTGATGCTGCTGTTGCTGCTGCTGCTGCTGCGGCAGTGGTGGCGGTGGCGGTTGCTGAGGCTGGTGATGCTGAGTCGGAGGCGGCTGCACTAAGCGCGTTTCCGGGGCCAGTTTGACCTGGCTAAGCAAGACTGCATTGGGATGCCCCTGCTGGCTGTGGTTTATCTGTGGCTCCAAAGTTTTTGTGGGTGCTGAAAGTGACTGTAAGATCTAGAAAACAGCACAGAGGCTTTATTATAGTTATAGTTTTATTATTTTTTTCCTAATATTTCTCCCGGGTAAAAGCTACCAGGATTATTCAGAACAAATCAAATAATAAAAACATAAAAACAGTAAGACTGAATTAAATATAAAGAACATTAAAGCAAAATGAAATTTGGAATTACTAGAGTTTTAAATAGTGGAAGTCCGGGGGGGGGGGG
>WNWU01013631.1:9390638-9445271 GCA_012654045.1 Ptyas mucosa | reverse complement strand
TTTAAATAGTGGAAGTCCAGGGGAGGGGGGGAGGGTGGCTGGGGAGGGTTAGGGTGGGAAAGGGAGGGAATTGTATTCTCTAGGTTTACTTGATTAATGTAATATAATATGTTGGGGGATGGGGGGGGGAAATAGGGGGAAAAATTTGTATTTGAAAAACTTTTTCAATAAAAAAAGAGCAAAATGAAAGCAAATACTCTAGCACAGGGGTGTCACGTTGTCGTCCTGTGACATATCACGACTTTTTTCCCGTTCGCTAAACTGGGGGTGGGCATAGCCAACGTGTGATGCATCTGGCCCGAGGGCCGCGAGTTTGACACCCCTGCTCTAGCATGTTTTCAAAAGCTGAGGAAGGAGAACATTATAGTTCTGAATAAAGTGCATCACTCCCATCAGTTTGACAAAGTGATATTACTGTCAAGGGATCTTTCCTGAAGATCTTAGTAAACAATGAGGCACATATAATAAATACACATTTCCTTAGTTTATTAGATATTTAGATAGACCAATATTTGGAGTTTAATCTGAAAAATAACTTGCATCGGTGAAACCTGCAACGCTGCTGTAGAAATGCTTTCTTGGTACTATGCCTTGGTTAATTGCTAACCTAATTAGGCTGTAGATAATTGCTTCCCATTAAGTCAAGACTTCAGAAATCTTACAAGTAGTTCACCAAAATACAGATACGCAAATAGAATTCTTCCTAGAACTACCATATAAAAATCGAAGACTAGGTAGAAAAGAAAAATGCCATTTTAAATTATGTTTTTATACTCCACCAGACTTTCAGAAAACATCCTACATTTTAACAACAAAGCAATCACATTCTTCTCTTCAAAATGCTCCTTTTACTTCTGAAGTTAACAGATAAATTAGGATCCTTATGTATTCAAAAAATCCAGAGTGGTCTAAGAGCTCCAAACAGAAAATCTTAAACCAACAACAAAATCTTCATTATGACAGGTAACAAGGGTGTTTGCAATTCTGCATGATCACTTCAGGGAAGTCCCAACTACTGATATAACATTAAGACAGAAAGTGTTCATTTTCAAGAATTGTTTCATCAACATATTCTTTAAAAGTACTTACATGTGCTACATTTGATTGTCTATTAACCTGCTGAATATCAGCATTATTGGTAATATTTCTTAGTGTCCGGACTGCAGGACTCCATGTTGCCATCATTTCAGGATGTCCAGAACTTTGCGGAGTTTGTACTGAAGCCATCATATTGTTTCTGATATCAGGAGACAAAATATTGCCTGGGACAGGTGGGACATTGGCACACAAATTAATCAATCCAGAGTCCTTGCCTGGAGTTAATGTGTGCTTTCTGGCAACAGTCTGTGGAACTTCAGCTGTGGTCCAATTCAAATTTCTTTCATGCTTTTCAGGAGAGGAATCTGATGAATCATCAAACATAAGCTCTCCTTTGTTTCTGTCAGCATCAATAGACTTAGGAGAGAAAGTTCGATTGCCCAAAGGAGATCCTTCTTGAGAAGATGGTGGACTTGATAACTTTTCATTAGTACTCCCTTCATTTTGGGAATCCTGTTCTTCATTTTCTTCCTCCTCCTCCTCCTCCTCCTCCTCCTCTTCCTCATATATTATTAAACGGGGATGATAGGGAACCTCATCTTTTTTGGTTTTATCAGATATAGAATCTAGAATCCAGTCAGGTGTCACAATTTTAATGTTCTCTCGTCTACTGGCACATTCGTATTTTTCCTGGAAAAACATTTCAAAAATGTTTGGAATGTAAATATTATAAATGCAAACTGAATGAATTCAAAAAGTTTCAAATGTCAGATTGCTGATAGATGAAACTTACTTACTCTGTAGTTGCTCAACTGGCTGCTCCTACCGATAGGTATCTCAGCTGAATTCATTATGCTGTTATTACTTACCAAACTCTACAAGTCACAGCGTCAGACTATATCAGGGACCCCTTTCCTGTCCATCCTATGAGATTATCTAGAGAGGACCTGTTTAGTATCTCATCTTCTCAAAAGGTGAGAGGAACATGTATCAGAAAAGAGATGTCCTTGATCAAGGGCCTAATGTTATGGAATAAATAGACTTCATAACTGTATCCAGCCTGCTCGCTTCTGATATGCCAAGGGGTGTTAAAAATGCTTGTTTTTCAGTGGCCAATCAATTGCTAACCTGGTTATTACTGGTGGCTAATTAGGTTTTCTTTATGCTGCTTTAATTGGGGGATTGGGAAAATGGTCTGGGAAAATGCCTTGGTTTACACAGAAGTTTTTACTTTATAAATAATTACCCAAAGTCTATCCCTACTCCTACTTTGGAGTAGGAGACATAATTTAATTGGAACTGTATGGTAGTTAATTAATAAAAAGTAAATAAAATAAAAATTAAACAAATGGATGGTAAAATCTGTGGCATTTGGATTATGTAGCACTGAGTCTTTCTTTAGAAAATAGCAGATATTCCAGTCCTGCTACTGTTTTCACTCTCTTTATCTCTCTCCATCCAGAGCTAGCCCCATACCCACTTACTATTGATGATATTATCTAGCTGGGTAATGAAATGTCTCCAAGAAAACAACCAAACTCAGAGCACCAAAGGCCTCACAGTTTAACCCTGACTATTCTATCCTATTCCCTTTTATTGGTAACACCTATTTTAGCTATGACACCACTTATTTGTAAATAACTTAAGCTAAAATTCATTATCCTTCATCAGAATATTTTATCAGTCCCCCAAACACAATTTTGCCTAGGAACATCTCAGCCAAATTTCTTTTGATTTCATCAAAAGTATGAAATGACTTCCATATTAATCCACTTACATATTGCTGATTCTTCTTAAAATGGTAGCATACTTACAAGACACAAACTATGTTGACCTGTATTCCATATGCTAAAACAACATTAACATGCATTAAAATTCTTACCCCTTTTGGTTCAGGCACAATCAAATGAGTACATTTTTTATTGAGGCTCAAACGGCAATCTCCACCATAAAATGTAATCAAAGCCCACAACATATTCCGATCTTCAGAGGAAACCTACCAAAAAAAGGTAAGTTACTTTAGTAAAAAATATTTTGAATTGTATATTGTATCATTTAGCAGCTTTGCAAAATATTTTACCTGAGACAGACAAGCAGCAACTCCAAAAAAGATCTGACAGGATTCAGGAGAAAAGCCATTTACTCTGATTTAATTAAGTCAAGGAAATAACATAAATAAAATGTAAAATGTATTAACCTAAACAAATGAAAAAATTCCCAAACTTCACAAGAAACTATGCATAATTTTGTGCATACCAAGTTTTCTAAAAAGAGAGAGCAGAAACTAATCTAGCATTATGCACTCAAAAGAGGAAATGAACTTGGTAGATTTGAGATCACAATCCTCCTTCTGCTACAAAATCATCAGATATATTTAAGTGAATACTTTGTCTTATGAACAAACAGGATGCTTTTTGGAAGTGTGTCCCACAAAACCCATAATATTGTGTTCCCCCGAAAATAAGACCTACCCAGAAAATAAGCCCTAGCCTGATTTTTAAGCATGCATCTAATAAACCCCTACCCCAAAAATGTGCCCTAATGAAGATCGTCATCAGCCCAGGGAGGGGTGTGCGTAGCCAGTACCAGAGGTGGCAAGGGCCGACAGTGTCTGGCAGCAGCCGCAGCCTGCACAACGCAGGTGAGTTGATTACATGTCCAAGCAGCAGGTGGAGCCAGAGGTGTGGGGGGGGGGAGGCAGGTGATCTGGATGTAACGCACAGGCTGCGGAAAAGTAGAGTCGGTTGGTTGGAGGAGGTGGGGGCCACAGGAGGCTCGTGTTCGTGCAGTAGCACCGGAGACAGAGGCATGGGGGGGAAAGGCAGGCAATCCTAATACTCCACACAGGCTGCAGGCAAGCCGAGATGTGAAGACAAGCCTTCTGCAACCACCCACCCACTCCGTCCTGTCTCTCAGCTTGCCGAGGCTCATGTGGTGAGTACAGATTGTCTGCCTTCTCCCCCTGCGCTCTGTCTCCGTCTGCTGCCAGAGCCGCCGCATGAAGATGAACCTCCTGTGGCCGTCTGCCCGATTCTCGGCCTGTGTGTGGCACGTCCGGCTTCCGTGCTTTCTCCCCTGCTGCTTGGATAGACAATCAACTCACCAACACTGAATGGACTGTGCAGACCCAGAGTGTGCCGTCCAAGGGGCTAGCAGGCTGCAGCTGCTCCTGGACATCAGCCCCCGCATGCTCACTTTTTGTGCACATGCTGGGGTGTGTGGTCCCCAACCACGCTGATTATCCTGAAATTGTGTCTCCTCAAAAATAAGCCCTAGTATTTATTTTGGAGTCCCAAAAATATAAGACCAGGTCTTATTTTCAGAGAAACATGGTATATATGTTTTGCAGCCTTTGTTTCCAATTATTTTAAGTATCAGGTTCAATCTATCTCACAAAATCATGGTTTTTGTATTTATGCATAACATTCAATTTGAGGGATTTAAAAATAATACCTACATCTATAGAGAGAAAATGGTAATCCTAAACTATACAGTTAACATTACATTTTCCCAGTGGGGAAATCCGAAGCAGTTTGCTATTGGTCCGCTGGCTGCGCATGCGCACTGCGTGCCAAACATGTGCTGTGTGTGCAAGCACAATACACATCAAATGCATGCTCTATACATGCGTATGCACAGTACACACCAAAAGAAGGCTTGGAAAGGTAAGTAGAAGCGAGGGGGGGGGGGATCAGCTATGGCATGCGATTTAGCTTTGCTAGAAAGCAGGATTTCCTGCTTTCTAGAAAAAGGATTTAGCAAAGCTAAATTGCACTGGACAGCTGATTCCACACACACACACACGTTGTTCTACTTACCTTCCCAAGTGTCCTTTTGGTGCATGCTGCACGCACGCGCATGCGCAGTACTTGCCAAAAGGAGGCTTGGAAAGGTAAGAGGAACAGCAAGGGTGGGGGGGGGGAATCAGCTGTGGCGCATCATTTAGCTTTGCTAGAAAGCAGGATTCGGAGGAACTGGTAGCTTTTTAAAACTTTTTTTTTACTACCGGTTCACCCGAACCGGAGCGAACCGGTAGCATTTCACCCCTGCAATTTCCTTCAAACACTGATTATGGCTTTGTAGATAAAAGGAGAAAAAAGTGGTCATTTGGGACAAAATTGGTGCCAATAAAAGAAATCAAAACGGAAACAAAACTCAATTTCAATAGTACTGTATATGTATTAAGCATCCTGAAACAAGTCTTTGATGTTAATTTCATGGACATATTATTCAGTTTTCTTGGAAGTATTACCAAAATGGTTTGTCTACCAAATAGTCTTCGTATGTCCTGGAAATCTCCTATCTACCTACCACGTTTCCTTTCCAAATCCAAACAAGATTGGCCAGATGTTGTTCCTACTGACACATACAATCAATTATCAATAATTGAAATACTTATTAAAGCTATCAAACATTTGATTTTTCCAGAAAAAGAAAGAAATATATTCCTTTTTTACTATGAGCATAAGAAGATTCATATAAATAATATTAGAGGGAAATAAAAATATAATAGAAAGGTAAGAAGTCTGGAAAACACAGAATTATAGAATAATCATTAGGGACATATATATTTGAGATTGTAAATTATGATTTAGCAAATTCCTAATTTATAATCTCTAGAAGATTAGAGAAAACAATTAATTCTAAAACAAATGTTATAAGACAAGTTTGACAAAAATTAACAAGGAACAACAATCCCAAACAGTTTATGTCACATATGTGCATTTTATTTACCGTAGATCAGACTAATAGGACAATGTAATTTCAATATACATTCTCTCAAAAATTTCAAAGGACTAGCAAAGAAAGAAAGAAAAATTATTCCAATTAAGCAACTGGACCTTGCAAGAGCATTAAAATGTAGGAGGACCTTCCTTAAATTAATTCTCTTAAACAATTTCTTGCCTAGCTAAAAAGCAAGTTATATTAAAAACATCAAATGTTATATAATTTTGTTAACATTTTCACTGGAAAGGATACGGCAGAAGAGCTCCACACTGAACAGACAAAGTCACCCAGGAAGGCTAAAATAGATTTTAAAAAATAATCTAGTAAGTGTCTATAAATAAGTATTTATATATCTGAGAATAGCTTTCTAATTATAACCATAGGCATACACGCTCATCTGGTTATCATTCATTCATCATATTTAATTGTTGGGGGCAATATGCTGACTCTGTAAACCGCTTAGAGAGGGCTGTAAAACACTGAAGTGGTATATAGGTCTAAGTGCTATTGCTATTAAGTTATCTTATCAAGCAAAAGAATTATTTCTGTATTATCTATGTCAATTGGCAATAGATGTGTGTTTTCAGACAATTTCTCCCAGGCCTATATGTAGATAGAAAATACTGAATAGGAATCCTCTACATGTATACAATTAATAATCTGTGGCTTTTACCTTCATATTAGTATTCCAAACTATGCTGATCTGTGATTATAATAAACTTGATTTATTGTTAAGGTTCCAAATATTGAAAGGATTTGATATTATTGAAACATTTGATAACCTGTACAAGGCAACAGTAAGGACATTTCTTTTATAAGTATCTTCATCAAACATCTGTGCCCTCCTTAGCCAGCCAAATAACTGGGACTATCAATCCTGATTCCAATAATTTAGCATTTGGGATTTTTTGGTGCCAGGAATTTGAGCTGAGGCATTAACTTGCTGTTTACCAGTAGGCTCATAATGCACACAACACAGTGCTCAAAGTGATAGACTTGACCCTTTTCTCCCTTCCCAACACACACAAAAAGCATTTCTTTGCATGCAAACCTAGAAACATTAAGTTCTGTATCAAATTGTTAATTGTAAGGGTAGGGTAGGGTAGGGTAGGGTAGGGTAGGGTAGGGTAGGGTAGGATAGGATAGGATAGAATAGAATAGAATAGAATAGAATAGAATAGAATAGAATAGAATAGAATAGAATAGAATAGAATAGAATAACGGAAGGGACCATGGAGGTCTTCTAGTCCAACCCCGTTCAGGCAGGAAACCCTAAACCATTTCAGACAAATGGTTGTCCAATCTCTTCTTAAAAACTTCCAGTTTTGGAGAATTCACAACTTCTGGAAGCAAGTTGTTCCATTGGTTAATTGTTCTAACTGTCAGGAAATTTCTTCTTAGTTCTAGGTTGCTCCATTCATTGCTCCTTGTCCTGCCAATCCATTATAACAATAATTATAATGCTCTAAATATTTACTTTTACTACTGGAAGATCAAACACTTCACGAGATTCACCAACTTCTGGATTATCCCCATCTTCTGAAATGATGTGCGAAGCTAGAGCATTATAGGAAACTTCCTTTGCCTTCCCGTCTTTCAGAAGTTGAATAACCTATATAACATGTAAGTGAAACATTACTCTTTTCAATTTCAGAAAAATGCTTATGTACAACAAATCACATTTTCCCATACATACAGTGCGTACATTCATGCTAATATTATCCCCTTTCCCTGAGACGGCACAAAATTCAATAAAGCCAAACAACAAAGTTGTTGCTGGACATCAGTAAATGTCTGGTTTGTGTTCAAGGCTGATTTAATGAGCTATTCCCCTAACTGCCAGAGAGAAAGGTTATCATTTCTAGGTCTTTGCTTAGTTTTTTAAAAAAGGTTTTTTGTTGGGAGCAGGAAAGGGAAGAAAGCCACTCTAACCCTATTCCGTCCCATGGGATCATGTGGAAGGGAATTAAAATAGAAATAAAAGAGAGCTCCTGAAATCACTCCAATGGGGGTGAGGGGCATTCTAGGTCTTATTGCCAGAAACTGAATAAAAAACTCTCTCTCATTAGTTCATGACATGACTGATCAGGAAAGAGCCTCTAGGGCTCTTTGGGCTACTCCCCAATCCTCCTGTTGATCTGCTAGCTTTCCTCCAATACATTTAAAGATGCTGTATGAATACCACCCCCTTCATGGATTACTGCTTTGTCGTGGTGAAGGGGTTTGCGTAGCTCAATGAAGCTATGAGCTATGCCGTGCAGGGCCACCCAAGGACAGGTCATAGCAGAGAGTTCTGACAAAACGTGATCCACTGGAGAAGGAAATGGCAACCCACTCCAATATCTTTGCCATGAAAACTCCATGGACAGAACCAAAAGGAAAAAAGATATGATGCTGGAAGATGAGCCCCTCAGGTCAGAAGGTGTCCAATAGTGCCAGAAAAACTGCAAGGCAATCAAACTGGTCAGTCCTAGAGGAGATCAACCTTGACCGCTCTTTAGAAGGCCAGCTCCTAAAGATGAAGCTCAAATACTTTGGCCACCTAATGAGAAGGAAGGACTCACTGGAGAAGAGCCTAATGCTGGGAAACGATTGAGGGCAAAAGAAGAACGGGACGACAGAGAATGAGGTGGCTGGATGAAGTCACTGAAGCAGTAGGTGTGAGCTTAAATGGTCTCCGGGGGATGGTAGAGGACAGGAAGGCCTGGAGGAATGTCATCCATGGGGTCACGACGACTTCACAACTAACATCAACAAATGAATACAGTTCATTAAAACTAGGCTATCTGAAGTCTTCCCTTGTAAAAATCAGCTCTTGCTCTCTCAGCATAATAAACACATAGTTGGCCAAGATAAAATGTAAAATAATGAAAAACAAAATAAGAACAATAAGCACAATAAGAAAGTTTCAAAAATGTTATTTCATCAGGGGAGAAGGAAAAGAGTTACTGTATCCTAATGAAGTTTATTTCATCATTAAATTGCAACCATTTTGTACCCCAGATCCACATTTGTAACATTGAAGTGGATAAAAAAACAAAAGTTTCAGAACACAAAAGCAAAATGGATTTGCTTTGCGTGATGTCCTTGATGCTCTATTGAGATTGGTTGCTTTCTTGAAAATGGGTAACGAAATATCTGCAAGAAAATAACCCAAGAGAGCACTGAGGAGTCCCCCACTTTAACCCTAAATTACACATATTCTTTATTAGTGCAAGTGATTTGATGAGTCCATGTTTGTCTTATTACAAACAAATTGAAATTCACCACCGGTTAAAAGGAAAAAAAGAGAATAGCTCAAATTATTTTGAAGCACTCTATATAGCCAGAAGACGGTGGAGGAGGAAGATATAAAGAAATATTTAAAAGACAGGGATCTTCTGATAATACCAGAGGAAATGAAAGAAATGTTAAATAGCAGGATTCCCCCACTTTAACCCTGAGCTACAAATATTCTTTATTAGTGCAAGTGATTTGATGAGTCCATGTTGGTCTTATTACAAACAAATTGAAAAGCATTTTAGGCACACAGCACAAGCTTCTCTTTTCGGATATTTTTCAGCTTCCCAATCTATCCTCCCCCGCTTTAAGAGTTTAAACTCTAAACTACAAATATTTATTTATTATTTTATTTTATTCAATTTATAAACCGCCCTTCTCCTGCTGGGCTCAATACAATCAATACAAAATTTAAAATTTAAAAGAATTATAAATTTTGGCAGTAAATTTAAAAACCTCATAACTAAAACCCAATTTGGACAATTTTAAAATCTAAAATCTTAAAAAAAGGGGGAAGGGTTTTATGCAAGCCCTGCTTGTTGGAAGAGAAAAGTTTTTAGGGCACGGCAAAAAACCCGGAGATCTGATATCCTGCGTATCTCCGGAGGCAGGTTGTTCCAGAGGGCAGGTGCTGCCACAGAGAAGGCCCTTCCCCTGGGGGTTGCCAGCCGACATTGCCTGGCTGATGGCATCCTGAGGAGGCCCTCTCTGTGGGAGCGTACTGGCCGGTGGGAGGCTATTGGCAGCAGAAGGCGGTCCCGCAAATATCCAGGTCCGATGCCATGGAGCGCTTTAAAGGTGGTAACCAACACCTTGAAGCACACCCGTCGCGGCCACATTCTGCACCAGTTGGAGCCTCCGGGTGCACCTCAAGGGGAGCCCCATGTAGAGAGCATTACAGTAGTCCAGGCGGGAAGTGACGAGTGCCTGAGTGACCGTGCGTAAGGAGTCCCGATCCAGAAAGGGATGCAACTGGCGGATCAGGTGAACCTGATGAAAAGCCCCCCTGGCCACGGCCGTCATATGCTCTTCTAAAGACAGCCGCGCATCCAGGAGGACACCCAAGTTGCGAGCCCTCTCTGTGGGGGCCACTAATTCGCCCCCAATAGCCAGCGATGGCACCAGCTGGCTATATTGGAACGCTGGCAGCCACAGCCACTCGGTCTTGGAAGGGTTGAGTCAGAGCCTGTTATTCCCCATCCAGATCCGCATGGCCTCCAAGCACCGGGACATCACTTCAAGGGCATCGTTGGGATGGCCTGGAGTGGAAATGTACAGCTGAGTGTCATCAGCGTACTGATGGAATTCCACCCCAAAGCCACGGATGATCTCGCCCAGCGGCTTCACATAAATGTTGAACAGAAGGGGCGAGAGGACCGATCCCTGTGGCACCCCACATACAAGGTGCCTCGGGGTCGACCTGTCCCCCTGCCAACACCAACTGCGTCCAGTCGGAGAGATAGGAGGAGAACTACTGTAAAACAGTGCCCCCCACTCCCAGCCCCTCCAACCGGCGCAGCATACCATAGTCGATGGTATCAAAAGCCGCTGAGAGATCTAATAGGACCAGGATAGAAGAACAACCCCTATCCTGAGCCCTCCAGAGATCATCCACCAACGCGACCAATGGTGTTTCCGTGCTGTGCCCAGGCCGGAAGCCGGACTGGCATGGATCCAGATAGACAGCTTCATCCAGGTACCCGGGAAGCTGTCACGCCACCACACTCTCAACAACCTTCGCCACGAAGGGAAGGTTGGAGACTGGACAATAATTAGCCAAAACAGCCGGATCCAGAGCAGGCTTCTTGAGGAGGGGCCTCACCACCACCTCTTTCAAGGCGAATGGCAAGACACCCTCACCCAAAGAAGCGTTGATAATCCCCTGGAGCCAGCCTCGCGTAACCTCCCAGGAGGCCAGTACCAGCCAGGAGGGACACGGGTCCAATAAACATGTGGTCGCGTTCAGCCGCCCTAGTATCCTGTCCACGTCCTCGGGAGCAACAGGATCAAACTCCTCCCAAATGACATTCTCAAGACTGGCCTCTATCATCCCGTCTGTATCTACCCAGTCAGAGACCAGACCTTCCCAAATCTGAGTGATTTTATCATGCAGATACTGCACAAAATCCTCAGCACGACCCTGCAAGTATCCAGCAAGACCCTGCAAATATCCCCTATTGAAAGTTGCACAACATTCTCAGAGACTCTTCTCATCCTGCTTACAATCTTTTTGGACTGTTGCCTTCTGGCAGAAGATACAGAAGATACAAAACTTGGACCGTACTTCTGAATAGTTTTTTACCCCATAGCTATAATTGCACTCAACGATGAACTAAAGGGCCACCATCAGTGAGCTGTTGGACACACAAGCTGCTTGTGTGGATGCTTGGGTGGTTGAGGGGTGGGGAATTTTTGTTGTGTGGGGGTGTGTCTGGGGATTGTCATGTGTGTTGGGCTTGGTCTCTGGGTGTTAGGTGAATTTCGCTGTATGGGTATACCGTGTACATACGCACAATAACAATAAACTTTATATAAAAAATAATATTAGTGCAGGTGATTTGATGAGTCCATGGGTCTTATTACAAACAAATTGAGAACCCATTTTAGGCACCACAGCACGAGCTTCTCTGTGAAGATGTTTTTCAGCTTCCCAATCTATCCTGCAGCCTGTGATCGCCTAGTGGTCCCCCTTCTAAAAGCTAACCAGGTCCAGCTGCATTTTGCTTCCCTGTGGGGATCAGACAGCAGGTGCCATCTTCCACATCCAGAGGAGGCGTTAGCCCTTGCCAGGTTGGTTGCCCTGATGTGGCTACCGGCTCTCCCACTGACATAGAGGAAACTTCCCCGCACGCAGAAGACTATCAGCTCAAGGAACGAAGATTCGGCGTTATCTTTTTTTCCCCTTTTAAAAAAAAATTACGTGGGATCTGTTTCCGTAGAAGAGCAGGAAAAAATCGGGGGTTCCCTTTTTTGCTCCCCCGGGTGGAAGGAATCCTTTCCTCTCACAAGATTTTTTGTTCGTCTTTAAACACCCCCTTGGAAAGAGAGGTCCGATGTGCGGCGTAGAGGAAGAAGCTAGGCGGTTTAAAGCTTCATTCAGAAAAGGAGGAAATGGCACGCGAGAGAAAGGGGGGGAGCGCCAGAGGCCTAGTCGGGGCGCTTCCCTCGCGGGGGTGACAAGCAGCGCCGACACCGGGAGGACCACCCGGCCCTCAGCTACCCCTTGCCTTGCTTTTCCCGCCCCCCCAAGCCAGATCGAAGCAGAGGCCTGGCCGGCTTTCCACAGCAGCAAACGCGGGACTGACTGACAGAAGGAGGAGGAGGAGGCGGTCACGTCAGTCACGGACGCGGCTGTGGAAAGCCGGACGCCGCGAACGGTTAACGGCTGATCTCCCTGCCCCTCCCCCGCCCCTCCAGCACGCGCCAGGGGCAACAATGCCCCCCTGTCCCGCTCTGGAAAGAGCCTCGCGGGGGGCGCATGCGCCTTCTGTCCTTCTCTCCCCGCCCTCCCCCCCCCGCAGAGCGGGCCACTGTCATCTTAGGGTCCCGGGGGGGGGGGGGGGGGGGGGGGGGAGATCTAGAGGAACAGCCGGGGAACCCAAAGGGGGAAGAGCGCGACCCCCTCCGCGGCAACGTACCTTGGGGTCGATGTCTCCCACCACGAAGAACTTGACATCCTTGAACATCTCCTCGGGGACCTTCATCTCACCCTTGTCTTCCTCCTTCGCCATGATCGCGTCCGGCGAGGAACCCGCTTCGGCGTGATGATTCAAGAAGACCCGCGAAGCCCCGGATCACCCCGCCCGCTGCCCCCCTTCGCTATATAGCCGCCGAACCTTGAGAGATGAGCGCGCTCTTTGGAATGGGCCACCTCCGCCCAGCGGAGGGGGGGCGTCGGAAACCAGGAGGCTAAGGGCCGGGAGCCACCCGTCCTCTTAGAACGTCCGGAAGCCTCTTCCTAGCTCTTTTCTGAACGGGACAGAGCGTGTGTTGATAAAACCGGCGGATCCGCTAAAGGCAAGGTTCGGTTTGTCGAATCGAGAGATATCCGTCCTCCCCTTGGGATCGATATAATGGGTTCAGCCCAATCTCCGCCTACTAACAAAACAAGCGGCAGAAATGCCAAGTTGCAAGACTCCGCCCACTACTGCCTCCCCCGCTTGTGTTAGCTCCGCCTACCGTCTTTCTCCCGCCGGCGCGGAGTTGTTGGATAGGTTTTGCAATCTTAAATAATAGGCATGAATCAAGAGTTTTTAAAAAAACACACAAAAGGAAGCATGACTGCAGTGAAGACTTAATGGGGTCTGCGTGCAACGAAATTTCATTAATTATGACAACTAGTGTACATTTAAAGTGACAAAATTAAATATCTATCCACCCACCCATCTTTATCTAACTTTCTCTCTCTCTCTCTCTTTCTCTCCGCTCACCCACCCACCTTGTCTGTCTGTCTATCTATCCATCCACCCACCCCCCCCCCCCCCTTGTCTGTCTGTCTGTCTGTCTATCTATATCTACCTACCTACCTATGTTTGTCCTTCCTGGAGAATTATATCTACCTCGGGGCCTAAAAGGGATGGAGTGAGAAGAAAATGTTTATGCATTCTGAGTGGTATAATTAATATTTTAAGGAACTGATTGAAGATGATCATTGTGAGCGGCCTCTGCATTTTTCTGCATCCCGAAATCTGCTCCTACTTGGCTTTCCGGTTCCAAGAAAGTAATGTAAAACGAATACAATGAATACCTTTCCAGCAACATGTTGAATCCCAATACTCGATTTAACAATCATTTAATGGTGCTTTGAAATTCTGAAGGGCCCCAGAATGGATGCTTAATGGCCTGTAAAGCACTTCTGGACATCATAAAATGTGTCACAAGAACAAGTGCGTACCTGTACACACCTGCGCGCGTGTACACACACATACAAACACAGGGAGAGGGAGGGAGAAAGATGGCTTATCTTTATGATCGGTTGTAGCATAACCATGATTTGTGGCTTTTTTTGCTAGAAACACCCATTCAGAATAAGATATTTGCCCTTACAATTGCTTAACAACCAATGCAAAAAAATATAAAATTGAGTCTGATCACATGGGTGCCTCAATTTATAACCACAACAACTTACAACCAGACATGTCCCAATTCTGGTTTTAAGTCAAGACTACTTGTAATGTAGTTTGCATATATTGATTATTAGGAACTCCACCTCCATCCTTTCTATTTTCAGATTGCAGGCAGTCTTCCAACTAACAACCAGTCACTTAGAACTATTCTAAATTACAACAGAACCCCCCCCCAAAAGGTATTTATGACCCAGTTCCAAAGTTAACATCTGCTGCAGTGCTCCTGTGATCGTTTATGACCTTATGACCGACTGCAAACACAACAGCACCTCCCCACTCCCCCCCCCTTAATCCTCCCTCCCATTCTGCCCCATCAAGTCTGCACAAGCACAGGAACTGTTTTGCTACCCCACTGTGTTCCACACCCTTCCCCGCTCCTCCATCACTGACCACTCACTCACTTTTCAAAAATCAGGCGATTGGGATAGAGAACGAGGGGCCGAGCAGATCCTTTGCTAGGGCACAAGGGGCCATCTTTTTCTGGGTGAGAAACAATCTTGGAAAAGTTCTTAGCCTGGCCGAGCTAAGGCTAGCTTTAGCTTTAGCAAGAGAAAGAAAACGATGAGAATTTTTTTTATTTTTTTCTGGCTAAACCTAACCTTTGATCCACCATGGCAGAGCTATGGCTAGCAATAGAGAAATGATTGTGGAGACTCTTAAGGGGGTGGGGAATGCAGCAAGGGATATGTCAGGGGAAGAGGCTTTGGGAGGACCAAGGAAGGTGGGCTTGTGTCTGCACTAGGTTTCCCACGGTCTCCCCAGGCCTGAGATATCCCACGGTCCACTTAATCCACTTAACCATCCACCCATTTGTTTAATGAATGGTTTGGGAGAGCAGGGATTGTGGGGGTCATTAAATTCATTTAGCAGCCTCCCGACTTCTGATTGTAATGGACAGCCAGTCCATTATGATCATAACTTGAGGACTGCCTGTTTACAAGGCTTCCAGCTAGGATACATAGCCTTCAGAGCAAGGGTGAAATGCTCCCGGTTCGGACCGGCTCGGGCAAGTAGGTAGCGATGGCAGCAGGCAGTTCAGAGAACCGGTAGCAAAAATCCCTGCCCCCACCCCCCATGCCCAAATGAGCCGCGCAATCATCAGAGCCTTTTTTCCTTTTAAATGGCTCTGGCGATCCAAGCTCTGACGATCCCAGCTGAGTTGCCTACTAATCAGGCAATAGCTTGGATCGTCAGACCCATTTAAAAGTTTTTCCTTTTAAATGGCTCTGACAATCCAGCTGAGTTGCCTGCTAACAGGTAGCAAAAATCCCTTCCCCCTCCCCCGCCTCCAGCTTGCTTATCTTAGCTGCTGGTCACATCATCTGCCTTGCTTCGCTTGCAGTAAACCCTGCAATCCATTGCATCAGCAAGCAACTGAATCTCCCTGCCTGCAACCAAGCTCATCGGTGAGCAGCTCTATCTGCCTGCCTGCCTTCCTGCCTGCAGGGGTCTCCAACCTTGGCAAGGAAAGCCGACTGGCTGAGGAATTCTGGGAGTTGAAGTCCACAAGTCTTAAAGTTGCCAAGGTTGGAGACCCCTGTTCTACTGCGTAAGTTTTTTCCCCTTTGGGAGCTTTAAAAAAAATAGTTAATTGGGGTTTTTTCTAGTTGTTCTTTTTTTAGTCCTAGCCATTTAAAGTTTAGGAAGTTTTAAATTTAGCTGCTTTTATATAAAAATAAAAATAAATAAAAATAACATAATATTTGTGCAGCTTTCTGAGATTTAGTGTGTTTCTGTAGTGTTTCACTCTAACTACACAAACACACAAAATCTTACAAAGCTGTATGTGGAATTTTGTGTGTGAAGTGTGAAAGTTGGTTTTTGGGGCTTCTTGTGCCTGTGTGAGGTTCCTGCTTGTTGCAGGGGCCATTTTGGGTCTAGCACAGCTGCTTTTACATTGTGCTTGAGCCAGTTGTGTTGTGTTGTGTTGTGTTGTGTGTGTGTAAAGTGTGAAAGTTGGTTTTTTGGACTTTTTGTGCCTGGATGAGGTTCCTGTTTGTTGCAGGGGCCATTTTGGGTCTAGCACAGCTGCTTTTACATTGTGCTTGAGCCAGTTGTGTTGTATTGTGTTCTGTAGGTTAAAAAAGGGCAAAGAAGTGACATTGACTTGGCCATGCCCACCTGACCAACAAGCCACGCCCACCCAGTCACCTTACCACCAAGCCATGCCCACTAATTAAGCCATGCCCACAGAACCGGTAGCAAAAAAAATTAGATTTCACCCCTGCTTCAGAGTTCTCTGCAAGCATTTATTATGTATTTATTTAACGTACCGCTGCAAACTTTTGTAATGGTGGGACAAAATGCCAAAGAGACTTTGGGAACACAGAGAAGACATTTAAGAGAGGAAAAGAAACCTTCCCAAATATATCCTTGAACCTGGGAATGAGAAAAATATGAGAAGGACCCTGAGGAGAAGAACTTCAGGTTCTCCACTTTAATTACATGTTGTGCAGAATTAATTTAGGTGGCTTTCAAGGGAAGTTTCTGTGACATTACTAGCCAGAAAGATCTTTCCAGACATCCAAGTCATTCTTGTTCCCTGACTTTTCCAACCTCTTAATATTCATCTCCCAAATTTTTCTTGCATATGTGTCATTCACACAAGTTCAATGTCATTGGCCAGCAGGAGTCACTATAAGCGGAGTTTCATCCTGCTTGGGATGTGTCTGAAGTAAATAGCCAGATGTTATTCTGTTCCATTCATAAAACCTCTTTATCAGGAATTGAACTCATTAAGTCTGCAAGCAGATTAGTTTACTTACTATATGTAGGAAGTCCTCAATTTACAACCGGTCACAGTGACTTTTTAGAACACGCCCCCACCCCCCAAAAAAGCTACTTATATGATCAATTCTGAAGAAGCTGCCCTCCCCCACCCCCATTGTCACATCACATTTCAGATGCTCTCATTTATAGTCTTTTGCAGCATCCACAATCACGTGACTGCAATTTGCAATGTTGGGGGGGGGGGTTGGCTGAAAATGGCCATTTAACTCTACTTTTTGGCAAAAGCACTCCATAGCAAACAATAGATTTAGTTAACAACCATGGCCTTTTGCTTTATGACTGACGTGTTTGCCTAATAACAATGGCAGAAAAGGTTATAAATTTGACTTGCCTCATGGATGATGTGCTTTACCGTTATCATGACTTAACGACAAGTAAGGGGCAGGCTTCCTAATGGTTGTAAGTTGAGGACTACCTATAACTCATTGCACAGAAAGCTTGTAGCTTAATTGTAGGAAGTTAGCACCCACCCCTTTCCTGGAAGAATGAAATATTTTAGGAAATATTAAAAGGGCAGAATATTATGTTTCCCTGGTTGAGAAATGGAGAAACATGTTTTAAAGACAAAGCAACTCCCACCTTCCTGCCTCCCCCCCACTTTGTTAATGGGCCAGAGGCAGAAACCCAATCCTTTGTCAAAGGACCATCATCTGCAGCACAATAGGACCCATCTAGGACAAAAACTCACCACATGGCACCTGGGAAGATTACATCAGCCAGCAAGGCTAGCTAAGACCCCCACCCCCTGGAACTCTGACAACCAATCAGGATACTCTTTCTGGGTCCCAGGAAGTTCAAAGCCAGAGAGTGCATAAAACCCGGGGACTCACTGTATCTCTCTCTCTTTTTTTTTATTTGATTTATATGCCGCCCTTTGCCGGAGACTCAGGGCGGCTTACAGTGCGTTAAGCAATAGCCTTCATACTTTTGTATATTTATACAAAGTCAGCTTACTGCCCCCACAATCTGGGTCCTCATTTCGCCTATCTTAGAAAGGATGGAAGGCTGAGTCAACCTTGAGCCTGGTGGGATTTGAACTTGCAGTAATTGCAAGCAGCTGATCTTAATAACAGTGAATTAGTCCACTGCGCCACCAGGACACTTATAGCATATATCTCGCCCTTTTCTGTTCAGGAACTCAAACCATGTGATCCTGCCCACCATTAAACTATCTTTCCAAGCAGTCTCCATGTTTCCAGTGTCTTTTTCCCCAGAAGGATATTTCTTCCTACATAATCAAGCCATAAAACGATGAAATAATAGAAAGTTCCCAGCTTGCATTTCTTGAGCTCAGGCAACGGATTGTTTTTCAAGATAAATTGCTAATGAAATTAAATATTGAAATAAATAAAAGAAAACTTTAAAACAAAATGATGGTTACACTGACTAAAGTCAATGTGCAGGTTTTAAAAAATTCCAGTTTCGTGGATGTGCAAAGGATTATTTGTATAACTTCACAATAACAAACCATCCGTTTTTGCATCCCTACTGAGTTTCTATGCACGACTTGTGACCTTGCCCTAGAACTGTGGTGGCGAACCTATGGTATGCGTGCCACAGGTGGCACGTGGAGCTATATCTCGGTTAGACTACTGTAACGTCTTGGTTATAGTACTGTAATGTCCTCTACATGGGGCTGCGCTTGGGATGCACCCAGAGACTACAGTTAGTCCAGAATGCGGCCGCGCGGGTTGTTACGGGGGCTTCTCAGTACTCCCGTGTGACACCTCTCCTGCACGAGCTGCACTGGCTGCCGGTGGTTCTCCGGGTTCATTTCAAGGTGCTGGTGCTCATCTATAAAGCCCTACATGGCTTAGGCCCGGGGTATCTGCAGGATCATCTCCTGCCTTCCTCCCACCGTCCGGTGTGCTCACACAGAGCGGGCCTCCTCAGGGTGCCGTCAGCCAGACAATGTCGGCTGGCAGCCCCCAGGGGAAGAGCGTTCTCTGTGGGAGTGCCAACCCTCTGGAATGGGCTGCCCACTGGCCTCAGGACAGCCCCTGACCTCCTCTCCTTCCGCCACAAATTGAAGACGTGGCTTTTTCACCAAATGGGCTGAATCCGTAGGGGTGACTTCAAACAATTTTAATAATTTTAATTGATTTTAATTTAATTTTAAACTGATTTTAATTGTTTATGTAATTTCATGTTGTTTTTGTAAGCCGCTCTGAGTCCTACAGGAGGAGGGCGGCATAATAAATAAATAAATAAATAAATAAATAAATAAATAAATAAATAAAATCTGTGGGCATGCGAGCATTGCCTTAGCTCAGCTCCAGTATGCATGCGAGCACTGGCCAGCTGATTTTTGGGCCTTCTGGTCCCACCGGAAGTTGGGAAATGGGCTCCGGGGGGGGGGGGGTAGGGAAGGCCATTTTCGCCCTCTCCAGTCTCCCAGAAAGCCTCTGGAGCCTGGGGAGAGTGAAAAACAGGCCTACCAGGCCCACCATGCCATCGTATGCTGGGAGCGGGGGGCGTCATGCATACATGCACATGGGGACAGAGCACATTTAATTGTGGGTGTGGGCATGCGCACGCATGACACCCTGCTCTCCCCCCGCTTTTGGCACGCGACCGCAAAATGGTTAGCCATCACTGCCCTAGAACTATTTGCAAAGGTACAGGTTGTGCATATACCTAGTTGCTGCTCCTATGGCTCTCTAGATTGAGATGACTGGCTATAATACTCTGCTATGCATACATAATTACATTGAAAATTGCTTTGATCCACTTGGGCAGAACTAGGCATTGCCAACAATAAAAGTGAAATAATGGCACTACTGCTATCACAAATCCGAAACAAAATGTATCAGTGAAAGCTTAATTTGGAAAATGTTTTTGCAACTTCTTGCTTTTATCTAGGAAACTGTTTAAATCTAACTAGCTAATTACTCCTGCCCAATTCTTTGTTTGGAAACTTTATATGGCCGCCCACTCACTTTTAGTGATTTTGGGCAGTTTACAAAGAAATTAAAATCCCATATACAACAATAAAAACAATAACCCCCCTCCCACCCCACCCCCCACCCCTCCACCCGCCGACAACAGCAATCAGTCAAATAAGCCACTTGATGGGCTCCATCCCACTCTGGATTCCCCAGGCTTGATGGCAAAGTTAGGTCTTCGAGGCCTTGCTAAAGAACGTCAGTGGAATGTCGGTGCTAAAGTGGAGGCCAGTCTAATCTTTGCGGAGATGATATTCCAAAGGGAGGGAGCCACCACCGAGAAGGGTCTTCTTTTATGCCCTACCAGATGTACCTCCTTAGGAGAGGAGACCCACGATATTCCTGTCCTCCATGCTCTGATGGATCCCATTAGAGGTAACTGTGAAGAGACTGTCTTTCAAATAACCTGGCCCCAGGCCATGTAGAGCTCTAAAGCAGGGATGAAATCCCAATTTTCCCTACCGGTTCTGTGGGTGTGGCATGGTGGGTGTGGCAGGGAAGAATACTGCAAAATCTCCATTCCCATCCCACTCCAGGAGAAGGATATTGCAAAATCTCCATTCCCACCCCACTCTGGGGCCAGCCAGAGATGGCATTTGCCAGTTCTCCGAACTACTCAAAATTTCTGCTACCAGTTCTCCAGAACCTGTTAGAACCTGCTGAATTTCACCCCTGCTCTAAAGGTAACAACCAACACCTTGAATTGTACCCAGAAGAAAACAAATTGCTTGTCTGGAATGGCTTCTTTCATGTGGAGTCCTCATTGGTCATTTTGTTATCCATTCATAAACGGTAAAAAAACTGGTCAGATTACCTCAGAAATCATAAAGAGCCATTTTATAGCACTACGGAAAGTTTCAGATTATATTGCTATCCAAACTGTCCCCTCACATATGGGTGCCTGGTTTCAGTCTTTTGTATACCATTGGGGTTGATCATTTATTCACCCAGGTGGTTTGCATGTATTTTAATTTTTTTTGTGTTGTGATTCAAGGATCACCTGCATTGCTAAAGCAGAATTATAATCTCGCGCTAGTCAGATACACAGTCCTCAATTTACAACCACAGCTAAATCCAAATTTCAAAGAAAGGAGGGAGGGAGGGAGGGGGGAAGGAAGGAGGGAGGGAGGGAGGGTGAAGGAAGGAAGGAAGGAAGGAAGGAAGGAAGGAAAGAAAGAAAGAAAGAAAGAAAGAAAGAAAGAAAGAAAGAAGGAAAGATAGTTGTTAAATGAGTTTTGCCCCATTTTACAACCTTTTTTGCCACAGTGGTTAAGAAAATCACTGAAGTTGTTAAATGAGTCATGTGTCCCTTAAGTGAATCTGGCTTCTCCCACTGACTTTGCTTGTGGGAAGCTGGCAGGGAAGGTTACAAATTGGTGATCACATGACCTCAGGAACAGAAAAGCTGTCAAATATATGCCAAATCTTCAAAGTTTCATTATATGACAATAGGGATGCTACAACCGTTGTGTGAAAACTGGTCATAAATCATTTTTTTTCAGTGCTATTATAACTTTGAACAGCCAATAAACAAATGGTTGTAAGTTGAAGATCTGTTATGATCTCCATAAGCTCATAATTGGTTCTAAATATGTCATATACAGGCAATCCTCGACTTACGGCCACAACTGAGCCCAAAATTTATGTTGTTAAGTGAGACATTTGTTAACTTTCTCTCGTTTTACCACCTTTCTTGCCTCAGTTGTTAAGTGAATCATCCTGTTACGTGGCACTAGGGATTCGAACCACTGAACTCCTGACCTTTCAATTGACAAGCTCAATGTCTTAGCCACTGAGCCACCGCATCTCTTTCTGCTTCATTAGCATAATGCTAAAGCCATAATAAACCTTTTAGTCTTCCAATATTTACACAGCACAGGGAAAACCAGGAGAAAACACCCATTTGATATTTAAAATCCCATTCAGGCTGACATCCATCTTGAAAATATCAATGTTAACCATGCTAGGTCAAGGCACCGCACATGTTCAAATCATTGAGAAACGTCTCCATGTCAGTTGCAGCAAGGTAAAATTTTATTAATACCAGTAAGATGTCAATCACTTCACTGTTTTGGCCAATTATGATAAAGAACCCAGAAGGAAATATCCTCAGCATGGATATTTAATGAGTCAAAAAAAAAAAGAGAAGAAAAACCCACAAACAAAACTCAGATTCAACATTACTGTATTCATTTCAAAGAGAAATTTATTTTAAATAAAGAGAACATGAAATTCAGGTTGCTTTTTTTAATGTGTTATCTTTATTTACTCTTCTGTGGAGAGCTTTCTTCTTAAATGTGTTCAAATTTCCAATGAAATTTAAATGATAGTCAGTGAATTATTCATGATATGATTAGAGGATAAATGAATTTTCCCTAGTAACACAGAAAAAAGTGGGAGTAAGTACTGTTTTAAAACATGTTCAGAATATTACTTTGTAAGATTAAAAATGAATCAAGAAGACTACTACCAAATGATTAATTAAGACTTTTGCTTGTGTCCTAACTAAAAAAGCAGAGGAACATTGGCCATTATAAAAATCTTGTCTGTTCTAAGTTATTTTCCATTATAGCATCTGCTGCTAATGTGATTCACTCATTCACTCACTCATTCATTCATTCAATTTGTATACCTGCTCATCTCATATTTGTGACTCTAGGCAGCTCACATAATTACAATTAAACATCCGAACAGCACAGTTACTATATAAAACACAAAGGTCCATAGAAACCTATAACTCTTTTAAACACCAATTAAAATACAATTGAAACACCACTGAAACAAAAAGTTAAAATTAGAAAATAGAATAAGCAGTCAAGTGCAAGTCATGCATCAATTTTAATCTTTTCAGATTTCCCACTTCAAAATAAAAGTGGACTAGCCATTCTGAAAATTGCTTATCGCTTTTAAGACCTTCCAAGGATCATTTTTCCTTCTAACTCCCAGAACTCTTCCCCAGAATCTCCAATTCCTTCCAACCAGAAGTGGAGATAATTGAAAAGATTTACCTCCACTTTATGACCACAACTGAGTCCAAAATTTCTGTTGCTAAGTGAGACATTTGTTAAGTGAATTTTGCCCCATTTTACGACCTTTCTTGCAACAGTTGTTAAGTGAAGCACTGCAGTTGTTAACACGGCTGTTAAGTGAATCCGGATTCCCCACTGACTTTGCTTGTCAGAAGGTCACCAAAGGTGATGACATGACCTTGGGACACAGCAACAGTCATAATTATGAATCAATTGCGAAGTGTCTAAATTTTGATCGAATGACAGTGGGATGCTGCAACTGTAATGTGAAAAATAGTCATAAATCACTTTTTAGTGCTATTGTAACTTTCAATTGTCACTAACCAGTGGTGGGTTGCTCCTGGTCCGCACCGGTTCATAAGAACCGGTAGTAAAAAATTTTAGTAGTCGGAGAACAGGTAATAACATTGGCTGGCCATGCCCCCGAACCGGTCCCTGGCCGAAGAGGTTGTAGGGGGAAAAATCACTTTTAAAGCCTCTGGCGATCCCAGCTGACTTGCCTGATCGTCAGAGGCTTCTAAAAGCATTTTTTTCTGCAACCTCTTAAGGTTATAGAAAAAAATGCTTTTAAAAGTAAAGAAAAAAAAGTTGGCCATGCCACATTACCCCACAAGCCACACCCACAAAATAAGCCACGCCCACAGAACTGGTAGTAAAAAAATTTAGAACCCACCACTGTCACTAACTGAACGCTTGTTAAGTCAAGGAGTAACTACCCTAAATCACCCTAGTCTGCCATATTTGACAGGTTATTTGTTATTTGTCACTTCCCTTTGTGACTTATAGATATTTTAACTAGATTTTAGGTCTCAGTTGTTTGTTTTGGTCTGGTAACCTTTGACTTGATGTGTGTCCATAATACATAATCTCAGTCATCAACATTATTTCACTGCTGAGGGCCATTTATTACACATCGCACAAATATATTTAGAAATTTCAGTCTGTTTTCAGCTCCTACGGGAAACCATCAAGCTGACTTTTCAAAAAGGTAAGTCCAGGATATTCCTTGTACAAAGAAAAAAAAAGAAATGTTTAGAAATAAATTTATTACTTTTAAATTATTTTTCACTTCATGCCCCAATCTGGGCCAAATATGTATATTAATCTACCAGAAATATATTGATTCTTCATATAATTGCTCCTGATTATAAATTGTTTTTCTAAAATTGCGGGGAAAGCTGTTTTGCAATTACAAAGTTCCCCACTGCGAATTTGAATGTGAAAATTAGTTGAGTGAAAAAAGGCATGGAGTACAGGTAATTCTCATCTTACAACCAGAATTGGAGCCAGAATTTCTGGTGCTAAGCAAAGTGGTTATAAAGTGATTTGCACCCATTTTATGACTTTTTTTTTTGCCCTTGTTGCTAAACAAATCACTGCATTTGTTCAGTGAATTAGGCAGTTGTTAAGCAAACACAACATACCCCATTAACTTTGCCCATTGGAAGCCGTCTGAGGTCATACAGAGTTGTCACATGACCCTGAGATGCTGCAAATGTCATAAGCAGATGCCAGTTGCCAAATGCCCATATTTTGATCACGTGATTGTGGGGGTATGTTGCAACGGTCGTAAGTGTGAGGACTGGTCATAAGTACCTTTTTCTGTGCTGTTATAATTTTAAACTGTTACTTAAAGAATGGTTGTAAGTCAAGGACTGCCTATACTTGGTTTTAAAATCAGGAATGCATCAAGAATCCAGGGCAAGAGTATCAAAATCAAGGCCCGGGGACCGGATCCAGCCTGTGGAGTGCTTAGATCTGGCCTGCAGGGCCACCCTGGAAACAGCAAAGGACCGGCCCATGGTGCTTCTGCCAGGGAAAATGGAGCTCAGGAAGGCCGTATGCGCCCCCCTCCCCCGAGCTCCATTTTTGCTGGCAGAGGGTTGCAGGAGGCCGTGACAGCTGAAAACGGAGCTTGAGAGCCCATTTTCACTGGCAGAGCGCTAGAGCCACCACAGGCACCCCCAACATGAGTAACGTCGAGCTAGACACGCCCACCACCACCACCCCGGCCCCCCGAGGTCAAACACAACTCCGATGTGGCCCTCAATGAAATCAAGTTTGACACCCCTGATCCAGGGGATGTGAGGAATGTAAGAGTGTGTTCAGTCAGGACTCAATTCAATTTGCATAATTCTGCAAATACATTAATGCCAATGTAGGGAAGCCATGAGAATCAATCTTTTTTAAAAATTTATCCTTGTTTTTTCTGCAATTCTCTAATTATCCTCTGAAGTCTGTGTCAGTCTTGTTGGGTTGCAGAATCAAACCAGACAGTTATAGAGGTGCAGATGACAGACTCAATAGTTCCTCTGTAGAATCAGCAGCTCCTTGGGCAATTTGAGCTTTCTGAGTTGGTGCAGAAAGAACATTCTTCGTTATGCTTTTTTGATGACATTTTTTATTTTGATTGATAACGTGTCCATTTTAGGTCTTGAGATATGGTAGAACCTAGAAATTTGAAGGTTGATACTGTGTTGTCTAGTATTGTGAGAGGTGGTAGTATGGGGGGGGTTCTCCTAAAGTCCACCACCATTTCTATGGTTTTGAGTGTGTTCCGTTCCAGATTGTTCCGGTCGCACCACAAGGCTAGTTGTTCAACCTCCCGTCTGGCATGAGCATAATAAATGTGAAAAACAGCTTAGCCATGAAAAGGAGAGAGTGAGAAAGATACTCAAGACTGACTGATTTTGATTTTCTTCAGTATAAGATGAGGGAGAGGGAATCACTGCGAGGTTTTCAAAATTGATGTCAGTCTTGGGAGACAGACCAGCTCAAAATACAGATGCTGCAAGATCTACTGACACGCTGTTGTTGCAAGATATAATAACAGAATCTTGAATGGCTATTGAACTCCTTCTTCAGGGGTATCTGCATTATTCCTCTATATATTCTAAACCCCCTTTTTTTTAAAAAAAAGTGGCTCAGTCAAAAAGCATGAGAAGTGAGTCAAGAAACGGTTTTGCAAAACTCATTCTAAAACCAAAGGTCATAACTGTGGGAAAAAAGAGGGAAACTTTTATTGACCCCTCCTCTGTGGATTCAAGGTAGAACTCCCAAGCCAAGCTGGTTGCGTCTTCTGGGAGTAGTGGAACCAACACATCTGGAAGGTGCCAGATGGGAGAATGCTGAACTCAACCCACAAAAATAAGTTCAAAGTGCTGTAAAGGCTGCAGATGGTGGAGATAACAAAGCCTCTGAATTTTCTGCCTCCTCCTTTGATCTTTTCAAGTGAACCATCCTTACACGATGTCAGCATTTTCCTGATGGGACTCCATCGCTAGATGCTTTCCAACTTGCCAACAATGTACAAATCAACCCCCCCTTTTTTTGGCACACAGAAGAAAGGCTCCCCAAATCAATGGCAATTGAGTTTCAGGGCATCATCAGTTCTCTGTGATGAGTGCCATCTGTTTCCTTGACAGGTTTTAGTAGCTTCACCTGTCCAAACTCTAGGCATTGCCCAGCCCCACTTGCTGTGTTTCGCAAACTGGAATGAAGAATCCTATCAGAAGTGCTTTAAAAGTGTGTGTGAGAATGATAGTTTATGCTGAATGATGAATTGAAATACATGTTGTTAGGAGATAAAGATGAAACGGAAATCATAAATGCTGTGAGAAAGTTGAAAAATAGCAAGGTTGCAGGAATAGATAGCATAACTGAACAATATTAAAATATAGAAGGGGTTTCCTAAAAGAATGTAAGATTGTAAATCAGGGGTGAAATCCAGCAGGTTCTGACAGGTTCTGGAGAACCGGTAGCGGAAATTTTGAGCAGTTTGGAGAACCAGCAAATACCACCTCTGGCTGGCCCTAGAGTGGGGTGGGAATGTAGAGTTTGCAATATCCTTCCCCCAGGAGTAGGGAGGAATGGGGATTTTGCAATATTCTTCCCCTGCCATGCCCATCAAGCCCCGCCCACAGAACCAGTAGTAAAAAAATTTGGATTCCACCACTGTTGTAAATATAGAAGGATGATGTTTAACAATGTGTGAAGACAGCATCTGTGCCTGAAGTCTGGAAAAATGCCTTACTTGCTTCCCTGTGCAGAGCAAATGCCCTGTGCAGAGAGAATGCAAAAACCAAGAAGGGAATAATTTGGGAAACCACCTATAAAGATATTTCACAGAATTCTGATGAAAAAAGTACATAATATGATGATTCATTATGTGCATTGAGTTAGCTTTAATCTTATTTTTATATTGCCTTTATTGTTTTTTAAATAACTCAAGGTGGCAAATGTATTCCTTCCTCCTATATTTTCCACACCAAAAGAACCCTGTGAGGTAGGTTGAGTAACTTGGGTTGAGAGAAAGTACCAGCCCAAAGTCATCTAGCTGATTTTCATACTTAAGGCGGGACTAAAATTCACAGTCTCCTGGTGATTGGCCCAAAGTGGGCCAGGTTTGATGCTGAAGGCGGGACTAGAACTCAGAGTTTCCCGACTTTTTGCCCTGTGCCTTAGACAACACAGATTGACTTTCTCCAAGGTTCTCTGTTCCCAACCTAATCCTTCAGATCTTTTAACAATGCGCTCATCACTGATAAAATTGATTCTATTCCTTTTGCTGTTGATCATTCTTTTCTCTCTTTTTCCTGTTTCCCAGAATTTATACGTATATAAATTTCTTTCACACTGAAATTTCTTTTCACACTGTGAAAGAAATTGAGTTGGAGAAGTAGAAGTTCAGGAAAGAAAAAAGCAGCCTTACTCCCAAAGGCTGCCACTAAGAAAAAAAAGGGGGGGGAGGAGTTTAAAAGAGATGGAATCTGCCCCCTCTGCCCCCTTTTCATTTTGCCTCCTTCCTTTACCCTATCTACATTTTGATTTTATTTTCAGATATTGAACCCTGACATGGCACTTGGACATCTGAAGAAACACCAGTTTTCTCAACTACTTGCTAGTCAGCTTCATGGATATGTAACAGGGGAGTGGGTTTTAATGATGGGGGGCACTTTGGGTTGCTCCCGGTTCGCACCGATTCGCAAGAACCGGTAGTAAAAATTTGTAATAGTTCGGAGAACTGGTAATAACATTGGCTGGCCACACCCCCGAACCGGTCCCTGGCCCGGTTGCCGTTCACTTACCCCGCCCACCTCAACTTTGGCGGAAGAGGTTGTAGGAAAAAAAATGCCTTTAAAAGCCTCTGACGATCCCAGCTGAGTTGCCTGGTTGTCAGAGGCTTCTAAAAGTTGGCCACGCCCACCGAGTCCCATTATCCCCCACCAAGCCATACCCACAAAATAAGCCATGCCCACAGAACCGGTAGTAAAAACTTTTAGAACCCACCCCTGAGGCACTTACTGTAGATACCCCTTTTGTGGACTTCTCTCTCTAGGGAGATTTGTTTAATGCCAATGCTCTTTCTGCTTTCAAGTGAATGCCTTTTTATTTTCCAGAGATTTTATCTTCCAGGGACATTTATCATCCAAATCCTTTATTGTCCTGCTTATTCTGTTGTTCATGAAAATTGTTTACTGCACTATGACTGAATTGCTTCTTTTAAAAAACTTGGCTCATTTGACATATGGAAGAGTTGGACTGACAAGAGATGCCTTTTCCACCGACATTAAAGTGCATTGCACAGAACGGGATGTAATCATGGTTAGAGGACTTTTCCCCAGCTGGAGACCCTCAGTTTATTTCATCAATACTAACCTGATTATCAGTTGTAGCTGGAAGTGAGGAAAGTTAAATGTATCCAGAAAATTGGAGCAGAGAATTAGAGGAGTGAGTAGGCCCATCTAAAAGCTAACTCAATCCTGATATTCAGGGGCTGAATTCATACAACCCCAAACTTCACTTAAATGGGGCTCAGATGATTGGTGGTGGTTCAATTAGCAACCATTTTTCTCAGCAGGCACTGTGTGAACCTGCCCAACCTTTCTGCCATAATTGGATTTATTTATTTGGCCAACACACACATCGTTTGTTTCTTTCATTAAGACAGGTTCGAATGATGCGAATTCATCCTCTGAAATCACACTTCCTTTTGTTTCCCCTGCCTTGCACATTCCCCCCCCCCGTTTTTTTCCTGTATTGTAATGCACAAAAAACAGAAGTATCACAAACTAAGGCCTTTTCACGCTTGCGGTGAACATTCTAAAAGAAGGACAATTTTCAGTTTTCACTGACTTTGCCACTGAATTCAAGATTTCTCTCCCTGGCGCCTTTCTCCGTCAGAGGGGCCGGAAACCCTTTCGTCGTGTGCTGGCGCGTGTCCGTGCGTGTGTCTACATATATGTACGCTTTCCCATGTGATGAGTGCTGCGCGTTTCCTCGTGGCGTGTGGGCGACGGAGGGGAAGCCTAGGGGGACGTGTAAACTTCTCTCTCCCCCCCCCCCCCTCCCCCCTCAAAGGCGAAGGAGGAAAAGAGCGGCGGGGATCTCCTCGAGCCCAAGCCCTCACCCCCCCAACCTCCGAGGGAGGCAGGCAGGCAGACGCCGGAGCTGCTGCCGCTCTCTGGAGGAAGACGGTGCAATCCGGGTGGGGGGCGCAACGCGATGGGCTCTCCTAGCTGACTGGCCTATACCAGGATCAGGCGCCGACCGTCACTTGACGGGCGTGTATCGGTGTTGGAGAAGCCAACCTCGGTTTAGCGGCTGGGAAGCAGCCCGAGGTTGAAAGAGACCGCTCAGGTATTTCATTCCCGCGCCTAGGGAGGGGTGCGAGGTGGGGGCGGGGCTCTGGAGCGGAGGCGGAGCCACCGCACGATTTCCACCCCCCCCCCCCACCGGGCTCCAGGTCCCGGCGAGGCGCGCCCCGGATTGCGCCGACTTTCCACGATCGCGTCAGACGAAGTGTATAGGATGGCGCTGAGATCTGCTAGGGATCGCTTGGAAGAATACGCCTCCCCTGCTTTGCCAGCTGGGCTCAGAGCGCTGAACCTTCAGCATCCCCGCTGGACGAAACGGGCCGACAGAGTCTCTGGACGCCCCGGACGTGTTTTTGGCTGAAGCCGCCCCCGAGACCAACAGCCGAAGCCTGGCGCTTTGGTTTAAACCCCGGGGCTTTCTGCTAGACGCCGAGCTGAGGTTGGTAGCTCCGCTTTGTGGACGGGTCCCAGAGAACTCACTCCATCTAATCTACCCTCCCAGAAGGTCCATTTCCAGGTTTTGTACGGACTCCCCTTCCTCCGCGGATTCCGAAAATCGGAAAGGCCCGGCCAGTCCCGAGTCTTCAAAGTACCAGAAGTGGTTCCGTGGGCGCGTGGGTTGCGCTTGAGGCTCATCCAGCCTTCGTTGCATCGCGGTGGGGAAAAGCGTCGCTAGATGTGTTCGGAGGTCAACCCCGCTCCTTTTCTTAGCGGTTTTCACCCCTTTGAAGGGCTGGAGACCCAGCTGCCTCCAGGAAGTAGCCTAAGATACCTGAAGCTGATATGGACGGGAGACCACGTAGAAATCCCAGAATCTGTATGTAATGGGAAGTCGGAAGAGGACAGCCTATGTAAGACTGCTGCCTCTTCCGTTTTATTGCTTTCCAAGAAATGCACTATATCCCAGAATGGAAGTTCAGTTGGATTGATCATGATTTTCAGGGACAGTTTTCCCTTGAATGAACCTGCCCCTCCCCCTTTGTATCCCACCACACTCCGGGCTGCCCTTAAATCCCATGTCTTTGTGCTGCTGCCTTTTTCCCTTCCCTCTTTTATCATAAACTTGAAACTAATGCTGCTAAATTGCTACTGTGGTGCACATTTAGGCTTTCCTTGTGTTAATGCATTTAGCATAAGGGACATTAAAAGCCTGGTTGCCGCTGAGGCTGCAGATTGATTTTTATAAATCTGAGAGGTTTTTATTTTAAATGTGTTCTTGAAATATGGTCTGGAAAGGTACAGGGGAAAAGCATTTATGTTTTAATGGCATCTTCTCAGGATTAGCCTTATTCAAAGAGTTCTGTTATTTTGTTGTTGGAAGGGGAACTTTTTCTCTTTTCAGTACAGTTGTCATTACGGGTGAAGAACTAACACATGCCTCAGGGTGTCCTACTCATCCTAATATATCCAGGTCAGGCTCTCCCAGGTTCTGGAAATCAGCAGGGTTCAGCTAGAGATGCCTCCAACTTGCTATGGCTTAATTCTTTCTCGTATTGAGATTGATTGGTGGTGACATTGCGTTTGTCTTCTGCATTCATCTTTTTTGGGCAGCAGTTAGAGAAGTGACTTACCATATCGTTCCGAGACTTTTTTTTTTTACTTCCCAATCTTGCTTATACTTTTGGGTTTCCTAGTGGTCACCCATCCAAGTACTAACCAGATCCTTGAGGATCAGCCAAGATTGCCACATAGCTGCCAGCGATAAATCAAGTTAAATAGGTGTGACCCCAGCAGGAGAAGATGGTTTGGGAGCTACAGAACCAGGATTCCTGCTTGTCTGTGGGAGGGGGAATAGAAGTTCTACATAGCAATACAACTGGGAATATCTCAGTTCCCCTTTTCTGCTTTGCATATAGAACATCAGCCTGTGTTTAATCTTGATTGTCTGCAAGCGTGCTGTAGATAAACAGGCAGGGCAACTTCAGGCAGAGGGTCTCTTTTTATTAATCTGGCTGCTGGTGTTTTTCTTTTCTTTTCTTTCCTGCGGTTTACAGGGGCAGAAATTCTAACATGGCTTTAAGATTACTTGTGGCCACATTCTGGAGGCAATTCATGGTTACCACCGATAGGTTGATGCTGCTGGAACCAGCCACGTGGAAGAGCACTGGCTTCTAAAATAAGAGGCACCTCCCACAATAACTTCCTTTTTAAGGAAGCTATTGGAGTTATTATTGTAGGAGATTAAAATCAGAAGAAGCCTCTTGGTCTGTTGTTCTCATCCTCTGCAGATCTTCTCCACTCACCTCTGCAGGATGGACCGCTCTGCCAACTTCACCTGTTTCTCCGCCACCACTTTGGCAGAGCCCAACTGGACCGATCCTGGCCTCTTGCCCAGCCCTTCCGGCATGGGTAAACCCTTGTCAGTCTTCAAAGTCCTTATCTTGACTTTGCTGGCCATGCTGGGGGTTGCCACCTTCCTTTGGAACTTGCTGGTGCTGGCCACCATCTTGCGGGTACGTACTTTTCACAGGGTGCCCCATAACCTGGTCGCCTCCATGGCCATTTCTGATGTGATGGTGGCTGCCTTGGTGATGCCCCTCAGCCTGATATACGAACTGTCTGGCCGTCGCTGGCGGTTGGGCAGGCTGCTGTGCGAGATCTGGGTCTCCTGTGACGTGCTGTGCTGCACGGCCAGCATCTGGAACGTGACGGCCATTGCACTCGATCGCTACTGGTCCATAACCCGGCACCTGGAATACACGCTGAAGACTCGCCGGCGTATTTCCAATCTTATGATTACTGTGACTTGGCTTCTCTCTGCTATTATCTCCTTGGCTCCGCTACTCTTTGGCTGGGGAGAAACTTATTCCGAGGGCAATGCTGAATGCCAAGTCAGCCGGGAGCCTTCTTACACCATCTTTTCAACCTGTGGAGCTTTTTATGTGCCTCTCTGCGTCGTGTTGTTTGTCTACTGGAAGATCTACAAAGCAGCCAGATTTCGCATTGGGTCCCGTAAGAGCAATTCCATCAGTCCAATTACACCCGGAGTTCTAGAGGTTAGTGCTTTACCCAACCTTTTACACCCAAGATGTAAGCTTAGCACAAAGATTTAGTTAGGATGCAGCATTCATTCAGTCTTTGTCTGACTCTTATCTCATTTAAGCAAGGCGTACCACATTGTTGGCAATTGTGAACGTCTGCTCCATGGTTCAGATCTCAGCTCAAGGTGTTCCTGCTTATGAACCATGATTCATTATAGTTATTATAGTTGGTTGCACAACCAGCTAGAATCAGTGTTGACTCCTGGCTTCCTTTTGAATGGATCTGTCAGTTTTCTTGACAATGTTTTTCAGAAGTGATTTTCCCTTGCCTCCTTCCTAGGGCTGAGAGGGAGTGACTGGCCCAATATCAGCTGTGTTTGTGCCTAAGGTAGGACCAGAACTCACACAAGAATTGATGATTGGCCCAAAATCATCCAGACGGTTTTCATGCCTAAAACGGGACTAGAACTCAGGGTCTCTCAGTTTCCCACCATTACAAAAGCAATTTATCATTATTTGCTAGTTTTTTTAAATTGTACTTTTCATGTAGGTTATATAACTCAAAGGGGTGACCCTCTTAATACCTAATATTCTCTCAATTCTCTTTGTTTTTAAGACTTGGATCAAAAACTGCAAAATAATTTATATTTGGTAGGCTTTGGACTAACAGGGTCTTTAATTCCATTTCCTGAATTTTTGGGGTCAACTATCATTTGGTTGATGTTTGCCCTTCAGCTGAAGTAGAAACTTAATTACCAAGTTGGGGGGAAAAAAGAAAGCTTCTACTAAAAGAGAATTTCCCCAGATTGATCTCATTGCTTTTTAAGAGAAAGAGAGTAGCAGGCAGGAATCAACAGATTTTTTTCCTGACCACTCAAGCCAGAAAGATCAATATAATCAGCCTATTAGTTACTTCCCTCTTTTTCTGCCCTCCGTGGATATTTGGGGATATTTTCCAGGTACATGCACATCATATATAGGTAGTTCTTGAGTTACGACCATAATGGATTCTGCTTCTGACAGTCATAAATTGGATCACCCAAGTGATGGACACAATTTTGCAGCTTTTTTTGGAGGCAAATGCCACGGTCATTAAGAAAACCAATGGTTTGCTATGGGTATGCGTTTCCTGAAAAGTGGAAGTAAGTGCCTTTTTTTGGCAAAAGCGTTGCAAAACTGGGGATCAAGAAAATGTGATCACATGATTGTGGGATGCTGCAAACATCCATCAATGCTTATTCAGAGAATAGAGCTGGAAGGAACCTTGGAGGTCTTCTAGTCCAACCCCCTGCTCAAGCAGGAGACCCAATATCTTTTGAGAAAAATTATCCAGTCCAGTCTCTTCTTCAAAAACCTCCAGTGATTAAGCACCTACGTCCAAAGACAAGCAGTTCTAGTTAACTGTTAGGAAGTTTCTCTTTAATTCCAGGTTGCTTCTCTCCTTGATTAGTTTCCATCCATTGTTCCTTGTCTTAACTTCTGGGGCTTTGGAAAATAAGTTGACCCCCTCTTCTTTGTGGCAACCAAACCGGTTGCCGAGCACCCAAAGCAGGGGTGAAATGCTCCCGGTTCGGACCGGTTTGGGCGAGTAGGTAGCGATGGCGGCAGGCAGTTCGGAGAACCAGTGGCAAAAATCCCTGCCCCCACCCTCCATGCCCAGCTGAGCTGTGCGATCATCAGAGCCTTTTGAAAGCATTTTTTTACATGGTTTTACATGTAAAAAAATGGTTTTAAAAGTTAAAAAAAAGAAAAACTGGCCACGCCCACCCAGTCACATTACCCCCCAAGCCACGCCCACAGAACCGGTAGTAACAAATTTTAGATTTCACCCCTGACCCAAAGTGCAGTCATTTGATCAAGGGGAGTAGCACTTTGGGACCTCAAATCCTGGCTAGAAGGATTCAACAAGAAGGTCCATTCTAACTTCAAATGGTCACTAAATGGCTGTCGTAAGATGAGGACTACTTGTTTGTGATGCCTCTGAACTTCAACTTTCTCGTGCTCCTTAATTTTTTTTTTTAATTTGATTTATATGCCACCCTTCTCCGGAGACTCAGGGCGGCTTACAATGCGCTAAGCAATAGCCTTCATACTTTTGTATATTTATACAAAGTCAGCTTATTGCCCCCACAAACTGGATCCTCAATTTACCTACCTTAGAAAGGATGGAAGGCTGAGTCAACCTTGAGCCTTGGTGAGATTGAGATGTTTCATCCTCTAAAGAAGGACATTATCAACCCACAGAGTGGGCATTTGCTCATGAGACCCTTCCTGCCATGTATTTCCTATACATAGCCTGACAAGCAGCAAAGCTCCAGGCACAGCAAGGAGGGAACGCAACCTACACAAACATCGCTCCACATTTCCTTCCCCACCTCCACCTCCAACCTGCATTCATTTTGTTTGCTTTGGCCCTTTCAATAGATTCTCTTTATTTGGTGTGGATGTGTAAACAGCTGCACTGCCTACCCCAAGCTGCACGGAGTTGTGAAAAGCACATGCTCACTGTTTACACCCTGTGGCAGGGTGAGCGTATGTCCCATGGTCAGCTGGGGGAATTCTGGGAGTTGAAGTCCCCACTTCTTAAAGAGGCTGAGAAATTCTAATTTAGTGCCTGGAAATAGATCCTGTGTTGTAAACCCATAAATGATTTATCCCCATAACTATTTCTATCATTTGTGGCTGTGAGTATGATTAGGTTGAGGTTTCTGGCTCCATATTCATGCTCAGCATGGCGAGGATAACATAAGCTTCTTGGAACAAACTCAAGCGTTGCGAACTAATCCGTTTCCCTTCATTACTTTTCCGTAATTGAAAAGCTACTTTGGAGACGGTTGCTGAGATTGACAGGACTGGGTATTGCCTAATCTTTTCGTATGTAATGGTTTATCCATTCCAGATCACCCTTTCTTTCACTTTCAGGAGGAAAAAGAGCAGGGTTTGATACATTTTTCAATGTAATAAAAAAAAAATCTTCCCATATCTTAATTTGACTTCAACTGCACCGTTTTTGTTTTATTTTAGCCAGGTCTTGATTTACAACAAGTCCTTGAACTTACAACTATAATGCACCCCAACATTTCCATTTCTTAACAAGTTCTTAAATGAGTTTTGCCACATTTTACGACTTTTTTTTGCCACAGTTGTTAAGTGAACCACTGCAGTTCAGTTAGTGACACGGTTGTTAAGTGAATCTGGCTTCCCCGTTGACTTTCTTTGTCAGAAGGTCACAAAAAATGATCACATGACCCCAGGACGCTGCAACGGTACATGCCAGTTGCCAAACATCTGGATTTTGATTATATGACCACAGGGATGCTGCAATGATCGTAAGTGTAAGGACGGTTCGTAAGTCAGTTTTTTAGTGTCATTATAACTTTTTAACCGTCACTAAACAATTGGAGTACCTCTACTGTGAAAAATGCCCTTTATTTCGGTATCTAATTAGCAGCTAGGCCATTTTAAAAGCCAACTCTTTTCAGAGTCTCTGTGTATGAACTCATAAATCTGTGATGGGCGCTGTGTTTGCATGCAGAAATCTCAGTATAAATGTCCTTTCGCTTGAAATGTATTTGTTGTTCCTGATTTCCACATCGATATATCAGTTGGCTGCCGAAAGCCTCTCCACCATTGGCAAAATTCAGACCTGATCCTCACCAGAGCAACTGCGAACCAACCACTGGTGTTCAAGAGCCTCAGACTTTAATCCCTCATCATCAGACCATGAACTAAAAGTCCTGTGGCTGGGATTGAATGTTGAATTAGCACCTCTGATAGGTTTTGGACCAGGAAGCCTTGATGTTTTCCATCTCTGGGCAGCCGAACAAAAAATATCCCAAAGCCACCAAATGGGCTCATTGATGCAGACTGCTATTCGTGGGGCAAACTTTGTGCCTGGCGCCTGGCACTCTGGGAAAGGCGTAACAGAGGTTTATTTATTTATTTAGTCGCATTTCTATGCTGCCCAACTCCCAAGGGGCTCTGAGCGGCTTACAACAGAGAATAAAACAATGCAACAATATCCCATACTAAAGTTAAAAAAAGACATTAAAATATTAAACACATACACTCCAATTTGTGGCCGGATCTCGCAAGATCACTATAACGAGATCAACAACCCCAGGCCTGCCGGAAGAGCCAGGTCTTCACTGCTTTCCGGAAGGCCAACAGGGTGGGGGTGGTCCGGATCTCAGGAGGTAATTGGTTCCAGAGAATCGGGGCAGCCACAGAGAAGATCCTCCCCCGTGGGCCCGCCAGCCGACATTGTTTAGCTGACGGGACCCGGAGGAGACCGACTCCGTGGGATCTTACCAGTCGCTGGGAGCTGTGTGGTAGAAGGCGGTCTCAAAGGTTGGGGGAGGCTTAGAGAAAGCTTTGCAAATAACGAGAGATAGGAGCTGCTCTCCTTGCGTAAATTTGGGGAATCCGGAGTGGGAAATGGCAGCACAGGAATTAGTTTTGTGCCAAGGGCTGAGAAACTCGAGCTCATCTTCCCTGGATGACTCTCAGCCAGTCACTCATAGCCCAACATGTTGCAGGGGAAAATTAGAGGCAGGAATGCTCTATAGGCTGCCTTGAACTGCTGGAGGTCATGAATAAAATACACAACCATGAAAAAAAAAACCTGCATTTACATTCTAAGGAATAGAGCAGCGTTTCTCAACCTTGGCAGTTTAACGAGATGTAGATTTCAACTCCCAGAATTCCTTAGCTGGCAGGCTTAACCGCCAACTGACTCCACAGCTGCCATTCTTGGATACCCTGTTGCAGGCAGAAACTGAAGTCCCACCTTGTCTTATGAGCAAAATAACAAAGGCAGGAAGGAGAAGACACATCATGCCACATAGCCCTTTCTCATAGCCACAGCAGTTAAAAAGCGGGGAACGCGATTGAGATTTTGTGGGAATACCCTGGTCTTTCTGAACCTTTGCAACTTGGAAGAGGTATGGACTTCAAGTGGCTTGCTAGCTGGGGAATTCTGGGTGTTGAAGTCCACCTGTCTTCAAGTTGCCAAAGTTGAGAAACACCGGAATAGAAAGTTCCTTCAGATGGTGAAAAAGAAAACAGGTGTATAAATGATCGTAGAGATGTTTTGGGATTTTTCCAGCAGGTCATAGGAATTGTGGTGATGTCACTCATGCTGCACCTTTCTGTTGCTTGATGTTGCAATCATTTGATCCAAGCAAAACACACCACTGCTTTCCCACAGCAACTCCGTTTGCTTTTCTATAGGAAGTTGCCACCATTTCATGTGTGTGTGAGAGAGAGAGAGGGGGGGGCGAATACTTCAGCCCCATCACTTCAGTTCTGGAGAGGTATTCTTGCTATGGAAGCAAAGAGACATCAGAAGTCCCTTGGGAGTGAGTCAACAAAAGCCTTCAGGCAGTTCCAGTCTTCTTCCAGAGATGTTTTTGCACAAACGAAAAGATCAATTGGGAAAATTCAAAGACAAACATGATAGGCAGTTCTGAAGTGTTTGCAAGATATATCTTGCAAACTTTGCAAGACAGCTTGCCTTAGTGTATATTAAATCAATCTTTCTTTCAGCATTATCAGAATTGATTGATTGGCATATAATTAGGAAGTATGCTGGACCAGACAATCGGAAGCCAAATTTTTTTTGTTTGAATATTCCAGTACTTTATTTTGCTGGTTCCTTGAAATGAGCTTGGTTCCTGGTTTAAGCCAATAAATAGTATAATAAATACCATATGGACATTATTTTATTTATTTAATTAGTTAGCCGATTTTTATTCCACCTTTGTTATTATTATAAATAAGGCAGTGAACATACCAAATGCTCCTTCCACCTCCTATTTTCCCCATAACAACAATCCTGTGAGGTTGGTTGGGCTGAGAGAGAATGATTGGCCCAAATTCATCCAGCCAGCTTAATTGTCTAAGAATGTGTCTTAAGGAATAAAGATATAACATGCAATCTTACAAGTAAATTTGAAGACAGTGTGCCACAATGAACTTCCAGTACTGTACAGGTAGTCCTTGACTTACGACCACAATTGAGCCCAAAATTTCTGTTACTAAATGAGACAGTTAAGTGGACTTTGTTCCATTTTACAATCTTTTATTTAGAAATAAAAATTAGTTGGGGTTGGAGGTCATACTCCTGGCACCTAGTAATAGTAGTAGTATTAGTAGTATTAGCATCATAGACGGATAGTGTTTGTCTTATGACCACACCTGGAACCAGAATTTCCATCGTTAAGCAAGGCAATTGTTAAGTAAGTCATACCCAATTATACCACCTTTTTTGCCATGATTGTTAAGTAAATCATTGCAGTTGTTAAGTGAATCACAGTCATTAAGTGAGCCCAGTTTTCCCACCTGTCTTCACTTTTCTGAAGCCAGCTGGGAATGTTGCAAATGGCAATCACATGATCCAGAGATGCTACAGCCATTATAAATACACACCAGTTGTCAAGCACCCAAATTTTGATCTCTTGACCTTGAGGTTGCTGTGATGGTCATAAGTCTGACCATCAGTCATAAGTTATTTTTTTTCAGTACTGTTGTAACTTCGGACGGTCATTCAACAAATGTTCGTAAATCTAGGGCTGCCCGTATGGAATGCCAATGTACAATCAATGTTCTTGTTTGCCACAAGCAACTGACAGCAAATGTTCAACAGTGGCTGGTAGGTCTTGCTGTAGATCAGGGGTGTCAAACTCACATGGTCACGTCAGTGTCACATGACATATTGGGACTTTTTTCCCCTTCGCTAAACTAGGGGTGGGTATGACCCACAGACCGGGAGTTTGACAGCTCAGCTGTAGATGAATCTCTGGTCCACAGAACCTTCTCCTCCTTTCAAGAAATGTTGTCATGCTCAGCAGCAGGACAACTTGGCCAGCAAAGCAATAATCTAAAGATGCTTCTTCTATTTTGCAGATCAGGGAGGATTCCCAGCATCCACAGATTGTGTTCACTGCCCGCCATGCCACGGTGACGTTCCAAACTGATGGAGACACTTGGCGGGAACAGAAAGAGAGGAGAGCTGCCCTCATGGTGGGAATCCTCATTGGCGTCTTTGTCCTCTGCTGGATCCCCTTCTTCATCACTGAACTCATCAGCTCCCTCTGCTCCTGTGACATCCCCCCAGCCTGCAAAAGTGTTTTCCTTTGGCTCGGATATTCCAATTCGTTTTTCAACCCTTTGATCTATACAGCTTTCAACAAGAACTACAACAATGCCTTTAAGAACCTCTTCTCCAGGCAACAATAAACAGTATCTGGGGAGAGGGCCAATAGATGATTTTTTTCCCCCAAAAGGCAACTGGAGTTTCTTGCTTTTATTTTTTTCTTTTGAAAACATTTCCCTTCTCATCCAAGAAGCTTCTTCACTTCTAACTGATTGGTGAGGAATGGAGCGATTTATATTCTTTACAATCATTCTGTCATTACCTCTTTTAGGGACAGTCATTAGCTCTCTGAGAGTTGTTGAGGCCACTTGGAGCTTTATCTCTATTATCAAAGTCACCTGAATTAAGAGTGTAAATGAGTGTGGAAATTTCAGCAGTTCCAAGAAAGCTCCACATCCATTTACGTTCTGATTCAGTTGACTCTCAGGATATAGATGAACCCCCAAGTAGCTTCAATGACTCTCAGAAAGCGTGCTAATGACCAGGTGACTTCAAATATTATAAACCTTTCCATTCCCCACCATCAATTAGAACTGAAGAAGCTTCTTGGATGAGAAGTGAAGTATTTTCAAACAAAAACCAAGAAAGCCCAGTTTGCCTTTTGAAAAAAGCACTTTGGGACAATCATTATCTGGATGATGGAGAAGGTTTATATCTCGGGAGAGAATATTCTCTCTATAAAGATTCCATGCTCCCATCCATCCTCCAGAGGAGGAGGAAAAGCTCTTGAAATAAACTTCATTCCTTTCCAGTTGATCCATTTATTCCAGTTGCTCTTAATATCTCTGTTAGTTCTCCATTGCTGTAGGAAATTATTGAAGTCAGTAGCTGCTTGTTCAGACAAAGTATTTTTCCGGCACTCATATAATGATGTTTTGTCAATCAGAAAGTCTGATTTTTTTTTTCTCAGCTCAGTTGCACTTGCTAACGTGACACTCTGTGATGTTCCTATCAATGTCACTCTAGGATGTTCATGGCCACCAAGAGAATCACAGAACCTGTGACATCATCCATAATGTGACTGACATCAGCTCCATAGTGAGAGAAATCTGTTCTTCTTTGTAACTCTTTGGAGAATTCATATCTCATAAATGTACTGCTCAATATACAAATAGGGTATTTAAATAGTCATTCACAGAGGGGTAGAAAAGAGAATGAGGTACCCACTTTGCACATGTTTTTTTTGGTCAGTTTAATACTTCTTTACTTCATTACATTAGTAGAGAATATATAATCCTTCAGATATTGCTGAACTAAAATTCCTGGCAGACTTAGGCAGGATAGATATTGGACAAAGAATTGGAAGTTCAGGCACATCTGAAGAGCCATGGATTCTCCATTCTTGTGTTATTGTTTCAAGAGATTCAAGATACCAAAAACCAAGCATCTGGTTCTATGTAGCCAGGTGGTAACCCACACCTTGAGTTGGACCCAGAAGCAAACTGGCATTCAATGCAGCCCACTTAGCAAAGGTGTTACAAGCACAAACTGCTCACCCCCTCACATTCTACAGCAGCTGCAGCTTCCAAATCCTCTTCAAAGGTAGGCCCCTGAAGAATTAAAACATGGTATTTGGATGCATTTAATCAACAGTATCAGTAATACTGAATTTCTACAAGCACAGCGCATCAAATAATTTTCGTGTTTGGAAAAAGTTTAATATGAAAAATACATGGGCTTAGATGCTGGAAGAAGAAGAGGTTATATCAAACCTGAGCAATGTTATTCTAACAGAGATCCAAATCAGCCCAGATTCTCCACAGCTATTATCTCTTCAGCTAATGAAACTTTCCAGTTTCTACTTTTTCTCAGTAAAAGACCTTCCCCAACCTACAGCCCTTCAGCTGTATTGGGACAATTATTACAATTTTCAGTATATCACCAACTAGTAGATCTAGGGGGGGGGGAGTTATGATGAAATTGTTTTATGTAATGCACGAAGGCCCCTTAATTTGTAATATGAATTAAGGTGAGAAGAAGTAGTAGGAGAAGAGGGATAGATCATTACTTCTGTTTGAATGTCTGCAGAAATTGAGCAACAACAGGAAATATAAACCAATTCCAGCTACATGGTTTGTAACATTTGTGGAAGATTGAATGTTTCATAGGCACTAGAATCTGATTCTGTTTCTTGCTGCTTTACTTTTTGTCTTTCGTTTTCTAAAAAGAGCACCGCAATATTGAATAAAGTGTGAAAGCTTTAACACAGATATCTGTGAAATTTTAAAAGAACATGTATCAGGAATCTGGCAACACATCTGCTCGGTAGCAAAGGGCAAACATAGTACATATCCAGTCATTTCATATACCCTGTAGCCAACCCTGGTGAGTGTTTGTGCAAATAGAACTAGGAATGATACACATACAGCATTCTTTAGTCTTACTGGGTTTAAGGAATAAAGATTCAGTTCAAGGCAAAAGACATTCATGGAGGCTCTCAACCAAAATACTGCACAAGCTAGACTATCAGGACCATGGACAGCTCCCTGAACACCTAGAAAGGAGACCTTCTATAGTGCATCTAAACTTCTAAAGCAGGGGTGTCAAACTCACATCGTCATTTATTTATTGTTTATTTATTGGTTCGATTTATATGCCACCCTTTTCCGGAGACTCAAGTGGCTTACAATGCATTAAGCGATAGCCTTCATACTTTTGTATATACCTGCTTAGTAGGGCTTTCTGCCCCCCCCCCACCCAAAGCAGTGTTCTTTTTTATACAAAGTCAGCTTATTGCCTCCACAATCCAGGTCCTCATTTTACCTACTTCGAAAGGATGGAAGGCTGAGTCAACCTTGAGCCCGGTGAGATTTGAATTTGTAGTAATTTCAGGCAGTTGGTGTTACTTAACGGTGCTTTAGTCTGCTGCGCCACCAGGGCTCTTTTTTTTCTTTTTCTCATGTGACATATCAGGACTTTTCACCCCTTAGCTAAACTGAGGGTGGGTGTGGCCAGCATGTGATGTATCTGGCCCGTGGCCCATGAGTTTGACCCCCCTGTTCTAAAGGAAACTGCTTTAGCAATACAGGTAAGTCCACAGCATATTACCATAATGTTTTGGTTTGTCTTGCCTTAGTACTTTATAAGTAACTCAAGATTATGAATATATACAATACACTTTTTTCTTCCTATTCATTCCACAATGACAACCCCATGAGATAGTGAAAAAGAAGTACCAAGGGTAACATGATAGCAGTATTCCAATATTTGAGGGGCTGCCCCAAATAAGAAGGAGTCAACCTATTTTTCGAAGCACCAGATGGAAGGACAAGAAACAATGGATGAAAACAAATCAAGGAGAGAAGCAACCTAGAACTAAGGAGAAATTTCCTAACAGTGAGAACAATTAAGCAGTGGAATACTTGCCTCCAGAAATTGTGGGTGCTCCATCACTGGAGGCTTTTAATTAGGAGGTTGGAATAGAAGACCCCCAAGACTCTTCCAGCTCTGATTCTATTATACAGAAGTGGGTGGACCTGAGAGAGATTAACCCAGCTGGTTTTTATACCTAATTAGGACTGGAAAATTAATTGTTAAGCAGTGCAGTCCTTGAGTGAGGCATCACATGCCTGTATCAATTTTACGCCCTTTTTGCTGCAGTCATTAAATGAAACATCACAGTAACTTTCAACCTCCTACCAGCTTCCCCACTGAAGCCAATTGAGAAGGTTTACAAATGGCAATCAGGTGACCACTGGATCACTGAAACATGCATGCATGTATATATGTATGTATGTATATGATGGTTGCCAAATACCCAAACTGATCAAGTGATGAGAAGGACACTGGGATGGTCATAAGTGCAAGGACCATCATAAGTCACTTTTTTCAGTGCCATTGTAACGTCAAGATGACTAGACAGGTACTTAGATTATTCCCCCGCCGGGCCCCCAAAATAGAGAATTTGGTCAGCTTTTCCCATATCAGATTCTTTAAACAAAAATGAACTGGGGAAGGATGGTATTTGTAATAATCTTTCCATATCATTTCTTCCCATCCTTCCAGATACATTAACATTCCAGTTCCCATATTTAGAATTATAGTGAGAGTTGAATCCCAGAATTTGGAGAACAAGGGGTTAAGCATGCTTGCCTACTACGGAGTAATCTCTTGAGCCAGTATTATAAAAAGCAAACAGCAAGTAATTAAGAACCACTCTACAAAGTCTATGGACATTAAGCTCCAATGAAACTCGAACTTAATTGTACGGTAAGTTATGGAGGTAACAAATAGTGGAAGGAAACAAATGAATTTGTATGCTTGTGTGACAGCCTGTCTGGGAACACCAGGGAATTTACATATTATGAAACCCTCAGTCCTTGAAAATATGGCTTACAATTGAGTAAACAATGATTGCCATTCATCTACAGAAGTAGAAGAATACAACTGCCAATATGTTTCTTCTTTCCTTAAACGCCTGGAAATCTGAAATATCAGCCAAAAGAGAGTTGGACTGTTGCTTGAAAAATGAACTGTTCTATATCCAATTAATACTGCAAGATGTTGAGATATGTTGCTGTTGATCCCAAGCCAATATTACCAACTCCAATTTCTGTAATTCTGGAAGAAGAGAAGATCCATCACTTACAAATGTAGACCTTTTGCTAATTTGGTGGTTGCATGCTTTGGTCAGATGTAGCACTGGAAAGTATAGACCATACAATACTGTGCAGCACCAGAAATCTTAGGTCTGTCAGTTTTTCAATGGATATGTCACAATTTCCTTTGCATCTGAACGCTAAAAGTAAACAGCCCTTCAACCATTCATCCTAAGCCACATTGAGTGGATGGTTATGTCGAAGGTCTCATTCCTATGGGCATATTCTGTTTTAGGAACCAAGGAGCCATTTTGATAGTTGAAATAAGATGAACAGAGAGCAGAATTAGAACAAATCAACACAGGGCCTGTTCCCATTAGAATAACAAAGAGAATTGGTGTGCATTGGATGGAGAATAATGAAAGAAGAGGTGCTGACGATCCACCACCGTTGCCAATGAGCCGCCACATCACACAGAGATGTGGAAGGGTGGTGAGATGAAGTCTGGAGTTCCATGAGGGAGGGGCTGCTTCGCTGAGAGCAAGGAGGAAGTGCGGCTTGGAATGTCTGATAGGCAAGAAGAGGGCTAAGATGAACCCTCTCTATTCTCCAAAGCACCTGAGGGCAGGACAAGAAGTCCTGGTGGCGCAGTGGACTAATTCACTGTTATTAAGATCAGCTGCTTGCAATTACTGCAAGTTCAAATCCCATCAGGCTCAAGGTTGACTCAGCCTTCTATCCTTTCTAAGGTAGGTGAAATGAGGACCCAGATTGTGGGGGCAATAAGCTGACTTTGTATAAATATACAAAAGTATGAAGGCTATTGCTTAACGCACTGTAAGCCGCACTGAATCTCCGGAGAAGGGCAGCATATAAATCAAATTTTTTAAAAAAAGAAGAAGCGATGGGTGGAAACTAATCAAGGAGAGAAGCCACCTAGAACTAAGGAGAAATTTCCTGGCAATTAGATCAATTAATCAGTGGAACAACTGTGGCTCGGGGTTGAACTGTTGGGTCCTGGGTGCTCTCTAGGTTATTTTCTTGCAGACATTCTATTACCCAGCTAGGTAACATTATCAGTGCTAATGATGCTAACATCATCAGAAACCACACATCCTTCTAGCGCTGATGAGGTTACCTAGTCAAGTAATGAAACATCTGCAAGAAAACAACCACCTTCAGAGAGCACCAAGGACCCCATAGACTATCTCCCATTTTGAAGAATGGGATATGGCTTCACTCAATGTTCTTGTGATTCACTTAAGTGCATTGATTCTCTTAACAACCATGACAAAAAGATCGTAAAATTGGCCATGACTCACTTAACAACTATCTTGCTTAACAATAGAAGTTTGGGTTCTCTTCATATAATTTCTAGTCTTACGATAGTATTTCATTTGGATTTATTTTAATGTCTGTGTTCTTAATTATTTTTAGACTCTATTATACACATTGTTTTGTTCTTATACACATATACGGGGGGGGGGGGGGTTTGCCATAAAGAAGAGTGAATCAAGTTATTCTCCAAAACACCTGAGGGCAGGACAAGAAGTGATGGATGGAAACTAATCAAGGAAAGAAGCAACCTAGAACTAAGGAGAAATTTCCTGACAGTCAGAACAATTAATCAGTGGAACAACTTGCCTCCGAAAGTTGTGAATGCTCCAAAACTGGAAGTTTTTAAAAAGATGTTGGATAACCATTTGTCTGAAGTGGTCTAAGGTTTCCTGCCTAAGCAGGGAGTTGGATTAGAAGACCTCCAAGGTCCCTTCCAATTCTGTTATTCTATTCTATTTCTAGCAGTTCACAGAGTATATTTATAGTTATGCAAACAGTCTGGTAAGATTTTGGTTGATAAATTAACAACAATTAAAAAAAAACTACTCAGAAATAACTCCTCCTATTGTTGTTGGTTCTTGGGGTTTAACAAAAAGTGATGGAATTTGCACTACTGATCTGCTTAAAATAATAATAAACCTTGCAGAAGATTTTCAAAATGAATATAAAATTCAAACCAGAGATTTTCCTCTTAGGTTTATCGGACAAGGAACTTGAAAATTTTTTTTGGAAGTTTGTTGTTGTATCTACTAACTGGAACAAGAATGCTTTATGTGCAAAAATGGGAAGATACAATAATTTTCACAATGGAAGAATGGCTGAAAAAACTGATGTAACTAGCAGAGATGTCCAAATTAACTGCTTTAATTTAAAAGAAATGCATCCAATTATCTTTCTTAAAACAACCACTTCTAGATTTTATATCAAGACAGAAAATATTGAATTCTGACTTTGAAATTTACTGATCAGAAAACTTTGTTGTTATAGAAATAGCGAGTACACATAGGTAATCTTTTGATTTACAATAGTTTGTAACAGTTTGTTGTAGTAACAATTCAAAGTTGCAATAGCTGAAAAAAGGGACTTATAACAATTTTTCACACTTACGACCATAGCATCCCCATGGTCACATGATCAAAATGCAGACACTTGGCAACTGACATGTATTTATGACAGTTGCAGTGTCCTGGGATCATGTGATCCCCTTTTGCGACCTTCTGATAAGCAAAGTCAATGGGGAAGCCAGATTCACTTAACAACCTTGTTACTAACTGAATAATTGCAGCGATTCATTTAACAACTGTGACAAGAATGGGGCAAAATTCATTTAACAAATGTCTCACTTAACAACAAAAGTTTTGGGTTCAATTGTGATCGTAATGTGATGACTACCTGTACTAAGTATGCAAGAGTAAAAACTTGAGGATATAATTTTATTATCTTTATTCTACTGTGCTGAAGAGAATCGGAAGTTAATGCTTTTTCCTTCTCCTTTACCTTACATTTGTCTCTTTCCCTTCTCCATTTCCCTACAATCCCTACAATCTCCATTTTCACTTGTTCCAAAGATGCTTTTTCAAGAGACAACTGGACTTTCTTGTTTTTCTCTGAAGACGTTTCTCTTCTCCTCCAAGAAGTTTCCTCAGTTTCTTGGATGAGAAGCGAAATTTCTTCAAAGAAAACCAGAAAGTCCAGTTGCCTCTTGAAAAACAGCTTTGGAACAACCGTGACCTGAATCACTGAGAATCTCCATTGACATCCATTTTCACTTGTATTATATATCTTTATAATTTCAATACAATCTTAAATAAAAATAAATAATAATAATAATCTGAAAACATCTGGAGCAGCGCTTAAACACCACTGGAATTGACAAATCCACTATATCAATCAATTGCAAAAGGCAGCTTTGCTTGGAACAGCTTACATCCTGTGACAGTCTCTGTAACACGATGAAACATCAACAGCTGCCTATCCCAGGTCTATGGGAAGGACTGGATAGGAGGAGAAAACCTGCCAAATTCAGTCTGAACATCTGGCTGACTGTGCGACTAGTCATAATAGAAATACCATTTGCCTGCAAACAGGAACTAGTGGGACCATAAAATATTGAGAAAATAATAGAAAACGAAGAAGCTAAAGCACTCTGGAACTTCAGGATTCAAACAAACAAGCACCTGCCACATAACACACCAGACTTAACAACTGTCAATAAAAAAGACAAAAAAGTCTGGATAATGGATGTGGTGGCAGCACCTGGATACAGGAGAATAGAAGAAAAGGAACTGGAGAAGATAACAAAATACAAAGACCTACAAATAAAAATAGAATTATGGCAAAAGAAAGCAAAGATACTACCAGGGGTGAAATCCAGCAGGTTCTGACAGGTTCTGGAGAACCGGTAGCAGAAATTTTGAGTAGTCCAGAGAACCAGCAAATACCACCTCTGGCTGGCCCCAGAGTGGGGTGGAAATTGAGATTTTGCAATATCCTTCCCCCAAGAGTGGGGAGGGAATTAAGATTTTGCAGTATCCTTCCCCTGCCATGCCCACCAAGCCACACCAGGCCTACCAAGCCATGCCCACAGAACCGGTAGTAAAAAAAATTTGGATTTCACCCCTGGATACTACCAATAGTAATACGCATCTTGAGTGCAATCCCAAAACAGAACACCAATCTCTGCCAATCCTTGGGAATGATAGGGGGATAAAAATGCCAAATGCATTCTAAATATCTGGCTGATTGTGCCATAAATTGTAATTGTTATGTATGTATCTATTTGAGCGGGAGATTTGAATTGGGAACTGTTCGTGATTGCTTAACTGTTGTTTCTGAACTGTATATAAGGAAGGCTGTTGCCTGTGTTTCTTTGCTGAAGTCTTGTTGTAGCGCGGGAATAATGAGAGGCACAAGCAAGCTAGTGACAACAGCTCTTTTATTCAGGGTGAGACTTCAGCAAAGAAACACAGGCAATAGTCTCACCCTGAATAAAAGAGCTGTGTCTTTGGTAGATGCCCTAGCCACCCCGCCAGACGTAAGCAGCCCTAATGAAACAACATCAAGCAATAACACAGAGGCTTCCGGTGTAGGATCTTCCAGTAAGTCAGGAAGGGGGCAGCGACTGAGGGCATCCGTGTGGCCCAGGGTTCTTCCGGGCCGATGTACCAGTCGATATGAATAGGCAGCTAGGAAAATAGTCAGCACAGCACCCACTCCAAAAGAGGGTGCATCGCAATCGAGGACAAGCGGCAAGTTCGAATTGTACTGGATTAGGAAACTGTCCTCCAACAAGAGTCTTTTGACAGCCTTGAAGGCGGCCGCCTCTGCCTTGCCCCAAACCCAGGAACATTTTTTTCCCAATAGTCTGTATAGGGGTTCTGCTACGGTGGCTTTGTTTTTAAGGAACATCGTATAAAAGTTCAAAAGTCCCCAAAATGCCTGCAGTCCAGCCTTAGAAGTTGGTGTGGGCGCCGTAACCCAAAAGTTCTACTGAAGGAACTGCGATCATGCATTTGTTTTTCTTAACTTGCAGTCCCGCTTCCCTAAATTTTAAAAGTACTTGTCACACTCTATCTCTAAGTTGTGATTCATTTTGGGCACTGATGAGGACATCGTCAAAGTAGGGTACCACCCCTAGCAGTCCTTGTAGCAGTCGCTCCATGGTACTTTGAAATAGCCCTGGTGCTACGCTAATCCCAAACTGGAGGCTGGTGCATTTAAAAGCCCCTCTGTGAGTTACGATGGTTTGCGCTTCCGCGGTAGCGTCATCGACCGGCAGCTGCTGGTATGCCTGCGCCAGGTCTAATTTCGCAAATATTTTACCGGGCCCCAGGGAATGAAGTAAATGGTGAACCACCAGCACAGGATATGCGCTCTCCTGGAGTGCCTTGTTGATTGAACACTTATAGTCGGCACAGATCTTTATAGATCCGTCCGACTTGACTGGCGTGACAATAGGGGTCTCCCACTTAGCATGATCTCCTGGGACCGGGATCCCCTGCCTAATAAGTTTGTCCAGCTCTGCGTCAATTTTGGGTTTTAAAGCAAGTGGCACCCGTCTCGGTTTGAGCCTAATTGGGACTACCTGAGGGTTTAAATTAAATGAAATAGGGGTCCCCACGTACTTGCCCAGCGCCTCTCCGAAAACGTCCTGCAATTCGTGTAGGAGGCTGTCCTTGAGAGATAGTCCGCTGAGGCTGTGAACGCCCGTGAACCCCATGCCAAGGGCTCGGAACCAAACGAGGCCCAGGAGACTCGGTAGTGGCTTGCTGACGATCGTCAGGGGTAGCAATTCGCGAAATTCGCCGTAGGTGACCCGGAACGTGCCCACGCCTTCCACTGGAACTCGGTTTCCTTGATAGTCGAGGAGGCGAACCCTTTGTCGTGACAGCTGGCTTTTCTTGAACGTAGGGAAAAGAGTCTTTAGCATTGTCCAGGACATGATTGATAAAGCTGACCCAGTATCGATCTCCATTTCGCATGGTTTCCCGTCAATTTCTACCTGGGTATATACTTTTTCTTCTGCAGCTGTCCTGGCTTGGCCTATTCTCGCGCTGTATTCTCTGCTTTTGATTTTCGCACCGTTTTCCAACGCCACCATTTCTGGTTGGCTGTTTTGAACGCGTTGGCTCTGATTGGTCGTGGCGGTCACGTAGCTTGTTACCGCTTGGAAATGGAGCTCTACAGACTCTTGCCAAATGTCATTTTTTCTCGCAGCGCCTGTAAACGGCGTCTCTGAATTTACAAGTCTGTCTTTCATGAGCCCCGCCACAGCTAGAACAGTTTTCTCGGCGGCTATTTTGCCTGCTTTTTTTCCTTTCGGTGTGGAAGACGTCCTCGTCTGACTCTTCCTCGGTACTGGTCTGCACTTCTTCTCGGTGTACAGGCATTGACTTTGGGGTGTCTTTTATGATTGGATGGTGTAGAGTTTTGGCAGCTTCTGTGGAAGATTCGTGCGCTCTTGCTTCATCTAGAGCGCCGGCTAGGGTCAAGTCTGGTTTCGCGAGTAGACACCTCTGTAACCGCGTATCTCTAACACCACAGATTAGTTGCTCTAGGAGTGCGTCTTCGAGGTCTCAGTGATCGCAGTGCATTGCGGCTTTCCGTAGACTCGCCATGTATGCGCTGAGCGGTTCTCCCTCTTTCTGTACTCGTTGCCGGAACTTGTAGCATTGTACAAATTTTGAAGGAACCGGAGCATAGTGAGCCCTGAGGGTGGCTTGTAGTACGTCCCAGGAGACGGTCTGAACTGGCATTGGTTCACAGAGGGATTCGGCCATCTTGAAAACGTCGGGCCCGCAATGGCTGAAGAAGTGAGCTCTCTTTCGGTTCGCTGAAAGACCTTGCATCTCACTGGCCTCCAAGGAACACTCGAACCTGGTCATATTCGACCCCCATTTCTCCTGGGCTGGATCGAAGGGTTTTGGCGGGACATAGGCAGCCATCGCAGTATGCCTTTTCGTTGTCCGCTCGTCACCCTGGCTGAATCTCCAAGCTCTTTTTGTTAGCTTCTTGTGTCCTCAATCCCACCTTCGTCACCAATGTTGTAGCATGGGAATAATGAGAGGCACAAGCAAGCTAGTGAAAACAGCTCTTTTATTCAGGGTGAGACTTCAGCAAAGAAACACAGGCAACAGCCTTCCTTATATACAGTTCTGAAATAACTGTTAACCAATCCCGAACAGTTCCCAATTCAAATCTCCCGCTCAAATAGATGCATACATAACAAGTCTCACCCTGAATTAAAGAGCTGTTGTCACTAGCTTGCTTGTGCCTCTCGTTATTCCTGCACTACAACAGTAATAAACCTTGAAAGTCTCATTACTCCCTTATTCACACGTGTGCTATGGAGATCAGTTCCATTCCTGATCCATCAAAACACTTATCATTGCTCCAACGGCAGCTGCTTTCATGTTTCTCCTCCTTGCTGACCCTGTGAACACTGGACGTCACTGAGGGGCAAGGAGTACTAAGCTCCAAGTCTCCAGGATTCAGCTGTGGCTTCATCTGATTAGGCTGCAGGCTAAAATAATGAAAAGGTACAGCTCTTGTTATTGGTTTCCTGTCATTATAGTTTTCAAGCATGCAGATGATTACTAGTAGGAAGAATTTTGTCGTAGGAAACTGTAACTAGGGAGGTGACCTTTCACAGCATTTTGACAAACAGTGTCATAATTAAGAATTGCTGTTGTGTTCTACCTTCTGGAGAAAACTCTCCCCTCCCCTTTTATGCCTTCCCTTCTCTCCTCCTCTGCCCTCCTATCCCCTTCCCTTCTCTGCATTCTTCTCTCCTTTGCCCTCCCTTCCCCTCTCCTCTCCTTTTCTGCCTTCCCCTCTCCTTTGCTCCTCTGCCCTTCCTTCCCCTCTCCTTCTCTGCCTTCCCTGTCTCCTCTGCCCTCCCCTCCCCTCTTCTCCCCTCCTTTGCCCTTCCCTCCACTTCCCTGCTCCTCTCCTCCTCTGCTCTCCCCTCCCCTTCTCTCCCCCTCCTTCCCTCTTTCTCCAATCTTCTTTCTGGCTGCCCTAAATACTTGAAAATAGCCAGTCCCAGAACCACTGAAGGACTTTGTGAATAAAATGCCATGGGAGAAACTGAACCCTGTTTTTATGGCTCAGCGGAATTGTTTTTCTATTCAGTTAAAGCTGGGCTAAAAACGCACCAAGATTCTTTCCTCTTTTCAAAGATGTTCAAAGCAAGCTCTCCTTCATCAAACTGAATTTTAAAAAGGCAGCGTCTCTCTGCACAACTCAGCCTCATTTAAATTACATATACCATAAGTCTTCAATCCTCTTTGCAAATTCTTCCTCTAAAAGGACGTTTCCCAAATATTTCCAACATAAAGCCAAGCTAAGGACAGAAATACAAATCTATAAAGCTTGCTAGACAATCTATGATGTGCATGGGTGGCAGACAGAACAGAAAAGAAATCTTTTTTTCCCCCAGTCACAGTTCAAGTAATTGATGAAACGTCCTGTTGCAGGAGTTGATGGTGATGTCTGTTTTGAATGGCCAGAGGAAAAGGCTCTCAAATGTCCACAACAGGTAGTCCTCGCTTTATAACCACATCTGGGACCAGCATTCCTGTTGCCAAACAAGGCAGTTGTTAAATGAGTTGCTCCCAATTTTATGACCTTTCCCCTTGGTTGGTAACCGAATCACTGCAATTGTTAAGTGAAATACAGATCACTAAATGAATCTGGCTTCCCTCATTGACTTTGTTTGTCAGAAGCCAGTTGGGAAAGTCACAAATGGCAATCATGTGACTCCAGGTTGCTACAACTGTCATAAATAAACTGTGAGAGGGATCTTGGAGTCTTAATGGACAATCAGTTAAATACCGTGTTTCCCTGAAAATAAGACTGGGTCTTACTGTATATTAATTTTTGCTCCAAAAGACACATTAGGGCTTATTTTCTGGTTAGGTCTTATTTTGAGGAAAATACAGTACTAAAGGTATCCATCTGGCTGACAATCTTAACTGGAACTTATTTTGGGGGTAGTGATTATATTATGAGCATCCTGAAAAACCATTCTAGGACTTATTTTTCTGCTTGGGTCTTATTTTCGGGGAAACAGGGTATGCGGCGGCAGCCAAAAAAGCCAATGTAATCCTAAATTGCATTAACAGAAGAATACAATCAAGATCAAGGGAGGTACTAATACCACTCTATAAAGCCTTAGTAAGACCACACCTAGAGTACTGCATCCAGTTTTGGTCACCACACTATAAAAAAAATGTTGAGACTCTAGAGAGAGTGCAGAGAAGAGCAACAAGGATGATTAGGGGACGAGGCTAAAACATACGATGAATGGTTGCAGGAACTGGGCATGGCTAGTGTGGTGAAGAGAAGGACCAGGAGAGACAGGATAGCAGTCTTCCAATATTTGAGGGGCTGTCACAGAAAGGAGGGGATAAAGCTATTTTCCAAGGCACCTGAAGGCCAGACAAGGAATAATGGATGGAAACTAATCTAACCAAGGAGAGATTCAACCTAGGAGAAATTTTCTGATAATGAGAACAATCAACCAATGGAACAGAAGTTGCCTTCAGAAGTTGTGGGAGTTCCATCACTGGAAGCTTTCAAGAAGAGACTGGACCACCATATGTCAGAAATGGTATAGAGTAGGGGTGTCAAACTGGATTTGTTCGAGGGCCGGATCAGCATTGTAGTTCTCTGCGGGTAGGCCACGGGGAAGGGGTTTTTTTCACAGCCAGTTTTCAGAGTGGATAGGCTCCTGAAGCACTTTGCTGGCCAAGACGGAATGGAGTGGGGGGCTGCATGTGGCTCCCCATGCCCAGTTTTGATCAGCAAAGGGCTTCAGGAGGACATCCAGGCCGAAAACGGCCCATGCGGGGGCTATGCGTGGCCCCGCATGCCCCATTTTGGCTGCCAGAGGCACTGGGGGCTGGATAACCTACAAGATCCCTTCCAACTCTGTTAATCTGTTAATACATGCCAATTGCCAAGAAGCTGAATTTTGGTCTTGTGATCCTGAGGTTGTTATGACAGTTGTAAGAATGAGGACTGGTTGCAAGTCACTTTTTTCAGTACCATTGTAACTTCAGACATTCACTAAATGAATGGTTGTAAGTGAAGGACTACTCGTATTCCGGACGTATCTACCTAAGTATTCCTAATTTTAATTTTTCCAAATAATAGGATGCTAGGGAAAAAAATACTTTCATTGCCCCTACACAGCCCTGTTAACATTCTCCAGTAAATCAAATCAGTGGTGAAATCCCCCATGGGCTGCCACAGATTGGCTGCCTGCGCATGCGCGGTGCATGCCAAATGCCTGCTGCATGCGCGCATGCACGCTGTGCACCAAAATCACAATGAGCATGTGCAGTGCACACCAAACACACGCTGCGTGCACATGTGCAGTGCGAACCAAATGTGCACTGCATGCACAGGCACACCAAATGCACACTGCATACACATGCACACTGCGCACCAAAAACACACTGCACATGCATGCACACTGTACACCAAATGCACACTGCACATACATGTGCATGCACACCAAATGCACACTGCACACACATGCACACTGTACACCAAATGCACACTGCACATGTATGCACACTATA
>WNWU01013631.1:9363400-9390628 GCA_012654045.1 Ptyas mucosa | reverse complement strand
GCACACTGCACATGTATGCACACTGTACACCAAATGCACACTGCACACACATGCACACTGTACACCAAATGCACACTGCATGTGCATGCTCAATGTGCACCAAACATGTGCTTTGCACAGAAAAAGGAGCTGTTTGGAGGTAAGTAGAACAGCAAGGGGGAGAACAGCTGTGCCGCGCGATTTCAATTCACTAGAAAGCAGGATTTGCTGATTTCTAGCTAATTTAAATCATGCGGCACAGCTGATCATCGGAAATACCTGGACGAGCTTTTATTACTACCGGTTTACCTGAGCCTGTGCGAACCAGTAGCATTTCACCCCTGAATCAAATCCATTAATCCACAGCCTTTGTTTCTCAGCACCATTTGTTTTTACGTTGTTTTTTTTCTCCACACAAAAGTCAGAAAATTTTTGAAGTCTTTGTTGGCTTGTGATGGGGTGCATTTAACATATTCAGTGGCTACTGGGAGAGGAGACAGTTATCAAACTGGGCTCAAAACACATTCTGAGCAATCCCGATTAATTATAGCACAATATATCCTTTTCCTATTGAACTGTCCTAACTTGGAAAGCAAAACATTCAGCCCACAGATGGGGGAGTGCCAGCTAAATCATTCCAAGTTAGCTACTCTAATCTTGAAAGGAAGTGTAATGAAAGCACCTTAACAACATATGGATACCACAGAGCCAAAGGCCTTCTCTTTCCACGTTCTTATCTCTTACTTTCTCTTTCCAATTATTAAACATGCCGTGGAGAAGTGATAATGACATTATGCACCAATTAATTTACTCCAAAGGATAGAAAACATTGCTTAACCAACTGATAGCAACAAAAGTCAGCTGGAAGGAAAGCTTTAGCTCTGGAATGGACAACTACGGGCCTTTTACAATCTGCGGACTTCAACTCCCATAATAATTCCTGAGCCAACCATGGAAAATCCTGAGGGATGATTCACACCCTGGTCAGCACTTCTTTACTCTCCTACAATCGGGCAGGAGAGATAAAAGCATCGCCAGCTGAACGAACAGGCTGAAAAATAGCTTTTATCCGTGGGCTGTCAGACTTCTGAACGCAACGTAACACCACAATTAGGTTTAATATGATAGACTGGCAGGGCCAGCGTAGTGTGCAACTTGTTCACACCGGTGTAATATAATATAACATAATGTTACATACATATAGGTATATGGGAATGTGTGTTAGCTATTACTTATTCGGGTTTAGGGATTCTATTTCTTTCATTTATTGAGTTATTGAGATGTATTTTGTGTTTTGGGGTGGGGGGAGGGATGCTGCACCAAAGGAGGCTCGTTCAATTTCATTGTACACATGTTGTGCACTGACAATAAATGTTTGAATGCACTACCTGACTCTGTGGTTTCTTCCCCAAATCCCCAAAACTTTAACCTTAGACTGTCTACTGTAGACTTCACCCCATTCCTAAGAGGTCTGTAAGAGGCGTGCATAAGTGCACCAGTGTGCCTACCGTCCCTGTCCTAATGTTTTCTTTTATTCGTATCCTTTTCATGTATTTATAATTATGTTTACACTTGTATCTGTCATAAAATACATGCTTGATGAAAATAAATAAATAAATAAATAAATAAATAAATAAATAAATAAATAAATAAATAAATAAATACGTACGTACGTACGTACATACATACAGGTGATTTCACAATGCAACTTCACAAGAGAGAGACTTGTGGGCTGAGGATAAGTGATCAAAGAGTATTGGGAGGAAAAAGAATCACTATTTTCCCTGCCTTATTTTTATTATTTTTATTGTATCCCATCTTTATTGTTTTTACATTGGTTTTACCAGTGATGCAGTAAAATTCTGGGGAAAAACAAAAAAAAATGGCTTAACGAGATTTTAAATCAAAAGACTGAATGGCGACCAGAGACATGCTTGCTCGGCTCCAAACCGGAAAATATTAAAAAAGACTCATGGTACCTTGCATTACACATCATCACAGCGATAAGATTGACGTACGCTCAATTTTGGAAAAACAAAAATACCCGATCAGAGGAGGCAATTATAAAGAAGATTTTAGAATGTGCAGAAGCAGATAAATTGACTAAAAAACTAAAAGACAGACACCAAACACAAACATGTTTATCCTGGGAAAAATTATATGTTTGGCTAGAGAAGAGAAAATTATAACCCAAACTAAATGAGGAATTGTATCTATTGAGAAACTTATACTATACAAGTAAAGTGAGGTCGGATAGACCTAATTGATCTATAAAGGTATACAAGCTGTTCTGTCTCCCCCGGAATATAATATAGATATACTGTACCGAATACTAGGTTATTAAAGTACTACTTATAGATATGTTTGTTATTTGTTGTGTTGTTTTGTATGTTATTTACAGGGTGTGTTGTTTTCTTTTTTAATGAAAAATGTAAATAAAGATTATTTAAAAAAAATACATGCTTGATGAAATAAATAAATAAATAAATACAATTTGGAGTCATAGTTAAAGGGTTGGGCAGTATGGCTGGCTCATGAATTCTGGGAGTTGAAGTCCACAGGCAGTACAGAGGCCATAATTGCCCACCCCTGCTTTACATCATCAATACTGTAATGGCAGGCAGGTAGGTTCTCAGGTAACCTTGTAACCCCAGCTATGTCTCTACTGTCAGCGCTAGGCCCTGGAAGCACTGATAAAGTGAAAGTAGGTGACATTTTCCTTCCCTTTCTAGTTGATCCTGAACTGTTTCAGAATGCCCTACTGTTGCTGGGTTGTTCTAGAACAGGGGTGTCAAACTCAATTTCATTGAGGGCCGCATCAGAGTTGTGGCGGTCGCCGGGGGTGGGGGGGGGGCAGGGGGGGCGTGGCCAGCTCAACATCACTCAGGGAGGTGCCAGTGGCAGCCTGAACACTCTGCCAGCAAAGATGGGCTCCCAAGCTCAGTTTTCATCTGCGACAGCCTCCTGCAACTCTCTTCCAGCAAAAACGGAGGGAGAGCTACATGCGACCCTCCTGAGCTCCATTTTCACTAGCAGTGGAACTGCAGGCCACTCCTTTGCTGTGCCCAGGACAGCCCCGTGGGCCAGATCTAATCACCCCGTGGGCCTATCATAACTAATAATTAGGAAATGTCAATTAAATGTAACAAATGTATGTAATAAGGAAAACTGCTGTATTAACAGAATCCTTTGTTTGAAAATGTATAAAAACTGTGGTCTCAAATCATAGGTTGTTCAGACTTTTAGGTACACATACCTCTCTGAACCTATTGCGCAATAAACGGGCTCTGGCTGACCCAAAGGGATGTCTCTTATATCCTTTCTTCCATAACAGGCCGAATCCGCCCCCTGGGCCTTGAGTTATATCCTTGTTCCAGAACAAGACCATTATCTCAATGTAGGTAATCCTTGACTTACAACTATTCATTTAGTGGCCATTCAAAGTTACAACTACACTGAAAAAAGTGATCTATGACTTATTTCTCACACTTATGAATTTCCTAGCATCCCTATCATTCCTGTGATCTGAATTGTGGCGCTTGGCAACCAGTATGTACCGTATTTTTCGGAGTATAAGACACACCGGACTATAAGGCACACCTACTTTTTTTGGTGAGGAAAAGAAGGAAAAGAAACCTTCCTCTGCCTCTGAGCAGTTTTGCCTTGTTGCAGCAAACAGCAAACAGCCTGCTTTACTTTCTTTTTCGTTTTCAGCATAGCTTGATTAGCACAAGGAAAAAAAAAATCTGCTGCAGCAATTTACCTCCTTGCAGCAAGCAGCAGAGGCCCAGGCAAAACAGCCAAGAGCAAATCAGCTGAGAGTCGGGAGGCCAATCTAATCAACTTGTGCTAATTAGGTGTGCTGAAGCTGAAAGGAGCTGTTTTTTCTTGCTGTTTGCTGCAAGGAGGTAGCTGCTGGGAAGCAGAGGCCAAAGAGTGGGGGCCAGTGGGTGGGTAGGGCTACATTTGGTGTATAAGACGCACCTAAATTTTCACCCCCTTTTAGGGGGAAAAATACGGTATTTATAATAGTTCCAGCATCCTGGAGTCATGTGATTGCCATTTTCCACTGGCTTCCAAAAAGCAAAGACAATAGGAGAAGCTGGATTCATTTAATTACCAGGTGATGCACTTAACAACCCTGCAAAAAAAGGGGGGGGCTGTGAAATTGGGTGCAACTCCCTTAACAACTCCCTGTCTTAACAATGAAAATTCTGGTTCCTATTATAGTCATAAGTAGAGGACTTCCTGTACTCTACTTTCTCCTCTAACTACACTATTCTGCTAAATTGGAGATTATTAGGGTGATACAAATGGGGCAGGGGTGAAATGCTCCTGGTTTGGACCGGATCGCCCTATTTGGTAGTGATGGAGGCGGGTGGTTCAGAGAACTGGTAGCAAAAATCCCTGCCCCTCCCCTCCCCCATGCCCAGCTGAGCCACACAATCATCAGAGGCTTTTTTTTACTTTTAAAAGCATTTTTTCTACAACCTCTTCAGCTGAAAAAATGCTTTTAAAAGTAAAAAAAAAAGCCTCTGATGATCGCGCGGCTCAGCTGGGATCGTCAAAGGCTTTTAAAAGCATTTTTTCTACAACCTGTTCAGAGGTTATAGAAAAAATGCTTTCAAAAGGCTCTGACGATCCCAGCTGAGTTGCCTGATCAGCGGAAGCTTTTTTTCTTTTAAATGCCTCTGATGATCAGGTAACTCAGCTGGATCGCCAGAACCTTTCGAAAGCATTTTTTTACAACCTCTTCGCGGAGAAAAAAATGGTTTTAAAAGTTAAAAAATGGCCATGCCCACTCAGTCACATTACCCATCACCACCAAGCCAAATTTTAGATTTCACCACTGAAATGGGGTACGAAGAAAGGAAAGAGGAAGACGCACACTCTGTAAGGCATCAAAGTACACTTAAGACAGTGTTCACTACAAAAATTTCACATCTGTGAAGTGTTTTAAACATAAGAGAAATAAAAGTTCACTTTCTTTGAGTGTGCAACCTTAGCATAACCCATTTAACAGATGTGTGGAGGAGGAGGGGGGTATCTAAATATGTTATGACTTAGTTCTGATTCAAGACGAGAAGGTACAGAAGTGGAAGTATTGGAAGAATGATATTAAAAATTTCAAAATGTTTTCACTTTTACATCAGTCTCAATCTTCTCACGTTCTTTTTAGCACAATCGATATATAGAGGCAGGTACCCATAACATTAACTTTTGGGTCACTTGTTCAAAAATATTTTTTAATATATCCAGTGTTAAATTGCGTTGCTTCTTTCTGTATTTGCAAGTCAAGTCTGAGTGTTCTTTTCCTTTAATTGTAATCTTTAGCCCTTTCTAGTTCCCCTTAGTGTTCAAATTTTAAAGTCTTTTTTAAAAAAAAATTAAAGCAAAAGAATTTCCTCAAAATAATATTCTTTATAATTAATTCCAAAATCTTATTTCAGATTTATATGGATCCTTAGTCCATTTTATAACTTTCTAAAATCCAGATTTTCAATTATTCTTTTGCTATTTATTACAAAAGACATTTTAAGTCCTTAAATTTGTCTCAACTAAAGAAGTTTTAATTAAGGATTGAAAGAAAGTCACCTGGTGTTTTCAGTTTTGTCAATCTAAAGCAGGAGTGTCAAACTTGCAGCGTCACATTGTCGTCATGTGAGGTATCGCAACTTTTTTCTTCTCTTCTCTAAACCGGGGTGGGTGTGGCCCGCAGGCCGCAAGTTTGATACTCCTGCTCTAAAGGTTCCTAGAAGCTGAAAACTGGTTAACAACAATTTCTAAAGGTGATTAGAAAAGGAAGTAGACAAACTTAGTGTCATTTCAAAGGAATCCACTACAGTTTGGGCTCAAAACCCTGAGCTCTGAACACTCAAGAGATCTATTTTGCAGTTTCCTCATGAAGAGCAACTGTCTGGAGTACTTGTGGGTGATCTCAAGTCTTCTCGTCCAAAGGGGAATTACTGAAAAACTGGTCTACTTGCTGGCTCTTCATTCTGCAGTGATTGTCAACTTGGCTTTTAATAGAGCTGTCCTCAGTCCATCATTTCTTCCACAGAAGTCCAGAGCAAGAGAGATTTTTTTTAAACAAGGTGTGGTATTAATGAAACCCATTTTGTGTCATTCTAACCTTCATTTCCTACAGTATTACCTCTACAGTATTAGCTCTAATGATTTGATTTTCTAAAGTATTTCAGTCAATACATTTTAAAGGCAAAATTGCTTCCATTGCAAATTGGGAATCATATTCATCATTCTCCCTGACCACTTCTCTGAGGAGAAAATTCTTGAATTAATGTGCTCACAGAACAACAGGTTTAGCTTGGAAATGTAATAAATGGCCTTGGATGCTGTTTAAAGCAACTGGCAGCCTTCTTAATCTGTCCTTCTCATCACTCTTAGCTAATTTTTCCATCAAAATAATGGCTTGCATGAAATGTGAGTTATTGGCTTCTCCCCTCCCCCATATTTCAGACTGAACGGATCACCACACAGTGACAAAATGACAAGCAATGGCACAGTTGCTACTCACCAGCCTTCAGATAAATGCCACATTAGCATTGATAACAGATTCACTCCAGGAAGAGAAAGGGAAAAGAGAAAAACTTAGAAGGCAGATCAAAACAAACAAATATTTGAGATAGAAGAGTCCTTACACATTTATTGGTGCACCAAGATAATGAAAATGGATAGCACATATAAAAGTTACAGAGGGAAATGGAATTCTAATTGGGTTTCCTGGCGGGATTGATTGTTGGATATAGCCCTCAATCCAGGGCTTTATGCTCCCAGTTCGGACCGGATCGCTCGATCCGGTAGCGATGGTGGCAAGTGGTTCAGAGAACCAGTAGCAAAAATCCCTGCGCCCCCCACCCCATGCCCAGCTGAGCCGTGCGATCATCAGAGGCTGTTTTTTTTACATTTAAAAGCATTTTTTCTACAACTTCTTCAGCAAAAAAAATGTTTTTAAAACTAAAAAAAAAGCCTCTGATGATCGCGCGGCTCAGCTGGGATTATCAGAGGCTTCTAAAAGCATTTTTTTTCTGCAGATGAGGTTGTAGGAAAAAAATTGCTTTTAAAAGCCTGTGACGATCCCAGCTGAGTTGCCTGATCATCAGAGGCTTTTAGAAGCATTTTTTAAAAATGCTTTTAAAAGTTAAAAAAAAAAGTTGGCCACACCTACCCAGTCACATTACACACACACACACCCCAGCAAACTACGCCCCAGTAGTAACAAATTTTACATTTCACCACTGCCTCAATCCTCAAATTGTACTTTCTGATGCAGGGTCCAATTTGGTTTGATCACCAGGAACAAAGGTTTAGTCTTCCGAGTTTCAGACTCATGCTGGAGCTCATCCTCAGGGAACTTCTCTCTCATCTGAATGTCTAATAAAATTAACTTCCCAAAAGTTAAAGAGAGCTAGACATGTAGAAAAAGGGACGCGGTGGCTCGGTGGCTAAGACGCTGAGCTTGTCGATCGAAAGGTCGGCAGTTCAGTGGTTCGAATCCCTAGTGCCACATAACGGGGTGAGCTCCCGTGACTTGTCCCAGCTTCTGCCAACCTAGCAGTTCTAAAGCACGTAAAAAATGCAAGTAGAAAAATAGGGACTACCTTTGGTGGGAAGGTAACAGCATTCTGTGCGCCTTTGGCATTGAATCATGCCGGCCACATGATCACGGAGATGTCTTTGGACAGTGCTGGCTCTTCGGCTTAGAAATGGAGATAAGTACCGCCCCCTAGAGTCGGGAACAACTAGCACATATGCGTGAGGGGACCTTTACCTTTATCTTAGACAGGGAAAGATCTGCTGACAATACTCCAGTTACAGCACCCAAATGGGGTGGCCACATGATATGGCCAAAAAGTTCAAGATGATCCCTACAATTATTGACACTTCATCTGTGATGCACATAAAAAACAGAAAGTATTTCTGTCACTCCACTGCAATCACAATCTTCAGCTTTTGAACTTTTTTCATGATGCTGTTCCTAGTATCCAGAATAAAAACTCCTCCAAATGCTGATTGTAAAGAATAAAGTATTAGGTATAACATTTGATTACTGTCTCTTGCAAGATCTATTCTTTATTCTTTCAGAAGAAAAGTGGCACATCTTCTAAGGGACCACTTCTTAATAATAATGGATATAAGACAACAACAAAGTACTGCATGTAATATGCTGGATTTTTTTAAAAAAAAAATTTGTAACAGTTCTCAAGTTGAGCCGATGATCGCATCATGGTCATGTTTATTGAATTGTCTAGGCAACAGTATAGAAATGTTAATCACTGCCATCTTTTTCAACTTCTCTGTTTAGTCTATAGCTTCAGAATTTCTTGGTGGTGTCCCTTCCAAGTATGAACCAGACCCGACCTTGCTTAGCTTTTTCAAGATCATCCAAAGTCAGGGAAGAGCTGCCGTTTGTGCTGGTGACAACCAAGCATGGATTTGATTTTGTGATATCTCTTTTGTTTTTCTTGTCCTCTCATACCCCAAATCAAACTTTTTGTTTTTCCACAACCATAGGCACAAAAAAGACAGCAGAAGACATGCATTTGCATCCATAAGTTGATTTCATACAGGCATACTCATTTGGCAAAACCTACCATCCATTTAACGGGAATCCAACATCTGTGCTTGCTTGGTTTATGATCCAGACGTAGCCAGCTTCCATTGGCAGCATTTGTTTCAAAACCCAAGAATAATTCAGCATATTGCAGAAGTGTATGAGAACCATTTTTATTCCTCAAAAAAACCATGAATGAAAGAAATAGAAGAAAACATGGTAATCCTTTTAATGTAGGTGAGCAGATGGAATGTTTATTACTCTGGATTTATTTGGGAAAACCAATAAGGCGAGGCCCAATCATACGTCTGATGGAATGATGCCCCATAGAGAATGGGCCAACACCAAGAAGGACCCTTTTTATTGTCCCATCAGATGTAGAACCTTAATAGATGGGATCCACAACATATGCTGTCTGGCAGATGGGGTAGGTGTAACAGGGGAGAGGCAGTATTATTCAAATATATTTCTCGGCTCACGTTGGACCGCGATCACAAACACACAAGAAACACACTCGACTCAAACAGCGGAGTATCTTGGTTTAATTTGTGATGTCAGCTCTTTCCCTGAGCCGGAATGCACAGCAAAGCAAAGACACGGCTACCGAGAGCTCAGCACACCGTTCTTTTGTAGGGTGGTAATACAAGGGCATATCCTCTCAAACACTGAACAGCTGACGGGTTTGTATTCCCTGCCACCCGATCCCAGGCGCATAGCAATGACATCATTCCATGCGGCGGCAACATCCATCTCCGCCGATCTCTGCAGGGCGTCGGTCGTTGCTATCCGCTAATCCATGCGACCCCAGTAAGCACCTGTGCTCCAGAGACTCCTAGCCACAGGACCTGATACCTCCGCCAGCACCCGTGAAACCCGTAAACCCCCCCTCAGAAATGTGTTGTCCATGGCGTAGCGTACGTGGCCAAGGTGTTGAGTGCTGCTTGACGCTCAACAATATCTTAATTGAAACAATTGTGCATACTATTGTATCTCCCGAAGGACATCTGTTCTTCTCCCAATGTTAAAACTTGGAACAGGGAACTCTTCAAGTAGAAGACACATTCTCAGATAAGATTGTCCTTACAGAAGGAGGCTGTGCTTTTAAAGATGTATCTTACAGGCTTACCTACCCTAACTTGATCAATGTAAGCTATTTTCTTGGTATCGCAGAGCTGATTTCCTTGGGAGACCCAGGCTAACTAACTCCCTTGAAGTCAGTGATTCCAGGCTGGAAGGCAAGATTTGTCTCACCTAAGTGAAGCTGATCATGTAAAAGCCAGCCACAAAGAACTGAGTAATCTCATTACGTAAGTGCACAAGTGTCTTATCATCATCAGAGTTTATTCTTGAAGAGTATAGGATCTAAAGCATCTTGTCTTAACGTCTGCTACTCAGCAAGGGGAACAATTTTATCTATTTGTGCCCATCTCTTTTACTGTTGTTATTGTTTTATTCCTGTTCTGCTTTTGCTTCAGCAATCTCTTATGAGTCATTGTCGGTCATCCACTTTTGACCAAAAGGTAGAATTAATTCACCCTCAGCTATGGCTTCACCAGGCAGAAATGAGGACATTCTTAGATGAATGAGGCCCAATATGGCTTGAATATGACCCGTGGATTCATTCTCCAAGATGAAGTACTTGTAGGTTATTAATGAAAATGGAAAACAGAAGAAAGAGGAATAAAATTAGAGGAAATAGAGTGTGTGTGATGTGGTGGGAAATGAATTTATTTTTTCAAATCTAAGAAACGGGGGAAAGATCAGGGCTTTTAAAAAAGATCTGTGAAAGATCTTTCTTTACTGTATTGGGGATGGGTGAACTGAGGGAGCTCAACTAATCTCATTGTACATATGTTGTGCACTGACAATAAAGAGTTTGAAATTGAAATCTGATCATTTTTTTACAAAAAGACTAGGAGGAAAGGAGTTGACAGTTTCCCTTCTTCTTATAACTAGGAATAAATCTTACTTGAATAAATTTTATTTATTTATAAATAAAATGTATAGATCAGTGGTGGGTTGCCCCCTGTTCGCACCGGTTCTATAGAACCGGTAGTAAAACTGTCGGGAAGCTCCGCCCACCGACCTCGACCTCATCAAAATGCTTCTGCGCATGTGGGCCCCGTTGCAAACCAGTAGTAAAGGTAAGTCGAACCCAGTAGATCTTTTGGAAAGAAAATCAGCACAGATTTTGCAAGGAAAAATCTTGTCTTGCCAATCTCTTAGAGATTGTTGAGAGCAAATGAGGTGACCCTGTTGGCCTTGTATGCTTGAATTCAAAAAGTCAATTGGGAAATTAAACCAAGAGCTTAATTTGGAAGCAAATAGTGTATTTTGTCACTTGCAGAAAGTGCAAGTAAGGGTGGTCATAATAAAGAGGGGATGGGTTTTTTTGCATATCTCCCAAATTTCCTTGGTCACATCCTAAGTAATTTCCAAATTTAGTTAATGTTTCTTTTTATTTTCCATCTCTAATTATTGCACTTTTTTGTGCTTTTGTAAAGGCAAAAAAAGCTTTTTTAGGACTAACAGATGGTCTTTATATTTTCAGAAATGGCTTCTAGGTTCTTCCCAAAATCCAAGTGTCTTGCTTGATGCTTGAATCCCCTAACTGTTGCCATTTGAAGTGTCCTTCTTGAGGCTGAATCTACTATACAATCCAAAGATTGTGCCCACAATATCTGACCTAATTTTTATATTTTGCTTGTTTGCCAAGATTATTTAATTACTCAGCCCGAAGAGGAGTTTTGAAGAACTGAAAAACCATCTTTACCTATCTTATGTGCAATTTTGGCTATTTATTTCAAATCATTCCATAAGTGTCTTCTCAGCTGTTCCTGTTTCAGTCACCACTTTATTATTGTATTATTTGTATTTGTTTATGGACTGTTCCATTTTTGGAAGTGGGGGATAGCAGGGGTGAAATCCAGCAGGTTCTGACGGGTTCTGGAGAACCGGTAGCAGAAATTTTGAGTAGTTCGGAGAACCGGCAAATACCACCTCTGGCTGGCCCCAGAGTGGGGTGGGAATGGAAATTTTGTAATATCCCTCCCCCAGGAGTGGGGAGGGAATGGAGATTTTGTAGTATCCTTCCCCTGCCACGCCCACTAAGCCACGCCCACAGAATCGGTAGTAAAAAAAATTGGATTTCACTACTGGGGGAGAGGCTCCATTGCACTTTAAGTAAATTGCCTGTAAGCCCCCTTGGTTGAGTCAGGGAGTTCTTTAAATGTTTTAAATAATAAATAAATAATTTTAAATAATGCATTTCCAAATTGTTGGGTTGTTTTTCGGATACAAGAGGATTCCATCTTGGATACTCCTTGGTGCGCTCTGAGCCTGGTTCTTTGCTTGCAGCTATATCATTATCAGCATGGTGTTACCTATTCGGGTAATGAAGCACCTACAAGCAAAGATACAAGTTCATAGCACACCAAGGACTCCACAGTTGAACCCTGAGCTGCAGAGATTCTCTTCTCTTGATTAAATTTTGTGCGATATTTCAACTCCAGTGCCGAAAGCTGGGTTAGACTAGGACAGAGATGGCTAGCCTTTTTGCCATCGTGTGCCAATAGCGTGGGGAGCATGGGGGGCTTGCACGCATGCGTACCCACACCTATTATTCTATGTGCCCCCCCACACATTTGTGCATGACCCCCCCCCCCCCCGTCCTCCCCCTTGTTTTGGCATGCAATGGCCCGGTGGGTCTGGTAGGTCTGTTTTTCACTCTCCTTAGGCTCCAGAGCCTTTCTAGGAGCCTGGGGAGGGCGAAAATGGCCTTCCCCACCCCCGCAAAAACTGAAAATGTCCCATTTGCCAACTTCCGGTGGGACTGGAAGGCCTATTTTTTGCTCTCCCCAGATTCCTAGAAAGGCTCTGGAGCTGGGGGAGAGCAAAAAACGGGCCTCCCCCCCTCCGCAGAGGTCCTCCGGAGGCCAGAAATAGTGTGTTTCCTGACTTCCAGTGGGCCCAGAAGGCCTGAAAATAAGTTGGCCAGCGCATACATGCACGCTGGAGTTGAGCTTGTGTGCCCACCGATATGGCTCTGCGTGCCACCTGTGGCACGTGTGCCATAGGTTTGCCATCACAGGACTAGGATGTAGACCTGCTCTGTATTGATTTATTAAATTTATTTGCCATCCATCTCACTGTCTGAAGTGACTCTGGGTAGTGTATTGAAGGCGCTGTCACAGATCTGTTTAGGATTGACCATTTTCATACTGTACAGAAAGTCCTCAACTTACAATCATTCTTTTAGCAACTGTTTGAAGTTATAACATCACTGAAAAAGTAACTTATGCCCAAGCTTCATGCTTAAAACCAACACAGCATCACTTGGCAATCAGCATGTACTTACGATGACTGCAGCATACCTGGGTTATTTGATCACCATTTGCAACTTTCTCAACCAGCTTCTGATAAGCAAAGTCAATGAGGAAGTCAGGTTTGCTTAGTGACGGGGCGATTCATTTATTATGATTCACTTAACAATCATGACAAAAAGATCATAAAATTGGACATGAGTCACTTAACAACTGCCTTGCTTAGCAGTAGAAATTCTGGTTCCAGTTATGGTCATAACTGCAAGGAATACTTGCAATGTAAATTGAGGGTAAGAGTCACCAGAGGCTTGTTCTTCCAATGGCAAATTATATTCTCTATAAGCTCAGAGCCTGAAGTAGAACAATTGAGGAAAGTGTCAATAAAGGTCTTTTATCTACATCAAATGGCAACTAATAGGAAACCCCCTCATTAAATTTCATAAATTTATCCCATTCTGTTCTGATTTTGGAGGGTTTTACTGCAGAGCAGAAAGTAGAACAAGAGTTGTGAGAATTTTCTATACTTATTTTTCCCCCCAACATTTCACTGAGTTGGAAAGAATACAAAATGACAATAAGGCTGTTTGGACAAAATTACTCCTATGGTGCAGAATTTTTTAAAACTGAAAAGCTTAATCTATTAGCTCCACTTCTAGTAAGTGATGATCAAAATGTTCCATTTTGGACAAGTGCACAAAATAAAATCAATCTAACTTGTTCCCTGTTGCTATACCTGATTGCTACCAAGCTGTTTGGAGGCTGAATATATTTAACACCAAATAATTAACTGCCAATCACTTCATTTCACGGGTTTCTTAGTGTGTGCGTATGTTTACATCCATACAGTGTTATGAAATATGGTGTCATATCTGAAATTATTGTTGAAATTATGTTGATTGTGACAATGTAAACAGCTTTGATAAAAGGTTTTTCCCCCCTCCCATTGGTTTCAACACAATGAGCCCAAAGAAAATTGAGCAAGAGTATGTCAAGTAAAAAAAATAAAAGGTTTTCTTGGAATGTTAAGTGTGGCTCTTAAACTGGAACATTTAACCTGATGCAATAGGCAAAAAAGTGAATCAAGAAGAAAGGGGAACTGTAAACACAGAGCAAGCAATGAAAAAAGAGGACACAGCTCAGTGGAGCATATCGCACATCCCTGAAATAAATTTTAGATCTACACAAAATTTAATCCAATTTTAATCATGTATTAACACCAAACTTGTACTACACTTTGTTTTAAAATTCTATTGGTAAAGGCAATGTTCAGATATGAACTAGTTGCAACATGAAGGAGGGTCGTAATAGGAAGAGATGGAGAAGGAAGAAGAGGAAGAAGCAGAAGAAAAAGAGGAAAAAGTTAATGGAGGTGGAAAGTGGAAATGGGAAGAGGAAGAGGAGGGAAGAGAAGGAGGGAAGGGGACAAAGGGAAAAGAAGAAGAAAATGAATTGGAAGAGGAGGAAGAAGAGGAAAAGGAAGAAAAAGAAGGATATGGTGGCAGAAGATTTGCCCCTTTGGGGGTCAAATTTCCACATTGTGCCACTGTGATAAGAAAAATTCAGTCAAGCTAATTGGGAACTGAGAATTATAGCCATTAGTTCACTTTCTTTCCAGAGACTGCCACTTTTTATTCCTGGCACCTGGAAGGACCCTCCTTTGGCTCTTCTGCTTGACTTAACTCCACATGTCCCAAAGAGTATTTTCCCAGTTCTTCACCTCTTTGACATCACTTTCTCACTCCCCCTCCAACCCCAAGATTTCCAGCTGCCTTCTTTCTCTGTTGCTTAGGTAACCAGCTCCCCCCCACCCCACTTCCCACATCTGTTTAGACAAGCCATTGGCAATCACTCCAGGGGGAAGACAATCTGTGATCCATCCTTGAAAATGTTTACAGCTAAATCAAAGGAAATCAATGGGCTGCTCAAGAACTTGAAGCTACGTTGAAAAGAACACAGAAATCTCTTTTAATTATTAATCACAATATAAGAAACTTTAGCAACAGGCAACAGACTTTGAGATGACTATAGAAAGGGCAATGAAAATGCAAGATCTAGATTTTGTAAATAAAGCACTATAATAAATGGAATCTGATCAGTTAGTGTTTTTCCTTCATTATTTGTTTCTTGTTTTGTTCCTATATTTTTAACTTTATTGCAAAAGACTCACTGTTTTTCCCCCTTAGCTTTTTGATTGCAAAACACGTCTGCAAAGTTTAGAGTAGATCAATAACAAGTAGTACCAAAGCCTACTGTGATATTTAGAGAAAAATTACCTGGTAGAACTGTAAGGACTGTCTCTTTGTCACATGTGGCATTTAAGGGAACTTTTAAAATGTCATTAAAGAGCCCAATAAAAAATAATGCAGCATTGAAAAATATACTCTTTTTCACAAAGGACAATAAATACAACCGTTGCATAGCTACCAACTGAGGACCAACGCTTTTTCTTCCTACCAACATGTCAGTCAAATGAATTTATACGTAAAGTGCCCAAGTCATTAATGCAGGCTTGGCTGCCAGTTCAGAGTTCATAAGTGAGGGGAAGTAAACATTTTTTAAGGTATTTCAGTTATTGGGGAGAGGGGGCAGGATGAGACTAGGCTGAGGGTGCCTTTATGTGCCTAAAGATGAAGCAGGCACATAAGCACAGTGGACAAAGCCAAGAATCCTAAGTCCAATTGCTTTTTTAGAAAAAGCACCATTGGGACAACTATAACATGGATAATTGAGAATCTCTATAGGCAAGTAAAGGAAACAAAGGAAAATGTCACCTGAACCAGACAAAAGAAGTTGGGCTTGAGCCCATGGGAAGCCCCTCCTCAAACCCCATCAATAGGTATAACAAGGAGAAAGTAGATGCCAGTCTTGAGAACCAACAGAAGAGGGACTTTGGGGGGATAAAAGGGGTCCTGAAACCCATCCTCTCTTGTAGTCATCTTTGGATCCAAACTTGGCAGCTTCCTTCCCTCTGGATGGTGCCTAGCAGCTGAGTTGAGAAGGATATGGCTAAGTATGGATACATGTTACCAATCTCAATCTCAATCAGAATAGAGCTAGAAGGGATCTTAGAGGTCTTCTAGTCCAACCCCCTGCTTAAGCAGGAGGCCCCATACAATTTCAGACAAGTGGTTTGGCGAATGTCTTACTGAAATCTAGGTATACTATGTCAACAGCATTTCCCTGGTCTACTAATTTAGTCAGTTTGTCAAAGAATGAAATAAGATTGGTTTGACACGATCTGTTTTTAACAAACCCATGCTGGCTTCTAATTATAACTTTTTGTTTCTAGATGTTTGCAAAGTTGATTATCTTTTCTAATATCTTCCAATGTAGTGGTGTTAGGCTGATTGGTCTGTACAGTAGTTTCCTGTGTCTGTTTTTTCTCCTTTTTTGAAGGAGTGTGTGTATAGAGAGAGAGGGAAAGAGCAAATGTGCACTGTAACCTTTGCTGTTATTTTCAATTCACCGGTTCTACGTGTATTCCAAATAAATGGTTGTGTTGCAGTGGTCAGCTGACAGCGGTTTGAATGTGGCTGTTTATTAGGTCTGTGAGTGGGTGAGTAAACAACCTTAAGCTGAAGCTCACAGAAAATGAAACAGATACATTTTTTTAAAAAAAATCCTATTTTGATTTCAGTTTCCAAAATATTTACCTTGCTAATATCTATTCAGCCACATCCTCTTACCAGATCGTCAAGGAGAAGACACCGTAACACACTGAAAAGTTTAACCGGTGTTTCGAATGGATGGTGCCTATAAACAAAACCAGAAGCAAATGAATCTGTTTGGACTATAAATAAATATAATATGCTCACACTGGCCTGACATTAGCATGGTTGTCATATTTGCTTCCAGTAGAAGTAGCTCATATTTCATTGATGAAGCTATTACAAGACAAACAAATCTTGTTTTCCACAGGTCCTGTGAGTTCAGGATGAGTCATCCATGCAAAGCAGGCAATTAATATGATATTTTTTATTATTATTAAAAATCCTAATCAAGGACAGGTTCAAAGAGCATGCGGAATAGTGGGACTGTCAATTAGCTCTAGCCAAACCCCGTAGGAGGGATTATGAGCTAATTAAATAAAGATATGGATTGAGTACCCAAATATAGCATTGTGTGTACAGTAAATTGTTGAGACTACTCTTGTCTGATCAGAGAAAAATGAAAGGAGAAAATTTGACATATGATCAGCGGGGAGATGCGTCTGAGCATCCTGTGAGAAATGTTTCATAAGCCTGGTATCAAACCTGTTTCGGCTTGGAGGTTATAAAAGTATATTCATTAAAACCAATAATGCTAGTGTCAAAATGAAGGACAGATAAGGCACCCCAAATTACAATGTAGCTAATGTAGCATCAAAATGAAGGACAGATAAGGCACCCCAAATTACAGTGTAGCTGCGCTATGACTCAGCTTTTGAGGCTTCATCTCTTCAGCCATCAAATATATCCAAATTACGGGAAAAGAAAAGGAGGCTAGCAATAAAGGAAAATATTTGTAGCTTAGGGGTCCTTGCTGCTCTCTGAGCTAGCTTTTGGGTTCTTTTGGTGTCAGTGATAGAAGATAACAAGCTAAAGGTAGAGATCTGTTTTTTTAAGAACCAGATTTATAGGAACAATAACACTGAAAGCTGAATGAAACCAGTGGGTGGAATCAAAGCTCAGAATGGAAAGTGACAGGAGAAGGACCAGATTGTCTTAAGTGCAATGCTAGTCTTATGAACTGAAGATAGGGGCCATATGCACAGCACACTCAATGATGTTCTAGGCCAGGTGTCAGCAACCTGTGGCTCCGGAGCTGAATGCAGCTCTTTGGGCCCTCTGCTGTGGCTCCCTGTTGGGTGAGCCCACCACCGGCTGGCCCCACCCCTCACCCTCCGCTCCCAGTCACTCCTTGCCTGGCCTGAGAAGGTAAGGGTGACAGCAGGGGATGGAGAAGCAGTCAGGGCAGAGACAGAGAGATACAGAGAGAGGGTGGAGGAGAAAGAGACATAGAGAGATACAGAGAGAGGCGGGAGAGGGAGGGAGAGGGAGGGAAGGGGAGAGAGAGAGAGAGGTCAAAAGGATTTTGTGATTCCCGGTGTTTTTTAACAACCAGTTCTCTGCCCTAATGACCAGCTGGGTAGGCGTAGCGGGGGTGGGGGTGGTCATGTGACTGATGGAAGTAAGTTGGCCATGCCCACCCAGGTTTTGTGGCTCCCGGTGTTTTCTGTGGGAAATGAGCCCAAATGGCTCTTTGAATGTTTAAGGTTGCAGACCCCTGTCCTAGGCTGAAAATGGCTGGCCTTACTTTTCAAATTCAAGATTTATTACAAGCCTTGTTATTCAACAAGGTATTGAATAAAAGAAGTACAGCATCCTTCCATGTACATGTATAACAGAATAACAGAGTTGGAAGGGACCTCGGAGGTCTTCTAATCCAACCCCCTGCTCAGGCAGAAGAGCCTGTAGCATTTCAGACAAATGGTTATCCAATCTCTTTTTAAAAGCTTCCAATGTTGGAGCATTCACAACTTCTGGTGGCAAGTTGTTCCACCGGTTAATTGTTCTAACTGTCAGGAAATTTCTCCTTAGTTCTAGGTTGCTTCTCTCCTTGATTGATTTCCATCCATTGCTTCTTGTCCTGCCCTCAGGTGCTTTGGAGAACAGGTTTTTTTTTAAAAAATTGATTTATATGCCGCCCTTCTCCGGAGACTCAGGGTGGCTTACAATGCGCTAAGCAATAGGTTAACCACCTTTTCTTTGTGGCAACCCCCCTCCCCCAGTATATGTGTATAAGAATGAAACAATGTGTATAATAGAGTCTAAAAATAATTAAGAACACAGATATTAAAATAAATCCAAATGAAATACTATTGTAAGACTAGAAATTATATGAAGAGAACCCAAACTTCTATTGTTAAGCAAGATACTTGTTAAGTGAGTCGTGGCCAATTTTACGATCTTTTTGTCATGGTTGTTAAGAGAATCAATGCACTTAAGTGAATCACAAGAACATTGAGTGAAGCCATATCCCATTCTTCAAAATGGGAGATAGTCTATGGGGTCTTTGGTGCTCTCTGAAGGTGGTTGTTTTCTTGCAGATGTTTCATTACTTGACTAGGTAACCTCATCAGCGCTAGAAGGATATGGGGTTTCTGATGATGTTAGCATCGTCAGCACTGATAATGTTACCTAGTTGGGTAATAAAATGTCTGCAAGAAAACAACCAAGTTTAGAGAGCACCCAGGACCCAACAGTTTAACCCTGAGCCACAAATATCTCCTTTTGAAATAAGAGTTTGCCTAGAGTCCTTAGAGAGGGAATAGTGTAATAGCATATTACACTGTAATATGAGCCAAGGTGATGCAGTGGTTAGAGTGCAGCACTGCAGGCTACTTCAGCTGACTGCTAGCTGTACTTTAGCAGATCGAATCTCACCGGCTCAAGGTTGACTCAACCTTAATAATTAATTCCTTTAGTTCTGTACAAAAAATAGATGTTTCTCAGGTCTTTGTCTCTTTAAGGTTGCTGTTTAAAACTTTCCAAAGCCCCTTTGTTGCACAGCCGCTATTTTAGGCTAAGGGTCTTCTAAATAATAATATTGCTCCACATGTTGTTATAAGCCTGGGTTTGTTGTCACTCACCTGGCTTCAGAGAGCTCCGTTTCACTCTGCTTTCCTCCAGCACTTTTCTTAGCCCGGTTGTCACAGCTTCGTGGCAGCCGCCATGGCTGCCTCCCCCTGCCGCCAACTCACAGAGGGTTCCCTCTGACCTCCAAGGAACTTGCCTGTTCCTCTTGGTCGTCCGAGGTGCTCCTCCTTTTCCCCCGTCCCTGCAGGACGGTTCCAGTCCAAAGACCTATCGACAGCTGTTCGACAGCCGGGGTTTTCATAGGGCTCATCAGAACCCACTATTTTCCCGACTGTCTCGCCGTGATGCCAAACCGGAAGTTTTGGAAGAGGCATCTGATTTTCTTGGATCTTGGATCTTCTATGTAAAATGAAAACACCTTGGAAATTATGGGTCTGCTATAAGTCTGGAATATGCTTCCTCCTGCCAGCCTGTGGAATTAAATCTAGACACGTCCCTCAGTAAAAGAAGCACCTGGGATGTCACAATTTTCCTCCTGATTAAAAGGTCTGCTAATAGTTCACTTGCTATTTCTTTCTAACTTCCTTGGAGATTAGTAAATTGTCCTCCTGCAGGTATTTTGCAAGACTGAAAATCTGACTTTCAGTCCTAGTTTTGAGGCTATTAAGCTTTTCTTGGTTTTTGCTTTGACATGCTGAGCTCTTCATTCTGGACACACATATATTTCCTTTCTTTCCTTTTATTGTTTCTTACCTTTAGAGACATAAACTGGGAGTCAGATCCTGCTTAAATTCCAACAAATAAACAAATGAAGGTTGCTTGGAAAAGGGTGTGACACTGTTAAATTTTGAGCAACAATGAAGAGGGATAACTAAGTGCTAAGAGGTCAGTAATGTATTTTTTTCTTTTTGGTCAACCCTACCACCTAATGCCCCTAAGAGCCTTTCCAGACAGATCTATTGTCTTGGCTGATATGCCTTGCACTTATTCTGACCCACTGTGCTGCAATCAAGATACAATTGTTCCATAATGTCTGTGCTTCTGTGACTCTCCCTGTTCCATTGGTCAACCTGATTAGCAAAGACTCTCATATTCTTTCATGCCAGAGAAAATGCGTGGAAAGTCAGTGTTTTAACTGGGCAAAATCAGAGCTTGCCGTTCCTTAGGAGAGACTTAAAGAGTTGACAACAAGTGGGTTCTTGTCATACTAAGTTTTGGGTTGGTATACTAACTTTCTCTTGCCAGGAAGAAGAACTTATCCATAGGGATTATGATCAAATGAGTGGCAAATTAATAAGGAGGAATCTTGCCGTACCTTTGATTTAAACTCATCCTGCTATGATGTATCAGAAAGGACAGCTGGATGACATACATGGTCGATACCATCGACCATGGTATCATGCTGCACCGGTTGGAAGAGCTAGGGGTGGGAGGCACTGTGTTACGGTGGTTCTCCTCCTTTCTCTCCGACCGGTCGCAGTCGGTGTTGACAGGGGGGCAGAGGTCGACTCCGAGACCCCTTATATGTGGGGTGCCTCAGGGGTCGGTCCTCTCGCCCCTCCTGTTCAACATTTATGTGAAGCTGCTGGGCGAGATCATCCGTGGTTTTGGGGTGAGATATCACCAGTACGCTGACGACACCCAGCTGTACATCTCCACCCCAGACCACCCCAACGATGCCCTTGAAGTGATGTCCCAGTGTCTGGAGGCCGTGCGGATCTGGATGGGGAGGAACAGGCTCAGACTCAACCCATCCAAGACCGAGTGGCTGTGGTTCCCGACGTCCCGATATAGTCAGCTGGTACCATCGCTGACTATCGGGGGTGAATCATTGGCCCCGGCAGAGAGGGCGCGCAACTTGGGTGTCCTCCTGGATTCATGGCTGTCCTTTGAGGAGCATTTGACGGCCGTGACCGGGAGGATTTTTCATCAGGTTCGCCTGATCCACCAGTTGCGTCCCTTTCTGGATCGGGACTCGTTACACACGGTCACTCATGCCCTCGTCACCTCTCGCCTGGACTATTATAATGCTCTCTACATAGGGCTCCCCTTGAGGAGCACCCGGAGGCTCCAACTGGCTCAGAGTGCGGCCGTGCGGGTGGTGATGGGAGCGACGTAGCGCTCCCATGTTACTCCTCTCCTGCGCGAGCTGCACTGGCTCCCGGTGGTCTTCCGGGTGCGCTTCAAGGTGTTGGTTACCACCTTTAAAGCGCTCCAAGGCTTAGGACCTGGGTACTTACGGGACCGCCTACTACCACCAATAGCCTCCCACCGACCGGTACGTTCCCATAGAGGGGCTCCTCTGGGTGCCGTCGGCCAAACAATGTCGGCTGGCGGACCCCAGGGGGAGAGCCTTCTCTGTGGGGGCACCCACTATCTGGAACGAGCTCCCCCCAGAGTTACGGAGGATCCCGGATCTTTGTGCCTTCCGCCGTGAGTTAAAAACTTTCCTGTTCCACCAGGCGGGCCTGGCCTAATTCTTCCCTTTTCCCCTTCTTTTGTAAAATAATTTAGAAATTTTAAATTGTAATATTTTAAATTTGGGGTTTTAATATTGTAAATTGGGATTTTAAATATTGGGGCCAATGTTTAATTCGGTTTTATTTGGCTTTTAAATTTTGTATATATGTTTTTTATTTATGGCTGTTCACCGCCCTGAGTCCCCTCGGGGAGAAGGGCGGTATATAAATTTAATAAAATAAAAAATAAAAATAAAATAAATGTATTTCACTGTTGGCTTGGGTATTCTGGGAGTTGAAGTTCTTAAAGTAGTTAAAGTGGGAAAGAGAGTCTTCTTCCCCATAAGCAGTGGTGGGTTTCATATTATGTTATTACTGGTTCGACCCAGGGGTGAAATCTAAAAATTTTCCCTACCGGTTCTGTAGGCATGGCTTAATTGGTGGGCTTGGCTTGGTGGTCAAGTGACCCGGTGGGTGTGGCTTGGTGGTCAGGTGGTCGGGTAGGCGTGGCCAATAATAATAAATAATAAAAATAATAAACAAAGTACACAAAACAATAAGAGGTACCAAAAACCAACTTTCACACTTTACACACACACAACACAACACAACGGACTCACACACCATGTAAAAGCATCTGCACTTCATCCAAAATGGCCCCTGCAACAAGCAGGAACCTCACACAGCCACAAAAAGCTCAAAAACCAACTTTCACACTTTTCCACACAAAGCCACATACCGCTTTGTGAGATTTTGTATGTTTGTGTAGTTAGAGTGAAACACTACAGGAACACACCAAATCTCAGAAAGCTGCACAAATAATTTATTTTATTTTATTATTTTATTTTATTTATATTTTTAGATAAAAGCAGCTAAATTTAAAACTTCCTTAACTTTAAATTGCTATGTCTAAAAAAAAAACCTCCTAAAAAAAACCTAACTAGCTTTTTTTTTAAAGCTCCCCCCCAAAAAACAACCCTAGTTAGTTACCAAATTGAAGGCACAAGGCAGGCAGATCGAGTTGCTCACCGATTGGATTGATTGCAGGCAGGCAGATTCAGTTGCTAGCTGATGCAATCGATTGCAGTAGCCGAAGCAAGGCAGGAAAAGCGAGCCAGCCTGAAAGAAGCAGCAAGCAGCCAAGCAGGGAAGTGGGCAATCAGGCGATTGGGTGGGCATGGGCAGGCGGGGGGGGGGGGGGTGGCAGGGGTTTTTGCTACCGGTTCTCTGAACTACCTGCCTCCATCGCTAACGGATTGGCTGATCTGGTTTGAAAAGGGAGCATTTCACCCCTGGTTCAACCCTTGTGTGCACGCTCACTTCGTGCATGTCTGATTCGTGCACACGCCTGCCTTCTGCGCATGCGCCCAGTCTCAAAAACATGCCTAAATAGGGTGGCATAGAGCTGGGGCAGGGGGCGGGCCCACCTGCGATTTCTGCTACCGGTTCGGGCGAACCAGTCCAAGCCAGCTGAATACCACCTCTGCCCATAAACCATGTTTAATCTCACAGTTACACAGCTAGAAATGTGGTTGTTTGATTATCTAAATTAGAAGTTGTGTAAAATACATCAGGACAGAAAAAGAGGTGTTCTGTTAATTTTTATTTCTGAATACAGACAGTTCTCAACTTACAACCAAAACTGAGTCCAAGATTTCCTTTGGTAAGCAAGGCAGTTGTTAAATGAGTTTTGCCTCATTTTACCTGTTTGCCACAGTTGTTAATTGCATCACTGTAGATGTTAAGTGGGTCATGCGGTCATTAAGCAAATCTGGATTCCCCCATTCAGTTTGCTAATCGGAAGCTGGCTGCAAAGTTGATAAATGATGATCACATGATCTGGCATAGTGCAATTGTGGTAACAACATACCAGTTGCCTTGCCTGAATTTTAATCACATGACCATTGGGATGCTGCAAGTCTGAAAAATGGTCATAAATCACTGTTTTCAGTGCTATTTTAAGTTCAGATGGTCACTGAACAAATGGTTATAAGTCAAGGACTACCTGTATTATATCACCGTTGCTGTGACAATCTGCCTTTAAGGCTTGGAGGCATTTTCTGTCCTTTGACATCTGCAAGGGCTGAAATACGACAATTTGCTCCAGAAAGGCCATTGATTTCTATGCAACTTCAAGATATTAAGATCCAGGAGGCTTACTCATCTCACAAGATACCTGCCTCACAGGTAGCTAATCATGTCTGGGCTTCTATTATCTAGGCCAGGGTAAGGAGGAAGGACAGAATTAAAACCAAAAACCATATTTTCAAAAGAAAAAAAAAATACCGAGAGCTCTTGAATATGGCAAGGTCTGAATATGAATCAGGAAGAAGAGAACTGAATGAGGTTAGTAAGTACCTTGTGATGTTTAACTCTTATCAACTTACTGCCAAGAGGCAATCAAGCGCTGGACTACATCCGTACAAAATGTTCAAAGATGATTAAAAGGAAAAAAACCATCTTATAACCTTTCTTGAACTTGGCCGCTGCTTTCTCTTTACAATTTGAGAAAAGATGCTGCGGAGAAATTGAAGGGAAATCTATTTTATGCAATAAAAGAACCAAAAAAAAATTAGAAAGAAAGAGTTCCTTTTCTTGTTTGCCCTTTAATGATTAGACCTTGAGATATGACTATCCAATATAGGTAAGTTTAATATATATATTGCTTTGTGCCTTTCTAGTCTTTTATGTTAAAATGTGCTTCTTTTCTCTAAATGATTAAATATTTTTCAAGAGCAGGGACCGCTGGGTTTAGTTCCTTTTCAAATAATGTTCCTTGGAGACTTCTCTTAGCTATGGAGAAATAGAATAACTTTGGAGCTTTTTATAAATGATAAGCTCTGTTCCAAACTTCTGATTTTTTTTAATGGTTCTAATAGGAACAGTGATCATTGAATAAAAGATATATAACATTAAAATGAATCCATGGGCCTAATTTGAAAATATGACAATGACACTTTACAGGTTGTTCTCTATTTATGACTGGTCACTTAGCAACTGATCAAAGTTGCAAAAGATGCCCTTTGCCCAAAGATTATATATAGGTCAGTAGCTGCCCTATCTCCTGTGGTCAAGTGATCACATTTTGGGTGCTCAGTAACCGGCTTGTGTTTATGGATATTTGCTGTGATATTTACTGCAATATCACTCATTGCTGAAAATTAATTTAAAATATCACTCATTGCTGACAATTACTTTGCTTAATGACCATAGTGTTTGTTAACAACCATGGAGTTTGAGTTATGACCACTGCATTCAGTTAACAACTGCGACAAAAAATGTTGTCAAATCATGTGTGGATGCCTCAATTTATAACTGTCATAACATACGATGGAAATTCAGGTTCCATTGTGGTCGTAAATGAAGAACTACTTGTACTGATTACAAATGATTGATTAGTTCTATACACCATCATATGAATGACTTGGACTGATTGATTGTATCCTTATATTCCTTGGCTCCAGAATCACGCTCAGTGATTTACTTCATTGGAACATAAAACACACCAAACCAACATAAAATCAGAATAAAATAATCCAATACAAAATGTTCTGGTACATAGAATAATAATAGTGACAGCTTCAGTGTCTGGACACAGCCCTGTAGAGATTTTCTGATTGTTATGCCCTTTTGAAGATTGCTCATAATAGAAGTCAGAGGATTAAAACAGACAATTTGCTATAAACCTATTTAATTTCTCCACTTACTTCTCATCTGAACTAATCCTATACTTTGATAGAGCTGTTACTTCCATGCTGTCTGCAAATCCCGCTATGCACAACTAACTTTTCTGCGGAAGGTTAGCAGATTCAGAAAGACAGTCAAATTCACGGCTTTCAAAATGAGAATCACCCGTTCACATGATTGAAGCCCAAAGTTATTCTTTTGTTCACTGAATGGATAACTTTTACATTAGGATGGATTTCTTCCTGATAAAAGATGTTGAACTGTGGGGTAGCCAGCCTATGAGAGCTGTGGACTCCCTTTTGCTGAGTTTTCAAACCAAGGTTTAGTGGATATTTGCATTGAGAGAAGACTTGATCAGTGTTTCTCAAACTTGGCAACTTTGAAGATGTACGGGCTTCATTTCCCAGAACTCCCCAGCCAGTTTCATTGCCTTGATTGTTGGCCTAGAGAATTCTGGGAGATGAAGTCCACACATCTTCAGGTTGCCAAGTTTGAGAATCACTGGACTAGTTGAGCCACAGGTAGTCCTCAACTTACAACCACAATTGAGCCCAAATTTTTTATTGCTAAGTGAGGCAGCTGTTAAGTGAATCGTGCTACATTTTTCAACCTTTCTTGCCGCAATTGTTAAAGGAATCATGGTTGTTAAGCTAGAAATCACAGTTGTTAAGTAAATCTGGTTTCCCCATTGACTTTGCTTGCTAGAAGGTCGCAAAAGGAGGTCACATGACCCTGGGACAATGCAATGGTCATAAATATGAGTCAGTTGCCAAGAGGCTGAATTCTGATATGTGACCATGGGGATATTGCAACGGTTGGTGAAAAACTGTTGTAAGTCACTTTTTTCATCTTCCACTATAACTTCAAACAGAAACGTGGTAATTCAAGCGCTACCTGTATAAAGTTCTTTCCAACATCTGCATGCTACAATGTTCTTATTTTATATCAGTCTTATTTCAAAAGTGGGTATCTATACCACATGATAGATGAGAGAGGAGGGCTCTTAACTGGCATTTCTCGCACATTGTGGGAGGAGGAGGTGGTGTTGATTTGTGGTTAGCAATTTGAGAGCTTCTTATAGAAGGAAAGTGTTGAAATAGATTAATGAGAATAATCTGTTCTTGAATTTGCACTGTTCACGTTGGCAGGTGGCCACTCCATGTGGAGAGCTGCCAGACTGGGGTTTGTGCAGTCTTTGTGGCCATGAAATATTCCCAAGCTTTGGACCATGGGTGGGTTCTAAATTTTTTTACTACTGGTTCTGTGGGTGTGGCTTATTTTGTGGGCGTGGCTTGATGGTCATGTGACAATTATTCAGAATTTAGCAGAGGTACTGGTCTACCAGGCTTTTAACTGCTTGCAGAGCTGTACCAATCTACCCATTTATTTTTTGCAGGCACTGATCTACTCATGTATTTTTGCAGGCACTGATCTACTCATGTATTTTTGCAGGCACTGATCTACTCATGTATTTTTGCAGGCACCAATCTACCCATTTGTTTTCTTTTAACACTGATCAGCTATAGGGCGGCCCTTTGAAGCCCCACGGCAAGAGTTTAAACAGTTTGTTTCCCTCTAGCCATCGGCTGGGACTCAGGAGGCAGCAATAGATTGGGGGTGGGGCCAAATAA
>WNWU01013631.1:9302523-9350823 GCA_012654045.1 Ptyas mucosa | reverse complement strand
GTATATGTTATTCATCCTTCCATATCTTTTTTCTATATTTACTAGCATAATCATCAATCCCTCTCAGCTGAAAGCGACATAATATTTTCTAGTCTGATACTTATTCTGTACATACTCAATCCATTTCTTCCATTCCTGTATATATTTCTCATGCGTCTGATCTTTTAAAAAAGCTGAAATCTTCGCCATTTCTGCAAATCCAGCCATCTTCTGAATCCATTGGTCCACCGTCGGTAGAATATCAGTCTTCCAATATTGGGCAATCAACAACCTAGCTGCTGTCACCATATACAAAATCAGTTTTGTTTCACCCAATGTAAAGTCTTTAACTATACCCAATAAGAAAAATTGTGGAGAAAATTGTATTTTTTTCTTTAAAACATTTTGCATAACCCACCAAATTTTTATCCAAAAAGCCCTCACCTTTTTGCAAGTCCACCATATATGATAATATGTAGCATCTAAACAATCACATCTCCAACATTTTGGCTGCACATTAGGGTACATACAAGACCATTTCTTGGGGTCTAAATGCCATCTATAAAACATTTTATAAAAATTTTCTCGTAAATTTTGTGACTGTGTAAACTTAACGTTCTGAACCCATATTTTTTCCCATGTTTCCATCATAACTGGTCAAGAGAAATTCTGTGCCCATTTAATCATACAATCTTTAACTAACTCATTTTCTGAATCCCTTTCTAACAAAACATTATAAAATCTCTTAATATGCATTGGACCTGTCTGCTTTATCTGTCCAACCAATTCTACTTCATATTCCATTAAACCAGTTTGTTGATCTTCTTTCCATCTCATCTGTAATTGATTATACTGCAACCAAGTCAAAGATTTCCCTTCTTCCAACAGCATATCCAAAGTCTTCAGTCGCCACCTGCCCTCTTCAAAATAAAGTAACTCTTTATATAAGAAACCCCCGAGTGACTTAATATTTGTATTCCACATGGTATCAGCAAGATCCAGCCAAAATGGAGTCTTGTAATCCCAATTAGTTCGGTGCTTCCTCCAGACTCTCATCAAGGCATTTCTAAGTAGATAACTATTGAACACTTTATCCACTTTATTGTCATAAAATAGATATGCATGCCATCCCCAAACAAGGTCATGACTTTCTATATTCAACAGTTCAATCTTAGTTTTCCCAAACCAATCACTTATTTGTATCAATGCAGCTGCTTCATAGTATAATCGAAGGTTTGGAAGTTTAAGACCACCTCTCTCACGAGTATCTTGCATTATTTTCAGTTTAACTCTCGGTTTTTTTTCATTCCAAATAAATTTATTCAGTCCTTTTTGCCATTCTAGCAGTGGTATATCTGATTTGAGCACCGGTATCATTTGAAATAAAAAAATAAATCTAGGTAAAACATTCATCTTTACTGCTGATATTCTTCCAAGCAATGATAACTGCAGTTTCTTCCAATTTTGCATGTCTTTTTGTATTTTTTGCCACAAAACCTCATAATTATTTTGAAACAGTTTAACATTTGAATCTGCGATTTGTACTCCTAAATATTTGACCTTTGAAACAATTTCGAAACCTGCCATTCTTTCCAGTTCCTTTTTTTTGCTCTCTGTCAAATTTTTAACAATCATTTTAGTTTTTTTCTGGTTCAGCCTAAAACCAGATACTGAATGAACCTTCTCACTCATTGCCTCATGTTTATAAGATATTAGTGAGCTTTAATAATCTTTCTCCATGTGGGAAAAGATAATATAGAGGAAAAGGATCTCCACAAGATCTGATTTCCAAAAGCTCCTTCTTGGCCAAGTTAGGAGAAAAGATGGAGGATAGGATGCATTCAGCAAGATTCTTTTTATCCGTAGTCTTGTCCAATCTGGGTTTCTCACCAATGTTTTGGGCTATAATTCTCCTCATTCACAGCCAGAAACGAGGGATGGGAAATGGGATCCAGCCCAGAACTTGATATTCACATATATTATCTGTGGCTGTGGCTGCCGGTGTCTTGGCATAGCCAGCTGGTGCCATCGCTGGTTATTGGGGGCGAATCACTGGCCCCCACAGAAAGGGTGTGCAACTTGGGTGTCCTCCTGGACTCACGGCTGTCTTTAGAAGAGCATATGACGGCCGTGGCCAGGGGGGCTTTCTATCAGGTTTGCCTGATACGCCAGTTGCGTCCCTTTCTAGATCGGGACTCCTTACGCACGGTCACTCAAGCACTTGTGACTTCTCGCCTGGACTATTGTAACGCTCTCTATGTGGGGCTCCCCTTGGGGTACACCCAGAGGCTCCAACTGGTGCAGAATGTGGCCGCCTGGGGGATTTTGCGAGCGACGGGGCGCTCCCATGTAATGCCTCTCCTGCGCGAGCTGCATTGGCTTCCAGTGGACTTCCGGGTGCGCTTCAAGGTGTTGGTGACCACTTTTAAAGCGCTCCATGGCTTAGGGCCGGGGTACTTACGGGACCGCCTTCTGCCACCAACTGCATCCCACCGGCCAGTTCGCTCCCACAGAGAGGGCCTCCTCAGAGTGCCGTCGGCCAGACAATGTCGGCTGGCGACCCCCAGGGGGAGAGCCTTCTCTGTGGTGGCGCCTACCCTCTGGAACAACCTCCCCCCAGAGATACGAGTGATCCCAGACCTCCGGACTTTTCGTCGGGCCCTTAAAACCCATCTTTTTCGGTTAGCTGGGCTGGCCTGACCCCATGTTTGGTTTTAAAGTCTTCGTCACCACCCTGAGTCTGAAAGGAGAAGGGCGGTATAGAAATTTAATAAATAAATAATAATAATAATAATGATCTTCTGAACATTCATTGTCCCACGAGTTCTTTTGTAAATTTAATTTCCCTCTGCAGGGTATTGTGCTCATCTTAATTTCCCTAAAGTGCTCTTTTCTGGTATGTTTGCTCTTGCAGGTGTGATCAAGTACACGTAGTGTTCAGTCTTCCTATTGGTGCTCGTCGCTGAGTAATCAAATTGATCATTTAAATCAATAGTGATTTCCTAACTCCATCCTCATTTCTAACCTTGAAGAACAAAGAATTCACCTACCCACCCCCAAAATGGAGACGAGTTCATTATGTGTGCCACAAAAATTCCTACAATGATCACAACACACAGGGACACTTTTGCAGCATGATTCTTAGGAAGAGCCTTGGTAGTACAGTGGACTAAAGCACATTGTGCTTTAGACATGGATGTCTATGGAGATTCTCAGTCATCCAGATTGTCCCAAAGGTGCTTTTTCAAATGAAGAAGCTTCTTGGATGAGAAGCGAAACATCTTCAAGGAAAAACAAAGGAAGTCCAGTTGCCTTTTGAAAAAGCATCTGGGACAGTTGGATGAGAGAGAAAACTCAGTAATTGTAGTGTATGTGGGAATGACTTTCGGATTCAGGCGGAAGAGCTGCAGCCTAGAAAATATCTGATGAATGAAATGAGGGAGGAAAGATGGAAAAATTTCAGAAGGGACCCTCTATAGTTTCTGGGAGAGTAAAATTAAGGAACAGGAGACTTGCACAATTGTATTAATGTACAGGTAGTCCTTGATTTACAACCACAATTTTGCAAGTGCAAAATTTCTGTTGCTAAGCAAGACAGATGTTAAGTGAGTTTTGCCTCATTTTACAACCTTTCTTGCCACAGTTGTTAAGTGAACCATTGCAGTTAAGTTAGTGGAACGGTTGTTAACTGAGTCTGACTTCTTCCACTGACTTTGCCTGTCAAAAAGTCGCAAAAGGTGATCGCATGACCCTAGGACACGACTGTCATAAATATGAGCCAATTGCCAAGCATCCAAATTTTGATCACATGACCATGGGGATGCTGCATGGTCGTAATTGGGAAAACCACTCATGTCACTTTTCAGTGCTGTTCTAACTTCAAATGGTCACTAAATGAATGGGTTGTAAGTCAAGGACTAACTGTAATGTAAACGTACAATAAAGATGGGTCTAATATCTATGGTTATGCTTCTTGTCTACACTACCTTAAAGGGCTAATTGCACTGGCAATTGCAAGTCTGAAAATACCCTTCCTGTCCCTTACTTTTACTGGAGAATCCATGCTAGCTGGGGCATTCTGGGAGTTAAAATCCACACACCTTAAAGTTTCCAAGTCTGGGGGGGGGACCCCCCCCCCATAAAAATAGAACTATGCCTCTAGGTGAAATTACAGATCGAGCTGTTACGTGACTCTCAACTGTGCTAAGCCTATTTAGTCAAACTATAGGCTAGTTTTGGAACAGCCTTGATGCAAAATAGCCACCAACGGATTTTGATTTTTTCCAAGGGTTCTGCTCTTTTACTTGTGTTTCATGCGTCCTCCCTTCCAATGAGCGCCAGGGGATTGTATTCCATGGAACAGAAATGAAATATCCATTATATATATTTCATTGCTTGACCACAATAACAGAGGCGTATTCAACCCTGGGTATGGAAGGGAGTCTCCTGCCTCTTTCTGGCAAGCTGTTGTTCTCTTTACTTTCCCTCTGACTTCCCTGGAAGATCAAACAGCCCTGCTTTTGAGCAAACAATTTGCAGTACCCCTGGCTCCCTTCCTATAGCTCTGCTGCATTTTCTAATTATCATGCCATTTTGCAGAACCCTTCTATTATGGTTCCTGCCAGGTTCATTAGAGCTTTTGTTTCCCTCTTCCAGTGTGACAAGCATGCCTATTATTTGGTCTTTTAATTCCTCTAAAAGGAACAAGATGAAGAAAACAGAAGGCCTGGTCATTACCGACCAAGGAGGTAAATCTAATGACATTTGGCAAACAGATAAGAAAACTTGTGGGATAAAAACACCGGTTGTGATGAATGCAAAGTAGTGCCTGGTTGAGAATATGTGTATGCCCCGTTACAGGTAATCTTCGACTTAACAACCATTCAATTAGTGACTGCTCAAAGTTATGAGTACCTGAAAAAAAGTGACGTATGACCATTTTTCATTCTTATGATCCTAATGGTTACGGATCAAAATTTGGATGCTTGGCGACTGGCACACATTTATGATAGTTGCTGTGTCCCAAGGTCATGTGATTACCTTTTGTGTCCTTCTGACAAGAATTGGGAAAGCCCAATTCACTTAACAACCGTGTTACTTACTTAACATCTGCAGTGATCCATTTAACAATTGTGTCATAAAATGGGGCAAAACTCACTTAACAACTGTCTTGTTTAGCAACATAAATTTTGGGCTCAATTATGGTCATAAGGCAAGGACTAACTGTACAGTCCATGCCACCTCTGGATTCAATTGTCCATAGGTTGTGGAAATCAACAGGGAGAAGCTAACGTGGTCTTCTAATTCATGGGAAGGACTTGCTGTCTTTTCCTACAGGGGCAAAACAATTCTTCACTAAAGATAAAGGTTCTCCTCGCATATATGTGCCAGTCGTTCCCAACTCTAGGGGGCGGTGCTTATCTCCGTTTCTAAGCTGAAGAGCCAGCGCTGTCTGAAGATGCCTCCGTGGTCATGTAGCCGGCATGCCTATACGCCAGAGGCGCACGGAACGCTGTTACCTTCCCACCAAAGGTGGTCCCTATTTTTCTACTTGCATTTTTTATGTGCTTTCGAACTGCTAGGTTGGCAGAAGCTGGGACAAGTAACGGGAGTTCACCCCGTTACGCAGCACTAGGGATTCGAACCGCTGAACTGCCGACTTTTCGATCGACACTCAGCGTCTTAGCCACTGAGCTACCGTGTCCCTATTCTTTATTACAATCAGGCTAATCATGCAACTTCTTTGGAACTAAGAGACTTATTCTTATGCATTAGATACCAAGTCACAACCCAAGAAACCAGTGTGGTTTTCTCACCGACATATGAAATGGTGCATTCTTTCTTCCTGCAGTTGTGTGAGCAAAGTAAATCTACTTATCAACTTTTACATGACAATTGAAAGGGAGCTTTCTTCACCACTATGGCTGTTTCATGAACAATGTCTTACAGCTTCTTCTATCATCACTCAGCCATTGTAAAGTCTATTTTCATCATTATTATATTGCGATAATTATATTTCAATGTCTCTAGAACAGGGGTCTGCAACCTTAAATACTCAAAAGAGCCATTTAGACCTGTTTCCCATGGAAAAGAAAACATTGGGAGCCTCAAAACCTGGGTGGGCATGGCCAACTCAATATCACTCACTTCCACCAGTCACATGATCCCCCCAGCCACGCCTATCCAACCAGTTATTAGGTCAGAGAACCAGTTGTTAAAAAACACCGGGAACCACAAAATCCTTTTGACATATCTCTCTCTCCCTTCCCTCCCTTTCTCTCCTCCCTCTCCTTCTCTCTCTGTATCTCTTGTCTCTGCACTGGCTGCTTCTCCATCCCTCACCGTTGCTCTTACCTTCTCAGGCCAGGTGAGGAGTGACTGGGAGGGGAGGGCGAGGGGAGGGCCCAGCCACTGTTGGGATCACCTGATAGGGAGCCACAGCAGAGGGCCCAAAGAGCCACATGCAGCTCCAGAGCCATAGGTTGCTGACCCGTGCTCTAGAAGATGAGTAGTGGGGATTCTGTCCCTCCATCCATTCTTGACGTGACAAGAATGCTAATCCAATACTGATCTTCTTATGCCTTCTTTGCCTCAGTTTTCAGGTTTTACTAGTTCCCTGACTTCCTCCAAGGTAATCACTGACAAACCTACCAGATTACCATATATGGTGTACCTCCCCATGGTTTTGTGCAACTCTAGTGCACATGAGTCACATCTCTTGCAGGAGCTGCATTGGTTGCTGATTTGCTTTTGGGTCCAATTCAAGATGCTGGTTGCCACCTTTAAAACTCTACTTGGCTTGGGCCCAGATTATTTGAAAGACCATCTGTTCTCACTTTCATCTATCAGAGCCACCAGAATGGGGAGGCAGGAAATGTTACGGGTACCCTCTCTTAAAGAGGTCCAAATGAGATCAAGAAGGCCTCTCCATGGTGGCTTCCTCTGTGTGAAACTATCATTCCCATCTCCAGGTTAGCTGGACTGGAGACTTTAGGGTGATACAGAACCCATCAAATGATTAGTGTCATGGTGTGTGTGTGTGTGTATTGTATTGGAGCTTCATTTTTGTAAGCCCCTCAGTCAGTGAGCTGGTCAGCCATATTTATTTTCTTAGATAAATTTCACACACCCTGTTCGGTGTGAATGTGTGGACTATTTAATCAGATAATCCTCAACCAAATTTCGGTTGCTTAGTGAGGCAGTTCAGTGAGTTTTGCCCCATTTTAGAGCTTTTTGACAGTCGTTAAGTGAATCATATGATGGTTAAGCAAATGTGGCTTCCCTCATTGACTTTGCTTGTCAGACACCAGCTGGGAAGGTTACAAATGGTGATGGTATGACCTGGGACATTTCAACTCTCATATACACGCCTGTTGTTAAATGCTTGAATTTTTGATTGCATGACCAAGGGGATGCTGCAATATTTGTGACTGTGAAAACCAGTCATAAGTCACTTTTTTCAGTGCTTTTGTAACTTTGAACAGTCACAAAACAAATGATTGTAAGTCGAGGACTACTTGCACAGTGAAATTTAAGAAGGAAATGAGGCTGTCTTACTCGTGGGTTAGGGATGAGATGAAGCCAACATCATGAAAACTTGGCAGGAAAAACAGAGGTTGAGGTCAAATAAGAAAGAAGCTATAGATTAGCTGCCTTCTATGCTGGGATTAGAGAAGGCTAATAAAATACCTCCAGACAATAAAATATCTCCGATTGGCTTTGTGGGGAACCATTGGCAATGACTCTAGTGCTCATGAACTTCATCGCCCTCTTCCTTGCGAGAGCAACCAATACCCCAATGTGTAGGGAACACCGACCTTGGCAACCAATTCAAATTAGCTAATGACAGATAAAACTACCCGTTGTTGACTTCCTTGGTGGGTCATTTGAATCCTTTCCAAGCAGTGTATACATAACAGTGCCTGCAATTAAACTTGCAGCATTTTGGCAGCAAATCAGGGCTGTAAAACAAAGCCTTCTCCCAAAGATGATCTTACATATATGCTTTTATTCTCCTAGGTCCACATCTGAAATATATGGCTAATAATACTGCAGTGTTATTAAGAAGTAAAAATTAAGAACACAAGTAAAGCCCATCTGGTTCATCCAAGCTAGCCTTTTATTAACACTAGCAAATAAATGTTTTAGAAAAAAAATCAACAAACAGGCTACAAATTCAATAACACATTCAAACTCATACACCCCCACCCCCTTCCCCCAATAACAGTGAGGAGTCTTCTCAAGATACAGAATAGGCACTTTTGCTTTTTGAATTTAGCTAAGCCCTTTTAGGCCTGAATTGCTCTCATGATACTAGCAAATCCCGTAGTTAAGCTTCGTGCTGGAGAAAGAAAAGTCATTTTTCCGCCTCCTGAATCTTCTATCGTTCAGCTGCCTTGATAACCCTGCCCTTCCTCCAACCATATTCTATAATTCAATGTGCTTTTGTTGTGCCCTCCTGACCTGTTTTACTAAAGATTTTTTTCTAAGAAGTCTTAGTGCTGTCACCTTTCCTCAGCTGCTACAACTTCCTGAGTGATCTTTTGTGTCTTAAAGCTGTATTCCAAGTGTGATCACACCATATGTGTTTGGAAAAGTGTGATAACATTGGCAGTTTAGTTTTTGGGTTAATCCCAAACTTGACATCTGCCTTTTTCATGAAAGCCCCTTTCAATGTTTTTAGTGAATTATATACCACTCCAAAGATGCTTTGTTGCTAGCTCACTATCCATCAGAGTACAAGTAATATTAGGATTTTTGTTGTTGTTGTTCTAAACACATCATATTACCCAAATTTCAATTTATGATTTTGTATCTATTCCTCCAGAGTGGAAAATTCTTTGTGGAGTTCATCTCAGCCATTTTGATTGCTGATCCCTAATTCCAGATTGCATGTAAAATCCATCTTTCTAATATAGATTTTTTAATTGGCTTTTTGTATATCACCTCATGTGAAGAACTTTACATCTTCCCATCTTTCCTATTAACTGTTCCTTTAGCATCTTATGACTATCACTTTGTTGTTTGTATGTTATAATTTATATGGATTGTATGATTATGATGATTTATCGCTTGTTGCTTGTATGTACATCAAGAGCGTATGCACCAAGACAAATTCCTTGTATGTCCAATCACACTTGGCCAATAAAGAATTCTATTCTCTTCTATTCCGTTCTCTCTTCTCTTCTCTCTTCTCTTCTAAATCATTCCATTCCGTTCTGTTCTATATTCTCTTCTCTCTTCTCTTCTATAAGTACTCTAAAACCAGGTATGATTCTTTCTTACATGTAGGGAAAATAAACTGGTAAATGGGATTAGCATTTGAATTGCCTAGAAAATGTTATCATTTTATGAGATTGCTGATGGGTTATTCAGTAAGAAGGGATCTTTTTTATGCATTTATATGCACTTTGCCCCCACTGCCCTTTGTAAGTAAGATCTGTCAGAAAATGAAATGTGAATTGAAGATTAACATTTGAAACCACCATTTTCAACTAACTGAATATCACTTAGGAGGAACCCAGGTTTTAGAGGCATCACTTTTCCAACTGCCAGAGTCTTCAACAAAAGTGCCTTTCAGAAGCTTAATTGCATCCTGCAAGGAAGCTTAGAATAGAAAATTAGCACCACTGCAGGAGGCAACATCATTAAGTCACAGCAGGTTCAATTGATCTCGTTGCAATGTTTTCAGGAGCTATTGCTTAACAGGTCAAAGAAAGAGCTCCACTGACATCTATGGAGTGGGCCTGCTGGGATGTGAATTTAATCCACTCCAGTATGTTTCCATGTATCTTTAGATGTGTCAGGCTTACCATCTGGAAGACATTAGTCATAATGTTGACTGATTGATTGACTCTATGTGCCATCAAGTTGTTTTTGAGCCCTAGCAAACAGACAGATTTTCTCCATGATGAACTATGCCTGATCAGGTCTTTCAGATCTTCCAATGGTGCACAATAGCCATTGTAGCTAAGTCCATCTACATTCTCTAGTTCTCTGTTCTTCCCTTTTTCTTAGTATTAGAAACTTTTCCAAAGAACTACGTCTTCATATAAAGAGTCCAAGTAGGATATATTGAGCCTGGTCATTTATACCTTGACTCTGGGTTGATTTGATGATCCATTGTTCTTGGTTGTCCATGGTATTCTCAGGTGTCTTCTTCCCTACCAAAGTTCATTCTTCCTACCCTGTTTCCTCAAAGTCCAACTTTGATTTCCATAAGGAATACCTTGCAAAATTCTGATTTTTGCAGGTATATAGACATCATGGCATCTGAAAATGTTTTTCCAAGGCCTTCATGGCTGCTCTACCAAGTGTATTTCATGATTGCTGGTTTCTTTCCTGTTGATGGTTGATCCTTAAAGGTAGGAGCTACTGTATTTACCACTTTGATATCTTATTTGCCAATTCTAAGACTGCTTGCTCTATGAGTTATCATTAATTTGGTCATCTTGAAATTCAGTACAAATGCTTAGTGTCATCAGTATGGTCCTTATTGATGTTTCCCAATGATAACAGATTTGGGGATTCTCCTTAAAGTTCACTGCCTTCAAAGGTAGCTTGAACATAGAAACTTAATGTGAATCAATTGAGATCTTTAGGTCTGTTTTCTCATCATACATAAAATTATAAGATGCTAGAGGCAGAGAACTGCAGAAAGGAAGCCTTATTATATTGGAGGGATAATTCAGAAAGTAGCTCCATTGTCAAAAAGTTTAAGTGAAAATTATATTTGATTATATTTATTTAATTTTACAGTATCTATACACTGACCAAAATATTTTTTCACATTAAAAAAACATTTGGCTACTTACATTAATTATCCAGTGCAGGAGAACATTTTTCTTTAAAATACCAGTAGATTTGTCCTATATAACTCATGTCTTAATTAGTATACTACACTTTCACTTCAGTTGCTACTGTTTCCTTCTTTTTCTTTGCTTTCCTCCCCCCCCCCCCCCCATTAAAATAGTCAAGGGAAACCAGTTACAAGTCCAACGTCTACACTGGATTTAATCTATATACTACTAAAACTCTAATCATACCTTTAACTGGCCAAAATGATGCATCATAGGATAACCATTTTTAAACCTCAAATGGGCTAAATTGTAGAATGTGTCCATAATCCAGGAAACATGACTCCCAAGGGAATGAAATTTGGAGAAGCTGGGGCTGTTTCTAGACTGCTGCTGCAGTTACATGATTTTCATTTTCAATGTTCTGTAAGAGTTTCCCAGCCAGTCGTGAAATCCCTCATTCCATCCCCAATCCATCAGCAGATTTTTACTTGCCTGCTTGGAAGATTTCCGATGGCCCCTGCCAGTTTTCCACAAGGAAACTCAATGGGGAAACTATCAGGAGGTCAGAAATCCCTCCTGCTCCCATTGCTTTTTTCCCTGCCTTTGATCATTCTGTTTCTCAAAGAAAGTATCTCTGAAATGATGACCCAATGGAGCACAGTTGTCTAGTGATATCTAAGTTCTGGTATCATTTTTTGATCGTTTGAAAAGAGCAGCATTGGATGGTGGCTTTTCTGTTCTCCCAAGGAAATATCTGCTAATCCACCCAGAGCAATCTAAAGCTATATTAGCTGGGAGGTATGTATATGTAGCAACATTTCCCCCTACAGTCCAGCAAGGAACTCACACTTTTGCTTAAACTTTTTTGCTTAAAAATATTTACCGAAAATATTTTTCGGTAAGCTGTAAGTTATCCTGCCACACGCTCTTAAAAGCTCAACTGGCTTGTAGGAAGCTAAAACCAATGAGGGATCTTGATTATATTGGAAAGATGAGTTTCTCATACCGAGTCTTACATCTCTTTCTGCTTCTAATATTCCAAGTTGCAATAGAAGACAATATTATAAAATACATTCAGTTTTTCCAACTATAGTTGTTTTCAGCACATGTAGCGTGTACGCTGTAGTGCTGTAGTTCTGATGTAGGAGGAATCACTTTTGGCAATGATTTAAGCAGTAGTAGAAATATTTAGCCCATTTACACTTAGCTTGATTTCTGTTACTTTAAATAGTCTATTTTCATTCCAGTAGGATGATAACACTAACTCTTCTCCAAGTATAATAGGGAAGCATTGAGAAAGAGCCTCCCAGAAAAACAATTTTGCACATTATCTTCAATTAAGAAAGTATTTGAGAAACCAGAAGAATTTGTGTTATTTTCATATATCTGCAATACAGCCACAGCTAAATGTGCCGAAGTTAGCAAACAATAAATCTACAAGCTCGGGAACTTTAAGACAGGAACTTTAAGACTTCAACTTGAGTAGATTTAGGAAAATTTGTTTACATAAATTTGGTGAGATTCAGAGAGGCAGCATTTCCCCCCTTTAATTATAAGAAAGGAAATACTGACAGATAAAATTAGCTTTGAAATAAGGATATTTTGAATGCTTCTTGGACGAGAAGCGAAACATCTTCAACAAAAAACCAAGAAAGTGCCTTCTGAAAAAGCACCTTTTGGACAACCATGACTGGTTGGTTATAGATCAAGGACTATTTCTATAAAATATAGAGAGTGCCAATTATGGCCCTAAAGTTGTGATGGTTGCCAAGCAGGTCATCATGTGACTAAACCAATGTTATAACTTTTTTTTGTAGTGGTTGTTGAGAGAACTCATGGTTCACCATGGGGCATTTTTTTCTTGGAAACGAGAATATGTAGCAATAGCACTTAGACTTATATACTGCTTCACAGTGCTTTACAGCCCTCTCTAAGCGGTTTACAGTCAGCCTATTGCCCCTAACAATCTGTCTCCTCATTTTACCCACCTCAGAAGGACGGAAGTCAACTTTGAGCCTGGTGAGATTTGAACTGCTGGCAGCAGTCAGTCAGCAGAATTAGCCTGCAGTATTGCATTCTAACCACTGTGCCACACAACGCATCATGTAACATAATTCAACCATATCGTTAGCTTATTGTTGCTAAAATACAAGAAACTGGACTCTAAAGAACACTGGGGTGGGATGGGGTGGAAATTAAACTGTCTGTTAAATGGATTTAGAGGATCTTTCTCATGAGCCCAGATTAGGGAGGGAAAATGGAAGAAATCTTGAAACTACCAAAAGTCCAGACTAGCATCAGCTGCATTTTGTTATTGGAATCAGAAAGGTTGGGACATGAACACAAAACAGGGTGACCATCTGGAATAAGGCTTAGAGAAGAAGTGTCTCATGAAGGGAATGCCTTCACTTTTCCTACTTTTTTACAATATGCTATGCCAATGTTTTCACAGACTTGCAGGATAGCAGACGTCCAATTGCCAACATTAACATTCTGGTGGGTTAGAGACGGTGGCATCTATTGCCTTCTGGGATTGTCTATGCATGGGATCCGGTTTTATAAGTAGGCAAGCTCTCAGAGGAAGCATCCTTATGAAAGTACCCAGTTTGTTTTCTTAATGCGAGTCTGACTCAAGAGGTTTGTCTCACTGGAGTCTGAAAAAATGTCTATTGGATTTGTTTAAATTTAATATGGTGTTTACGTTCCCCTCCCAAGTTAATTTATGTATCATAATTTGATAGTGTTTAAACCATCCTGGTATATGTCTTTTTACTTAAATTAAGTGTGTTTTGTGAATATGTTTTTTAAAAGGATAAATTTTCTCTCTTTGTTAAATTTTAACCTTTTATTTACATTAGGGTACTGAGATTACTTTATATTTGCTAAATATGGATTGGAGTTTAGAGTTTAGAATGGATATGTTGTTATTTGAGGTAGTTTTCTTTGGAACCGTTGGCATTGTCATTAGAGGTTGTCTTTTTAAAAGGAGAAATAGTCCCCTTTTCTCACGTTAAATTTTAGTTTTTTGTTAGCCCCAGGCTAGGGTTGTCAAACTGGACAGATGTCACCTGCAGGCCACGCCTACCCCAGAATGGGAAAAATGATGTGATACATTATGTGACGGCAACATGACGCCACAAGTTTGACACCCATGCCCTAGGCTATCCGGACCATTTTCTGCCTTTTAAAATTGGACTTTGCTTACAGCTAAAATACTAAGATATGGAATTTTGAGTTTTATATATGTTAAATAAGATTATTATTTTAGAGCTCTGGATTTTTTGATGATAATTGGGTTGAAGAAGACATTACATATTGGAATCTGCTTTTCTGGAAAGGGTTTTTTTTTTTAAAAAAAACTTCTTTGCTTTCTTGCCCTCTTTTATTTTTTCTAATTTGTGTTATCTTTCATTGTTGTAACTAAAACTTGTAATAAAAGTATTAGAAAAAATGAACACTGTAAAACTGAAGCAGGATAATCTCAATTAATCCATTACATTTAAGCTTTCCTATCTTATTAAGCCTGGATCTCAGCACCTTAAATCCAAACAAATGTGCTAATCATTTTTCTTAATAAGATGTATATAATACTATTTCTTTAGAGCAATCACATTCTAGGAGGCTAATTAGGGATTCCAATAATTTATTCTAGCTATGCAAAATTGCATGGAAAAGAGCTTACTGCTTAGTAAATAAGCACAGGAGTTTCATTTTTTGCAAATATGAAAATTGCTGTGATACTCGGTACCTGGCAAAATGCTGTTATTTTCCAGTTTATGAAACGAGGGGGGGGGGAACTTCCCTCAGTATAATTTCTGTGGACCTGAAGCCTGCTTTCCATGTTTTGTTCATCCATAATCCAGTTCTCATTTGGGACTGGATATCTTATTTCAGATGTAAACAAGATCCAAGAAAACTAAATTAGGGATCAATCTGGACCTTTTTAAAAAAATATAACCTTTATTCTGAGTGTTAAATGCAACATTTATAGTAATTACAGGGAAGCCACTGACCATATTACAAGTGTAATAGCATTAGCAAACCTGTCACTGTGTACACAGCAGCAGTCACCAAATTAATTTTTGATTCATTAACAAGTTCCTTATTTGCATGATTAAAATGCCACGCTGGATAAATGCATGGGGCTGATGATAAATCATTAAACACAGTTCCCACCTGATGAGAAGAAGATGTGGAACAAACAGATAGAGTTCATAACCTCTCTGAAATCCCAGGAGAAGACCAAGCATTTCTCCTAACTGAGTGAAAAGAAGGTGAGGTGCATCAAAGTCAGTCAAAGAGATTCATTTAAATAACTTGCAAAAAGAACAAGATCACTTTGTCTAGAATTCCTTACTCCTAAAGTGGAAGTAAGGTGAAAACATAATGTTAACCATTACAGGTTAAGATGTGATCACTATTTGTTTACATTCCCAGCTGGTGATTCTACCACCTGGTAGAATCCTGAGATAGACAATCAAAATTGTAGCTGAGCAGCCTCTTCCTCATTTAGATCAGGTCCCTTCAGGCCATTCTAGGAAGCCCCCGAGGATCAGGTACAATTGAACAGAAGAAGAAGAAGACAATCTAAGATCCTTGATATTAGACGGTAAGAAAAAAGTTTAATTAGATTCCAACAAACCTGAAAAGTTAAGGTTTAGATTTGGTTACTATTTGGACAGGAGACACCTGTGTGCAACTCACAAATTAAAAGTATATGATGTCCTGTTTGAGCTTGACTCCTGGTAAAATGTTATGGTATGTTCATAAACACGTTGAAGTTTATAAAGTTTTCTTGGCATTGTTACAGAAGTAATTTACCATTTCCTTTTTTGGGCAATATATTTTCAGCTTCTCCATCTAACCTAAAACTAGGAAGTGTTCCAGAGGAACACAATTTCACATTATATTCCTCTGGGACATCTCAAAATACTGGAAATAATTCTGAGGTTCAAAGAAGTCAGAGAAAAAGTGAACTGTTTTTCTTTCAATGCATTCTTTTCTTTTATTTTTTTAAAATGTAAATATATATATATATATATCAAACTCAGTTTTGGAAAGTTCTTATGGATTTGTTTCCTTTTTTTATTTTTATTTTTGCAACTTTCATTTTACAGAAATCTCTTTGGTCCCACAAAATAAATTTGAATTTGCAACTCTTCCATGAGTTTTCATGCCTGCCTTGCTTCGCATCTTGTAGCTTTTCCAAAGACCAGTTTTGACCTGACTTACTTAGCTGAGAAGTTCTCGGAAGTTGGGCAGAACCCAAAACCAAGAAGTTTGAAAGCTGGACTCTTTCTTTTCTTCTTTTTGCTGAGAAAGAGGATTTACTTTATGGGAAAAATACAGAGACGGGGAAAGTAGATGATGATTCTTTTCAGGTCTGTCCAGAGAATAGCCACTGCTGATGTTAAGAGGAGAAGATGAATCCTAACAAGATGTTACATTGATCATCCCTGCCTACAGGTAGTTGCTGAGGACACTATTCCAGTTCCCATTGTACAAGATTATGCCTAATGCAGCTCCTGCAATTTTTTGATTCACTTCTCATTTAATGCCGGATAAATGGAGCTAAGTGGCAGCAATCAGGTTCTGCTTTGAGCCAGCTGGCTCCATCAGTCTGTCCGTGAAGAGAGAGCTGGAGGAGGCCTTTTGCAGAACAGCTTGCAGAGATTAAAAGGATGCAACAGAGGGCAATCAAAGCATTTTGAAGAGGAAGCAAAATGACGCCTGAGTTGAGATGCCATCCAACCCCACTGATTTCATTTTGAAGTTTTCCTTCCCTTCCCCTTTCATCTGTCCTTTTCTTCCCTTCCTTCCCTTTCTTTTCCTTCCCTTCCCTTTCTTTTTCTTCCCTTCCCTTTTCCCTTTTCTCTTGTTACCCAGCAGGCTAGGTAGAGGCTGCAAGTTGAAGTAACCCAGTTTAGATGTACTGGTAGGCAGTGGTCAGTTCTATTATTATTGATGTGCCTATGCAATGTGCACATACAATTATACAAATACAATTTTTAAAAAGGCAGTCATTGATATCAGATTCCTTCCATCCATTCTTCTATTATGGAAATTGATTTGTCTTTCCATTTCTGTGTAGATAAAATTCTCACTGCACCCAAATTTCAATATCAAAATGCTAATGCTACAAATTTGCCAGCACTTGAAATTGTCTGGCTAACGATACCAGGCTTTGGGCATTTTTTCATTTACTTGTTTATTGCAATTGCATTTTATCCTGTTCCTTTTAAGCTTTTTAAAAGATTGCAAGTTAAAATAAATAGAGCAAGCAATTATGAAGATATAGAATAGAAGAAACATTAGGACAGGGACAGTAGGCACGCTGCTGCTCTTATGCATGCCCCTTACAGACCTCTTAGGAATGTGGTGAGGTCAACAGTAGACAGTCTTAGGTTAAAATTTTGGGAGTTTTGGGATGAAACCACAGAGTCAGGTAGTGCATTCCAGACGTTGACCACTCTGTTGCTGATGTCATATTTTCTGCAATTGAGTTTGGTGTGGTTTACCTTAAGTTTGTATCTATTTTGTGCTTGTGTATTGTTGTGGTTGAAGCTGAAATAGTCATTGACAGGTAGGACACCGTAGCAGATAATTTGATGAGCTATCCTTAGGTCATAGCGAAGGCATTGTAGTTCTAAGTTTTCTAAGCCCAAAATTTCAAGTCTGGTGGCATAAGGTATTTTGTTGCGAGCAGAGGAGTGGAGGACTCTTCTTGTGAAATATTTCTGGACACGTTCAATTGTATTAATGTGCAATATGCAGTGCGGGTTCCAGACAGATGAGCTGTATTCGAGAATTGGTCTAGCAAATGTTTTGTATGCTCTGGTTACTAGTGTGATATTACTGGAGAAGAAGCTACGCAAGACTAGCTTTGGCACGGAGGTTATTAGATATGAGTACTCCAAGGTCCTTGACAGAGTACATTCAGTACAATGGGACTTAGGAACAGCAAAAATAACAGGGACATGTAAATAAGATGTTAAAACCATGAACTATGCAACAATACTACTAATTGAGAAAGGAAGTCAGGGTTCACCTTTATACTGAATGGCTGGAGGGAAGAAACCGCTACTATTCAACATATAATGAACCCTATTAAACATCTCCAGAGGGCCCTGAAAATTTATTTATTTATTTATTTATTTATTTATTTATTTATTTATTTATTTATTCGGCTTATATGCCGCCCTATCTCACAATGGACTGAGGGCGGCTCACAATAAGAAAAACAAAGCCACAATATAAAATAAAGTCTAAAAATTTAAAAGATTTTAAATTAACCCTTAAAATCCCATTATCAGTCCAGGTCAAGGGATTTAAACAGCCAAGTTTTTAATTCACGGCGGAAGGTGCGAAGGTCAGGCGCTAATCGGAATTCCAAGGGAAGTTGATTCCAGAGGGTGGGGGCACCCACCGAGAAGGCTCTACCCCTGGAGGTCACCAGCCACCGCTGTCTAGCTGACGGCACCCTGAGTAGGCCCTCTCTATGGGCACGAACCGGGCGATGGGATATCATTGCTGGCTGTAAGTGGTCCGCCAAATATCCTGGTCCTAAGTCATGTAGGGCTTTGTAGGTCATCACCAGCACCTTGAATCTCACCCGGAGGGCAACCGGCAACCAATGCAAACCGCGCAGGAGAGGTGTAACATGGGAGTATCGGGATTCTCCCATCACAACCCGCGTGGCTGCATTTTGTACCAGCTGAAGCCTCCGAGTGGTCCTCAAGGGCAGCCCCATGTAGCAGCTCTGAGTGGTCCTCAAGGGCAGCCCCACAGAAAATGGCTGTGTACCGACAGTCACCATCTAACCTGACTGAGCTGGTGAGGATTTGCAAGGAATAATGGCAGAAAAAAACCCCAATCCAGGTGTGCCAAGGTTGTCATACTCAAAAAAGCTATAATTGCTGCCAAAGGTGCTTCAACAAAATATCTGAATACTTATGCCAATGTGATATTTCAATTTTTTATTTTTAATAAATTTACAGACATTTCTAAACTTCTGCTCCCACTTTGTCATTATGGGGTACTGAGTGTAGACTAATGAGGAAAAAAAATGAACTTCAACAACTGTAGAGTCAGGCTGCAGCATAACAAAATTGACAAAAGCGAAGGGGGTGGTCTGAATGCACTCTAGCTCTAATTCCAGTGCACAATCTATTTGACCAAACCTTCAGGGAGATCTAACCCATATCTGTCCGAGTCCCAACACCCTCAGTCTAAGCCAGTGTTAACACTGGTCTAAGCTTTTTCTTGTTGCCTGAGTTCCTTTGTATTAATGGACAGACACCAGAATTGCATTGATGTCTCGCCAAAGATCACTTTGTTGATTTGATGCCTAAGGGATTCAAGATCCTACCCCAAATAATTACGTCTGCAATATTCAGTACTAGAAATATTTGTGCTTGCGGAAATGTAATCCTACTACATCATGGGACAAGACAGATGCAACAAAAAAGGGAACTTAGATATGAGACAAAGGGAAATTGTGGTTTAAAAGTTATTTTCATGAAAAATATATGCATGTATGGAAAAAGACAAGCTGCTGATTTATGTAACTGAAAATTGCTAAGAAGGGCAAATATAACCCCTTATAAAGTAATAACACAAGAATGTGACCCAAACCACTTTATTCCCATACAGTAGGGACCAAGACGGTGGGGGAACCACAAGCTTTGGGAAGGATCCCCACATGACCTTTCTTTTGTGCAGAATAAAAGCTTTTTCAATCTCTACCCTGATGTGTTTTATCACTGGGTTTTCATACACTGGGCACGAAGCCAGAGTTTCTGGGACAACAGACTTCCCACCATGTTGGACCTCAACTCTCATCGTTCTTTTTCACCCAGGCAGATTACATTTAACTGAGAAAGGCTGCCATGCTGGAGAGATCCAGCCACCCTCTCCTATTGCAATCCACATTAATTGCCCAATTAGCTCTGTTCAGAATCGGCTACCAAAAAAAAAAAAAAAAGCAGAATTCTGGGAGTTGAAGTTCATCCATCTTAAATTGCCAAATTTGAATTACATTACTTGATACCGATAGACCTACTGAAGACCAGTATGGTCTCTTAAGAATATTGTCCACATGCATTCAAACTCTTTTTTTAAAAAAAAGTTTTCTTTTTTTAACCCTTCATTGATTAACTCTCTTTATATCCTAAACCAATTAGCAGATTATCTTACCTCTAGTGGGCCCAGTTATGAGGCTAGGGATATGTGTGTGTGTATGTGTGTGTATGTATATATATGGGGGTGTGTGTGTATATATAAACAGAAGCAGGCACTTTCTAACGTTACTTCTCAGAAAGGCAACAATATGTAAGCCTCGACTTACCACCATAAATTTAACCACCAAATTTACAACAGCACTGAAAAGTGACTTATGACCATTTTTCATTATTTACAGCCATTGCAGCATCTCTGTGGTCCTGTGATCAACGTTCAGACGCTTGGCAACTGGCATGAATTTATGACAGTTGCCATGTCCTGGGGTCATGCAAACTTGACAGGCAAAGTCAATGGGGAAGCCAGATTCACTTAACAGCAGCGTTATTAACGTAACAACTGCCGTGATTTATTTAACAACTGTGGCAAGAAAGGTTGTAAAATGGGGCAAAACTCACTTAACAACTGTCTCACTTAGCAAAAGAAATTTTGACCTAAATTGTGGTGTTATGTCGAGGACTACCTGTAGTTTGTCTTTTGAAATGTAATTATTTGTTTATTGGATCTGTACGGCCATCTAATTGTCAAACAATTCAAGAGACTTACAGTTCAAGTTCAAAAGACAACACAATAGTAAAAGAAGAACCATGTAACTAAAATTGGACAGGTTATACAAATCACTAAAAGTCAAAGCATATTATCATTTCCCCAGGCATTTCTATTGTTTTCTTTTATATACCAAGCAAACAAGTTTTCAAAAAATGTTTTTAAAATATATATTAATTGCAGTTTCTGGTGTTTTGTTATAGAATTTATTGTTTTTACACATGTCTTATCCTTTTAAAGCTGTGGAGTAGGTGGGTGTGCAGTTGTTTTTTTCTTCTTACATAAGCCACTTACAGGGTGTTTGGTGGATAGCATATAACTTTTACCCTACAATCAATTAAGTAGTTATGAGTACATGAAGCGCATGTAAGAAATGCCAGTGTTTTTCCTTTGAAGAGTTCATTTGACACTATAATCCTTTTCATCGATGGGAATCTCCAAATTCACTAAACATCTCAATGGGATGTGCATCAGCCATGTAAATGAAGTTTGATAATTTTAATATCCATTTAATGTTTAAGAAGTTTCTGTGGACTTTTGTCCTTTGAACAGGGGTCACTATTTAGTCAGCTCTTGAGTTTCCCATTAATATATATGCTAATACAAGCCCATGCTCTCATATTCATTTGCCTGACCACAAATCCTATGTTCAGAGAGGCCAAAGCTCACAGGTCTTGCTCATTCATCCAACATGTGATAGGCAGCAAGCAGCAGAGCCCTGCCATTTTCTTTTAGAAAGAAATGGAAAATATTCTGGGCTTGTAACTGTTTTCTCTCCCCTACCCTTTATTTGCTCTGTGGACACCATGTTGAACTGGATTCTTTTCATGGTGATATTAAATAACCACCCCATTAACTGGCATTTTTAAAGAGATAGTCCAAAAATTGAGGAGTCCACCACAGATAATTTGACAAGCAAATTCATTGAGGGAACCTGGATTCACTTAACAACCACATGATTCACTTAACCACTGTGGTGATTCTCTTAACAACTTTGACAAGAAAGGTCACAAAATGACACAAAATTCACTTAACAGCTGTCTCACTTAGCAACGGAAATTTTGATCTCAGTTGTGGTCGTAAGTCAAGGACTACCTTTACTGTTTCCATCACTTTGCAAACATGGTCATTATTTTGGAGAAAAGGGACCATACTGCCCATAAGTTTATCTGAAATGAAATGAAGGTAGTTAAAATAAAGTTTCATTTTGAACCCAATTTCTAATAAAAAATCTTTAAAAAATAATTTAGCTCCTTATAATGCTTTCTGCAATGGCTACGGAAAAGATGTTATCTCCTTGGTTACGTCCATGAAAGAGAATTGGAAAGACTGCGTATTTACTACCTGAAAGATGAGCAGGCAAAGTTTGGCCACCTGAGATTTTCCACCTTTTTGAATATGAAAGAATGTATTCGATTAGAAAAGGCCAATGGAGTAGAAATTATAGATATAGCTACAGAGAATATAAGAATAATGAAACTTCCTTAAGCAATTTTACATCTGAGTCATCATTAGAGCCCAACTTAATATAAATGAGTTAATTTATATTCTTTCTTAGGCTTTTCTTTTTGTTCATTCACAAAATGAAATATTTTTAAGGTAATGAAAATTATTTGTCCGCTTTCTTTGGAGGAACTTTCTTTTCACTTTCCATAAGAATCTTGATCAATTCAAACCAAATACAAAAAATACCAATTCCTGGAATGGCTAAGAAAGACTTCCTTTACGATTACTAAAAGATGTTGAATTGGGGGTGGAAAAATTGGAACTCCTCATTGCCACTTCCACTTCAATCCAAGGGCCATGTCTTTCTACTTCACACTTGGGACAAAGCATATGTCCTGAAAGGGGAAATACTTCTGAAGACCAGTGAATACATAGGTGTTATAATCTTCTGCCCACCAATTCCAAGGCTAAATCCCATTGAATTCAATGGTCCTTATCTTCAGCCAACGTGAAGCTGTGGCAGCCAGCTAGTTAGCTATTTTCCTGGCAAGATTTTATGTTCAGATCTCCGTCTGGCACGACATATCCAGTTACATTCTCTCATATATCCAGTTGTATTTTCTCAATCTTTTAGCACCTCCAGGAATGGCGTGACAATTCAGATGATAACATTGATTTTCAACAATTCATTTAACGAAATTACCACGGCACTGAAACAAGGGATTTATGACCAGTCCTCGAATTTACAACCATTGCAGCTTTTTCCTATGGTCACATGATCAAAATTTGGGCATTGGTAACCAGCAAGTACTGTATTTATGGTAGTTGCAGCATTCTGGTGTCATGTGATCACCATTTGCGACCTTCCAAGTTGGCTTCTGATGAGCAAAAACTGTGTTTTTAAAAGCTGGAGAGAAATCTAATAAAGGGGGCAGGAGGTGAAGAAGAACCGTAAAAGATAGTTGCTATTATAGTATCATAAGGCTGGAAGGGACCTCGGAGATCTTCTAGTCCGATCCGCTGCCCAGGGCAGGAGTCCTTATATTATCCCAGACAAATTGTCTTTTCTTGAAAACCTCCAGTAATGGAACATCCCCAACTCCAGAAGGCAAACTGTTCCATAGATTAACAGGACTAGTCAACATCCCATAAACCAGCTCAGGATCCAGAAAGATCTTGACAGAGTTGAACTAAGGGCCCTATCGAAATTTAATGTGGGGAAAAGCAAGGTTTTACACCTGGGCAGGAAAAACCAAAGGTACAAGTACAGATTAGGCGAAACCTGGCACAAAACAGTAACTGTGAGAGACACTTTGGAGTCGTAGTGGCGATCCCATAAACATGAGTCAGCAGTGTGTGGCAGGAGCCAAAAAAGCTAATACAATCCTTGGTTTCATAAACAGAGGCATAGAATCAAAATCACGTGAAGTATTAGTACCGCTTTATAAAGCCTTAGTAAGGCCACGTCTAGAATACTGCATCTAGTTTTGGTCACCATATTACAAAAGAGATGTTGAGACTTTGGAAAAAGTGCAAAGAAAAGCAATTAAGATGGTTAAAGGCCTGGAGACTAAAACATATGAAGAACGGTTGCAGGAGTTGGGTTTGGCTAGTCTAGAGAAAAGGAGAACCAGGGAGACATGACAGCAGCATTCCAGTGTTTGAGAGGCTGCCATAAAGAGTAAGGGGTCAATTTATTATGTAAAGCACCAGAGGGCAAAACAAGAAGCAATGGATGGAAACTAATCAAGGAGAGAAGCAACCTGGAATTAAGGAGAAACTTCCTAACAAAGGTTATATATGCAGGTGAGATGTCAACTTCTATCTGCAGTGCTGTATCCTGGAATGACAATTATGGTGCTGTTGGTTAAGAACCTAGCTTTGGCAATGAAGGGGATGCAGGAGTGTTTTTGTAGAATATATATCCATTCCATTAAGGAGTAAAAACAATGGGGAAGAAAAAAATGGAATGAAAAAAAATAAGAGGAATCAAGGTTTCATGAGCAAAAGAACAAAGGAAGTTGAAGAGGCACAACAAATTTCACAGGCTGGTTTTTGGAGAAAGGAGTATTATGCATATTCACTGCCTTCACTTATAAAGTAATAAAAGCAAGATAAAAATCAAATAAATAAATGACCACCAGAAGATCTCAGCAATGTTTTGGGACCATCCTCCTCAACTCAAAGCCCTCCAGAACTCTGGGGAAATTCCCATCATTCCCAGTCCACCCTGCATGAGATTCTGGAACCTTTGTCTTGAAACGCCAATACATCCTCATTAAAGCACCAGGCTGGAAAATCCTTACGACAGTGAGCAAGAAAAGAGTGTTCAGTATTAATAAAGGAGAATATTTGTAGCTCAGAGTTGAAATGAGGGTCCTCAGTGCTCTCTGAGCTTGGTTGTTTTCTTGCAAACATTTCATTACCCTTACTAGTGCTAGTAAGGAGTACTATTTGCTGTCAATTTATATTCTGATGTCTTGTCTGTCTGTGTGGGTGGGGGTGGTCTTAGAGATTCTTTGGTTGGGCTGTTTACTGATGGCTCTTTCAATCCTAGACCAGGTAAAATCCAAAAATGCCAGGAAATTTCTAGAAGCCTGGCACTCTGACAAATCAGCCATCATAGACACATAGACATGAACAACATCTAGAGACTATGCAAAAGAGACAGTCAACCAGCCCAAAAGAGAACAAAAAGACTCCAGCATCTCTCCAGCAGTAATAGGCACACAGATCAGCATAGATTAATTTCAAGGTTAATTTCAGATCTACAATCAAGTAAGCAATTCCCCAATCACGGCGCTGCCAAAGAGCCATCAGTAAACAGTCCAACCAAAGAATCTCTAAGACCGCCCTCACCAACGCTGACAGGCAAGGCACCAGAATATAAACTGACAGCAAATAGCACTCTCTACTAGCACTGATGATGTTATCTAGTTAGGGTAATGAAACGTCTTCAAGAAAACAAGCAAGCTCAGAGAGCGCCAAGGACCCCTTAGTGTTCAGTATTTGTGGGTGGTCCAAGTGGCAGATATGTATATGTGGAAGGAGAAATCCCACTTCCACCTCTTCTTCCATCTGAAAAAAGACTCAGTCAGAATAAACAAATATGCATGTCCTGAGGTCTATTGCAAACACACACGCAATCTGACTTTGGTGTCAATCAACAGGGATTACTTGCTCAAACCAGACAGCAGGAAACAAATTGAAGAACAGCCAAATATTTGAGAGAGAACATCAAAGTAAGAGAATGAAATATGTATTCAGCATGTAGTGTGATGGAAAGAGCAAGAGAAGCCAGCATTTTGGGGGGGGGGGGAAGGGGGAGGAAAGGACCGGGTCTCATCGGGGCTGACACAAATTGCAGGTGACAGCCTGCAAGATTATGACTAATTACAGTGTGTTTACATAGGAGAAGCAAGAGGAACAACCTGTCCAAGCAGCAGCAGAATACTAATCTCAAGACGGCTATCTGCTGAAAACATCCCTCGTATGATAAGTTGATAACCATCTGCACATACTGTACTTACCTATAGATTAAGAGCAAAAACAAGGCCAAAAAGGCCATTTTGTTATCCTTGTGGATGTTTTCCTGCCAAGAAAGGAACCTTCTCAGCTTTCATTTATTTATTCCCTTTTTAAAACTGTATTTATAAGGCCGCCCAACTCTGATGACAAATCTCATTTGCTAAAAATAGAAAAAAAAGTAAAAGTGAAAAGTTGTTTGGCTTGCAGTAAAGCCTTAGTTCAAAAGGTTGGTTGGTTGCTCTGAATATGCTGGCTGGTTTGGGTTGTAAGTCTTTTGGTCCAGATTTTTTTTGTCTGTGTAATAAATATTGCATGCCTTCCTCAAAAACAGGATAAGAATTGATATGATAAAGGATTTAAGTCAACTTGGATCCTGCAACAGATACTGAGTGTTTTTAAATGTAGATAGTCCTTGATTTAAGACTATAATTGTGACCACCATTATGGTTGTAAGTCATGATGGCTGTTGAGTGGGTAATCACATGACCATGAACCATTTTTTTGCAGCATTCATTAAACTGACACAGCAGTTGTAAGCAAACCCTATGGTCATTAAGGAAACCCATTAATCACTATGGGGCTTTTTTTTGGGGGGGGCAGAAAACAAACTAAATAGATGTTTCCAGCAAAAACATAAATAAAGGTCACATGACCATAGGATGCTGCAAATGGCCCAAGTGCCCAAAGTGCAGTCACATGACTGCAGGCGGGGGGCGGGGGCAACCAGCAGAACTTCAAATCCAAGTCAAAACTAGCTTGTGGGGGGAAGGTCTGCTGCAACATCAACCAGTGGTAAGTTGAGGACTACCTGTAGTAAAATAAAACCCTGGCTGATCTCAAGACCTTCTCTTGGTCTTGAGAAGGTCTCATCTTTCCTAGTAAGCAGGATCAACAAAGATAAAGCAATTTATGAAAACCCTGATTTATCAGCTGCTAATTTACTTGCTAATTCAGATCATTTCCAAATTCAAGTATTTCTGCATCATTGGATTTTGCTTACAGAATCGTAGGCCATGGTTCCAGATTGTATTCAATTCTTTTAAGCTTCTGTTATGGACTCAAATATCTTCTCTGATGAATCCAACAGTTTGAACCAATCTCATTTTAACATCAGTTGTGTTTAGTGCAGCTAACTCCCTTTCTTTGCAAGTGCCACGTGTGAAATTTCACATCTTCTGAATTCTTTGGGTCTCTTCCAAAATCATTCAAAGGGCATAGCATTTTTCTGTACCTTGTTCTCTTTATACAGCTTCTGCCTTGAGGAAGAACAGCTCAGCTGCCATTTTCCTAAACAGTTTATCCTTTTCCTTAAAATATATACACATCTATTCCCTGTCACACTTCACCAACTTTATAAGATACACAGAAATGTTGGAGAAAACTCCTGAGAATTCCAATACCAAGAAAACAAACTGGATGGATCGTCAAACAAATCAACCCAGACTTCTAAGTCAACACAAATGACCAGGCTCAAATTATGAGATCTCGTGCATATTATGCAAAACTCTCTGGAGATACCCTCAATGCTAGAAATGGTGGGACGGAAGAAAATAAGAGAAGACACAAGAGAAGAAATGGGGGAGGAAGGCAGGAAGGAGGGAGGGAAAGAGAGAGAGAGAAAGAAAGAAAGAAAGAAAGAAAGAAAGAAAGAAAGAAAAGAAAAAGCTACACCAATCAAGAAAGACAATTACACCAAACTACTAAAACAAATTTAAAAAAGACTTGGAAGTATGGAACAGAATACAACTCTCATTGATGGGAAGAATTAACTCGATAAAAATGAATATCCTACCAAGAATATTATTTCTGTACCAGGTCATACCAATTAACCTGGGAAGAGACTTCTTTAAAAATCTTAATAAAATAGTAACAACATATGTATGGCAAGGGAAAAGACCTAGAATTAAGATTAAAGCGTTGCAAGACACAAGCGATAAGGGAGGCCTGGCAGTACCAAACTGGGAGTTGTATTACAAAGCGGCTGGCATGACTTGGATTAAAGATTGGATAAAATTGGATGACAAGAGAACATTATACCTAGAAGGATTCGACCTTACGAGAGGATGGCATGCCTTCCTTTGGGATGGACCTGATAAAAAACATACTTACTTCCAAAGACATATTATTGGGGATTCATTATATAAAATTTGGCAAGGAATAAAGAAGAGGTACTACACAAGAATACCAAGATGGTGGTCCCCGATGGAGGCGTTAATATTCCCAAATACTTTAGAAATAGGTAAAATGATGAAATATCAAGATTTATTAACTAGTGAAGGTGAACTTCTCCCAAGACACAAACTCCAAGAGAGTGATACAAAGATGGACTGGTGGCATTATACTCAAATTCACTCGAGATATAACAAAGATAAATTGCAACATGGAATAGCTATGGATTTGAACGATTTGGATAAAATTCTTTTAGGAACGGATCAAAAAATAATAACTAAATTATACAATTTTTTGTTGAGAGATGCTCTTCTAGAGGAAACAGTCAAACATAACATGATAATGTGGGCTAGGGACATAGGACGTAATATCCAATTGACAGAATGGGATAAACTATGGAATCAAAATATCAAAATGACGAGAGCCACACCCTATAAGGAAAATCTAATTAAAATGTTTTATAGGTGGCATCTACCACCGGCCTGATTAGCCAAAATTTATCCAAATACATCTGCACTGTGCTGGAAGTGCAAAACCCAAAAGGGAACATATTTTCACGCCTGGTGGAAGTGCACCAAAGCCCAACAATACTGGCTAGAAATAAAAAGTATTATAGAAGAAATAATAAATCTGCAGATAGAAAATAATCCAGAATTTTTTCTACTTGGCATGATGACATCACAATACAGCAAAGAAACAAAGTATCTTATCACTCATATTTTGACAGCAGCATGACTCATATATGCCCAAAACTGGAAGACAGACTTAATCCCGAACAGGGATAAAATTATCTCTAAAATAAATGAATGTGCCGAAATGGACAAATTAACCCTGGAACTCCAGGATAAAGAAGAAAGTGAATATTATTTAATATGGCACAAATGGTATCAATGGCTTGAAAGCAAAATAGCAATACACTAAAAAAGATAGATAGAGGTGGAGGAGATGAAAAACATAGATTAAATTTATTATAACTCTAACACATCCAGTTAGAAATTGGAATATATGAAAAACGATTAAAAATGGTATAAAGTATATGGTACAATCTGTAGATGACTAAAAACTTATATATGTAATGTAGGGTGAGCTTAGTAGGTGGAGGGAATGTTTGTATTTTTGTTGATTTTGTTTTGTTTTTATTGTCTTTTTGTATTGTCTTAATAAAAAATTTAAAAAAAAGAGAAAGAAAGAAAGAAAAAGAAAGAAAGAAAAAAAGAGCAAGCAAGCAAACAAACAAACAGAAGAATGAATTTTAGTCCTGTCTTAGGTATAACAGCTGGCTGGGTGACTGGGTGAGTCACCAGAAGACAAGTGAGTTCTAGTACTGCCTTTAATGGCTGGGTGACTTTGGGTCAGGTACTCTTTCTCAGCCAAACACACCTCACAGGGTTGTTGTTTTGGGGAAAATAGGAAGAGGAGGAAGGAGTATTAGGTTCACTTACCACCTTGGATTATTTATAAGAATAATGAACGCAAAATAAAAATAAATACAAAATCTATATGTCGCTAAAAGTTGACAACAACGATGTGCATAATCATGCAATAACAAACAATTTCTACTTGCAATTTACAAAAACATGATAGGGAGTTTCTTCGGCTACACTATTTTGACCCAGCTGAGGAAACAGATATCCATATGTGAACCCTCTTTCCACACATATTACACCTGTGCATTAATATTGTCAAGTACAACATTTGGACAGCTGTCCAGGGTTCCGCTGAAAAGTAAACAAAATGTTCCTATTTCAACAACAGGGCTGACTTGTCATATTTTGAAATTATCTAGTTCACTTTCCCATTTGAAGAGCCTTCTTCCCAAACCTATAAAGTTCAGTGTCTACAGATTAGCTAATTCACTACACAAATAAACATTTTTGAAAGCCTTTGGAGAGTCACGAGTTTTACGCTCTACAGATAGCCCTAGCTATGAAATCGTACTAGTTCAACCAGTTTCTCAAGTACTCTGCAGTCAAATGCTGCAATTTATTAAATTTGTTTTCAACCTGAGCATGGGGCATCCACTATGCAAATATTGATTTTTTTAAATGAAAAAAAAAAATCAAACAACATATGGCCCACAAAACTATTTCTCAGCACCCAAAATGTACCATGCTTATAACTGGTGCCAGCCCATTTTTTGCTTCTTTTTAAATTTAATTTCAGAATGGTTCAGGAAAGACGTAGGTATGTGTTCCTCCCCACTTTTGCTCGTAAGCTGTGCCCCTTAAAAGAATGCCAAGATCTATGCACAAACATTCTCCACATTGTGCAAATGAATAAGCAAAAACAGCTGCCTTCTGTTGCTGTTCCCACAACAAATCAGGTTTTAATTTGGTCATGTTTGAACAATTGAACAAATCAGGTTTTAATTTGGTCTGGTTTGCCCAGAATGGCTATACTTCATTCAGTTTGTGTCCTTTACCCGGTGAGGACTAAATCAGGTATGGCTAAGAAGTATCATGTTCTCATACAAATGGATAGCCAGATTTTTTTTGCAAAGGGTAGTTTTGCATGTATCAGAATGCATTTAGAAGTATACTTAGCCAATTGGATTAATCTAAACATTTTCCCCATCTCTGAACTGCACAGAATCTTAGCTAGAAGTTCTCCCGAACCCCTGCGAACCCCCAGGAGCCCACCCCTGTCTTTAGGCCCTTATAAAAACATAGGAGGGTTGGGGCCAATCTCATATCAGGCAGGGGGGAGTAGTTCCAGAGGGTAGGAGCAACAGCAGAGAAGGCACACCCCATGTGCCTTTGATTTTAATGTTTGGTCTCTTGCATGTATTTTCCTCATTCATGTAACACACACACACACACACACAGACACTGTAATTGTCACTATGATTTTAAAAGCTGGCACTCACTTTCAACTAGGTTTCAAATAGCTACTTAATTCCTAATCTTTGTGTGAACATTGGGCCAGGGTTACATAAAAACTGCAGTGCCAAGTCTGTGGTTTATCTTGGCCTGGGAAATTCATGTTGCCATGACATTAAGATCTGCAATCTATCTCTTCTTCTTCAGCCAAATTGTTTTTTCAACATCAAGGTGCATTCTCCACTATGCTTAACCCTAAATCCAATCAGGAAAAAAGTACCTTTTAAATGATAGACTCTGTCTAAATAAAAGCTATATGGACCTGTTAGTCTTTAAAATGAGAAATGAATTAATGTGATCACCACTCACTTGTTCGGAAAGAAATGAAGCTAATTCTCACATCAACTGAGTTTTTTATGGGCAAAGGCTACCCAATTTGTGCCTCCTTTTAAATTTGTTCATTTCTCCCTAAAAATTATGAACCAGAGTTTGAGAACCTCTTCCTTAGAGGTTTTTTTATGTTTAATACAGTATCCCACAGGTTTAGGTTCTCCTATTTCTGTTGACCTCTTATAGCTTGTCTTTGGCCAAGCTAGATGAAGTATAAAAGATCAACTGAAATAGGGCTGCTCTTGATCTCTATCCCTAACCCACATATGGCCTTGGAATATTACAGTTGAATAGACATCTTAATGAAGAGATCCTTGCATGAAGAAAAACAGCTCTTATGACAAGTCAATGTTCTTATGGTACTTGATGTTTCTCCTCAGGAACACCCCCCCCCCCCGTTATTGTTCAGAGTGGGTCATTTAACAATTTTAACATCTGATTCTGTTAATGTTCACAATGGCCAAGTATTCCTTCAAGTTCCTTCTGAGACATTTATGCCTTTACCTTCAAAATAAAAATGCTCTGAGGTAAGAGCCAGCCAAAGGCCTCTGTGCATAAGGTAAAGGACCTGTCCCAGCAACTTCTCCACCTGAAAAGAAACCCTGAGATGATGACATGCACTTTTCTGGAATATCGGTCCAGCCATGCCAACACCACCAAAGGAAATGCCAGAAATGTTGATGAAAGTAATGGCTTTGGAACATCCTCATCTTTTATCTCCATGGAGGCTATCCACAGGAAAACATATCAAGGAGCATGCTTTTCACGGGTAAATCCATGGCTGCTGGAACCTTGTTGAGGCAAACTTTAAGGTAAAAGAAGAGACATCAGTGAACTTCTTAGTCAACAACCTTGGTTTCATTTTTCCCAAGAGAATAAGACAACCTGGGTCAACTACTAGGAGACACAGGGAGGTCAAGCTACTTTCCTCTTCTCTCCACTTCACAAGGAAAACACCTTCTTTGATTTGGTGACCCCAGCTGAAAGAGTCCAAAATAGCCATGATCCAACTGAAGCTTCCTGGTGGTATTCAAGGACACCACGCAGGAGGATGACATAATTAGGGAAATTTGGGATTGTGCAGAAATGGACAGATTAACTTTAAAAATTAAAGATAAAGAAGACTCGAAATATTACAGGACATGGAGTAGATTTTATGAATGGATAGAGACAAGAGGCAGAAATGAGAGGGAAGTTTATGACAGTACAGTACAGTAATGTCAGTACAACAAAGATGTATAAAACTATGGATATAATATGGAGACATTTGTAAATAAGCTAATGTAAATAGACACTTAGTTGAAATTTTCTTTTATTTTCTTTTGGGTTTTTTTGTTGTTGTATTGTTGCAATTACTGTTAACATAGTACATTTATAGTTATTAGCATGTATGTTATTTATCATTGATCTCTCTCTGGTTGTACTTTATTTGTATTGTTATCCTGACATGGCACTCTTTTCAATAAAATAAAATATTTTTTTTTTAAAAAAGGCCAGCCCTATGTGATATGGTTGTGGTAGTCAAGCTACAAGGTGACCAGGGTGTGAGTGACTTTCTGAAAGGCCTCCCCCTTCTTACTCGCTGAGTAGCATAGACAAATTTTCCTTACTGACTACGAAAGAAACAAAAGGCTGAACTCATGTCATATATTGTGAGCAATGCAGCTGGTTCTGCAGTGAAACTGCTTAAAATATTGTCTTTTCCAAGAGATCCTGACAGGAAACAAGAAGGGAGAAAAGCAGAGAATCCAAAGTCGACAGTTAAATTGGCCATAGTCCAACTGAAGCTTCCAGGTCGTATTCAAGAGCAGCCCTATGTGGAGATTGCTGTAGTAGTCAAACTGCAAGCTGACCAGGGTGTGAGTGACTGAAACACCTTCTGACCTAGGAAGTATAGCTGTTCTAATAGATGAAGTCATGTTTTACTTCTTTTGATTTTTATTCTCCCTCTTCTTACTCTTCGAGTATTGCAAACAGATTTTCCATACTCACTACCAAAGAAACCAGAGATTGACATAGCAAAGCAGCTGGTCCTGCAGTGTTGCTGTTTAACTGGTTGTCCTCCAACAGAGCCTAGTAGGAAGCAAGTGGAGAGAGGAAAAGAATCCAGTCAACCATGCTGCTCTAGCCTCTCCTTCCTCTTTGTCCCAGCCTCTTTTGACCTAACCTTCTGTTAGTTTATCTCTCTGTCCAAAGGAAAATTATCCACAAATTAAGGGCCCTTCAAATGGGCCAGTTTTTCAAAGATGCATTATGTTTCTCTGACAGATTAGTTGACCTTCTGCTAACTCTTATGAAAATCCAGGGAGTTTTTCTCTTCTCTCTTTACTGCTACTTCTCTCCATCCTCCTTTGCTTGCTACCAACTACCACCTCCTTCCCACTTATTTACCAGGACAGCAAGAGCATACAAGTTCTTGTTCCGGGGCACCAGGACTTCAAATTCCCCATTCGGCTTCAGCTGAAACAGAGCAGCAATAAAACTGGGCTCTTGATAGAAGAGAATATTGATAGCTCAGGACTGAGTTTGCATTTGAGCTCAGCATTTTTTAAAAATTTATATTTATATGCTGCCCTTCTTTGGAGACTCAGGGCGGCTTACAATGCGTTAAGCAATAGCCTTCATACTTTTGTATATTTATACAAAGTCAGCTTATTGCCCCCACAACTGGGTCCTCATTTTACCCACCTTAGAAAGGATGGAAGGCTGAGTCAACCTTGAGCCTGGTGAGATTAGAACTCGCAGTAATTGCAGGCAGCTGGATGTTAAATGCTGCCTTAATAGGAGGCATTAGCCTGCTACGCCACTCAGGCTCCTCAGCACTTTTCTGTTGCAGCAAGTACACATTATTTAGGGGCTCAATTGTGGGGTCCTTGATGCTCTCTGAGCTTGGAGGTTTTCTTGCAGATGTTTCATTACCCAACTAGGTAACATCATCAGTACTGGGGTTTTTTATATGAGTGTCTTGCTCTGTGTCCACCAATGCAGACACACACACAAGCTAACAATAAATCACAGCCAAATCAAGGAACCACTGAGCACTCCACCATCACTGAAAGAACAAGCTGCCTGTATATAAAGAGCAAACCCAGCTCCCTTCCAGCACTGATGATATTACCTACTAGGGTTATGAAACATTTGCAGGAAAACCACCAAGCTCAGAGAACATCAAGGACCCCACAATTGAGCCCCTAAATAATGTACTCTTGATACAATAAGTCAGGGAATCTATGGGGTATCTTACCCCAAATAGTCTTGTCTCTAATGGTGTTCCCTTCAGAGGTAACTTACAAGCCTTCTGAAACTCCCTCCATCCTGGGGAATCTTTTGCACCACACTAAGGTTGGACTGAGGCCAAAAGAAGAATGGGACGACGAGAATGAGGTGGCTGGATGGAGTCACTGAAGCAGTAGGAGCAGCTTAAATGGACTCCAGAGGATGGTAGAGGACAGGAAGGCCTGGAGGAATGTTGTCCATGGGGTTGCGATGGGTCAGACACGACTTCACAACTAACAACAAGGTTGGGCAAGAGACTAGAATCCAGACAGAGGATCCAAACCCAGTCACAGCAACCACTAGAACCAAGGGGTATCTACTTTTTTGGCTGCCTTGCTAGTCCTCTCATGGACCTCTTTGTCAAAATTTTGGTTTACTGCAGGTCTCTTCTGGCACAGACAGTCTCATGTTGGGCCTTACGTGCTTGATGGGGCTCTGTTTTAATGAAGAGGAGCTTCCATTTCCCTGGGCTGTGGGGAAATTTAGGAACAAACAGGAACTGTGGTCCTTAGTTTTGTTTTGTTTTTTGTCTTCTCCAGATGAAAAAAACTCATCAAAATCAGGCCTGTCTTTGCAACGCCCTTCCCTTTGAGACTCAATTCCATCCATTAAAAAGCTTTTGTGATTCACGGAGCTGCCCTGAGAGAAGCCTCACAGGGGGCTAAGGCAAATCCTAGTCTCCACAATCTCCCTCCCCAGTTGTCAATATTTAGAAAGTGCCACTGAACAGTGTTGAAGGTTCCAAGAATAGCCCCATGAAAGCAAAAACACTATGTGAAGTCAGTATGGGCTCAGGAACTTTGGCAGGAGGGGGAAGATTGGTAGGTCAGGATCACTTTGGCCTCTGCCCAGTCCTTTTGTGCAGCCTTGAACATAGGAAGAGGCAGGGATGGCTCTTCTATATCCTACATGAAGGAGTCTACTCCTGAAGGCACTCCTTCCTTTTCCCTCTCAATCTCCCGCCCCACACCAGAAGTTGTCTACTCAGCACACCATTCCACTTTTTGGATTTCCATATCGGTCACAAATTTTACGTTTTGTTCTCCTAGGGGTCTTGGGGTTGTCCTTCAGTCTGCATATTGTTCCTGCCATAGAATTTGGAATACCAGCTCCTAGGTTGCTGCTTGTTGCAGGCTTTCCCCCCCCCCCCCCACCCCAAGACAGTGAAAACATTTTTTTAAAAAAATTCCCTGGAACAGAGAAAAAAGAATGGACTGAGTCTATTGTTCAGAATCCCTTTGCTCCAGTTCAGCAGATTTAGATCTTGTAATAATATCCATTTGGTAGAGATCACCCGAAGTGGAAAAATTCTGGGTTGAACTGATTATAGGCAGTCCTCAACTCGCAACCATTTAATGACCATTCAAAGTTACAACAGTCATTGAAAAAAGTGACTCGTGACTGATTTTCACACTTATGATTGTTGCAGCAACACAACATGGTCACATGATCAAAATTCAGATGCTTGGCAACTGGCATGTACTTTATGACAGCTGCACAGTCCTGGGGTCATGTGATCACCATTTATAACCTTCCCAGCCAGCTTCCAGTGAGCAAAGTCAATAGAAGCTAAATGACTCCACGTTTCCCTTAATAATTGCAATGATTCACTTAACAACTGTGCCAAAAAGATCATAAACTGAGGCAAAACTCACTTAACAAAAATTTTGGACTCAGTTGGGATTATAATTCGCGCACAACATGTAGTGTTAACCTTAGTTTGGTTTTGCATGGTTTAATGCATTCCATAGCCATAGTAGTTTATCAAATTTAAAAACCTTTCCCTAATTCAAAGGCTAAAGCTGCTACATGATCCTGATCAATAGGAAAAATAATCAACTCTGTCTTTTAATACCAATAGAATAGAACAGAATATCCCAATCCTCTTAGAAGTTGGCTACAAAATAGGGAGGATTCCCCAGAATCCAACAGCCCTTGAGAAATCCATCTTACATCTTGAAATGGGTTTTTTTTCACTCACTGACAGTAAATACAAGTAGGCCTCAACTTACAACCACAATTTCTGCCACTAAGCAAGACAGTTGTGAGTTTTGCCCCATTTTACCTTTCTTGCCTCAATTGTTAAGCGAATCACTGCCCTTGTTAAGTTAGTAAGAGTTGTTAAGTGAATCTGACCTCCCCATTGACTTATTTAGTTTAGTTTACTTTATTGTCATTGCACATGGTACAACGAAATTAAATGCCGTCTTCAGTGTACATTATAACTATAAAAATAAAAACACAAACATACATCCTTTACATTCTATATAATTGAAATTGAAAACCCGATATTGCACTATACCGTAGAATTCAATATGGTTATTGCCCTAGGTTAGAAGCTGTTTTTCAGCCTAATTGTCCTTGTTTTTATTATCCTGTACCGTTTGCCAGATGGCAATAGTTAAAAAAAAAAGGGTGCCCAGGATGAGATGGATCTTTAAGGATGTTTTGAATTTTCTTAAGGCAGCAGGAGCTATAAAGCTCTTCCAAGGAGGGGAGAGGGCAACCAATGATCCTCTGGGCAATGGCATTGACCCTCTGGAGTGCCCTCCGCAATTGGTAAAACTTACACAGATACAGTAAGTTAAGATACTCTCTATGGTGCAGCGGTAAAAGGCCACCAGCAGTTTTTCATTCAGTTGTTGTTCCCTGAGAAGTCTCAGGTAGTATAATCTCTGCTAGGCCCTTTTGACCAGTGCTGCAATGTAAGCGCCCCAGGTCACATCCTATTTTATAACACCCAGAAACTAAAAACTGGCCACTTGCTCCACAAAGGCTCCATTGATAACCAAGGGCTGGATGTCTGATCTATTCCTTCTATAGTCCACTATAAGCTTCTTGGTCTTATTTGTGTTAAGGACCAAGTTATTGTCGACACATCATGAAAGCAACCGTTCTACCTCGTCTTGATAGGCAAACTCATCCCCCCAGGAGATGACTCCCACCACTGTTGTATCATCTGCAAATTTAGTAATTTGCTTGTCAAATAGTCACAAAAAGTAATTCCAGTACACTGCAACCATCATAAATATGCGCAGTTGACAAGCATCCAAAATTTGATCACATGACCACGAGGATGCTGCAACAGTTGTTAAGTGTGAAAAATTGTCATAATTCACTATTTTCAGTACCGTTTCCACTTTGAACAGTCACTAAACGAATGGTTGTAAGTCAAGGACTACCTGTAATTGAGAGTTAATGCCAGAGATATCTGGATGAGGACGCAAAGGCCCTGGAGTTTCCAAGGAGACTCAAGTTCTCCTGGCTTTTAAGCATTTTGAAACACTAACAATAATCACTCCTCCCACATTTCTGTAAGCCAGCAGTGCTGGCCCAATGCCTTTGGGAGAGGCGTTGATTCTCCTAAAAATCAGAAAAAGTCTATTTTCCATCTTGTTGCCCAGGAGGACTAGCTCTTCGGATGTAGACTGCCTCTTAATGTGGAAGCTCCATTAAGCTAGCTGCTTGAGCAAGAGTCACTGATGTAACCCAGCTCCTGCTATTAATGTGACTTTTGGAAGCCCATTGTCTGTGGGTATCCCTACATCCATGGGTCAGCTCACACCATTCTTCTGCTTGAATTAAGAGACCTTCCTTTTTCCTTTACCACTACATGGAGTTTTCGACATTAAGAAATTAACATCTTAAATTATTTTAATAATTTACTAATGTTAGAAATTATTTTCCCTATAGTAGTTTTCAGCCTAGTTGTTTTCCAAAACCTTAGGAAAATTTTAATCTTCATTTTCTAAGTTTTCAACCTTGAAATACCCCTTTGAGAAGTTTGCTATAACAAGGGGGAGGCTCCCCAAAATTCAGCAGCCCTTCTGAAGACCAACTTACCTCCTGGAAGACATCTTCACTCTTGACAACTGATAACAGTAGCTGACAGTTTAGCTTAGACAGATGATGTCACAAAGCTATTACAATTGCCAAGGAGATGACAAGCTGGGATCCCACCAAAGATCATCTGCTTCACCTTTTCTACATACACCAAGGCCAGACAAATCTCTGTAGGCAACTACCAAACACACATCACTATAACTGCCTACTTTTTACCCAGATGGCATAGCTCTTCTGATGTAGACTGCCTTTTTATGCAGAAGCTTCATCAAGCCAGCTAACTGAGCAAGACTCATTGGTGCAGCTCCTGGTCAACTTCCTATCCAATTCCCTTTGTGCTGTTATTCTAGTGTTTTGTTTTGTTGTTCTGGGGTCCCGACACCCCTGTATCCAGGGTCAGCTCCCTCTGTCATTTCTGCTTAAGTGCAGACAGCTTCTTCTGCATCTGAAAGTGTTATTAGCTGGTGCCAAGGAGAGAGGAGATAAACTCTCTCACTGCTTTTTAAACTTCAGACATCTGTTACAGCAATCCAGATTTTAAAAATCCTTCAGTATTCTCAAGCAACAAGTTCTGTCGAAAGCAAATACTGTGTGGTTAATGATGCTGAATCTCATTTTGTTTATTTAAGGAACAGATGGGGAACGATGGCCTCTTTATGACTTGTGGACTTGAACTCCCAGAATTCCCGAGCCAGAAGGAATAAAAGGGCCATCATTCCCCATCCCTAATTTAGGATATTCCTATTTCTGTTGGTCTCTTACACTTCAAATAGCTCACCCTTGGCTGTGGAATTCTCTTGATCTGGCAAGATCAAGATTGCAAAATTAATTTCACTGTTGATTTTGCAAAAAAAGCTTGAGATAATATGGGACTGGATCCCAGTGAAGCTCTGGAGTTGTTTTTAGAAGTGTGGGATGTGTTGCATTTGGGAGGTTCTTGGTGGGCTTTTATGGTTTTTTAAAATTGCTTTTATTGTTTTGGTTACTGTTTGTGAGCTACCCAACTCTGATGCTTCTGCACATTTTTCCAATTCTATCTTAATGTATTTAGCTGTATTACTTGAATTTGCAAAATAAAATAAATTCTCTGCAACTAAATAAACAAATCAGTCCTGGTTAAGAAAGAGTTCTGTTCCTAACTCAATCTTTCACTCAGATTGGTATGTAAGTTAGAACTGTTTCTACAGAGTTTTTGTTTCTGTTTATTAAATATAAAAAATTGTATTGTTCACTCTGAAGCCAATGAAGTGCTGAAGGTGTGCAATGCTTTCACAATGCTTTTAAAAATGATATCCTATGAGTAGATTAAAAGAGGCATTCAGTGCTAAGTATCAATTACAAATAAATAAATAAATTTACCTTTATATAGGATTCACTGGATCAGCTGTTTTGGTCTGTCTAATCTGACTAAAAATTAAACTGAGAGTAATTAGCATGCAGAAAGCAGCAAATAATTTATTGATCCAGGTGCCACCTTGATAGGATTGGCCAAACACATTGCAGTCTGTAGGAAATTCTGCTACAATTCTCTTTAAACTTAACTTTGGCAAATTAAACATTTAAATACTGATGTTCTCTATAGGACCAGAATGGATGAATTCTCATAAAAAACAAAACAAAAATCAGGATTTGGAAAGGACGATTTTAACCCAGGCAGTTCTTACATACAGCCTTTAACCCACAGGAGTCAAATCTATATATATATAAGCCAAATAACACTCACTCATCCTGAAATCTCCAGAACGGTAAAGCCTACAAACTTGAAATTTGGCACATGTTCTTCTTGGCTTCTAAGTGCTCGCTAAGAAAGGATTTTTCGAAATGACCCTCAGAGCATTAGTATTTCATATACAGTATTGTATTCACACACTCTGATGCTAAGGAGTTTGACATTCTACTCCCCCTCCCCACCTGAAAAGAACTCTGTCCCAACTGCCAGTTGCCTCACATTCTGTTCCCTCAGTTCAAACTGGCAGACATTCCACTCTTTCACTCAGGAGTGGTCTGGGGCTCTTTACAGTACTAAACATTGCTACCTCAACAAAATGTCTACACCTTCCACCTATGGAACTGATGGCACATTAAAACCCCAAATAGATGGGGTTAAGCCCTTTAATCCCACCAGCAACCAGGCCTTTTTTGTCTATGCAGCCAGGCTAATAACGTGCATAGCATAGACTTCAATTCCTCCCTCAGATGAATTGCTCAGGACCTCCTTGTAAACAACATTCCTGGTCTTGCTCTCTGGCTGGAGGATGACCAGGCTGTCAAGTGAACTGACTCTGGAGCACACCACATACAACTGGCTATGGGAGAAACAGTCGCTTGTCAAATGCACACCAGCCACTTTCAAAGTCTGTCCCTGTGCCTTATTGATGGTGACGGTGTAGCAAACCTTAATGGGAAATTGTAAACTTTTGAACTCGAAGTGGTAGTCTGATGGGATCAGAGGAATTTGGGGTATGAAAACAATTTCTCCCTGATTGACGCCTGCGAAAATCGTGGCTTCGATTATGTGTTTGTACAGAGTCTTCACCTAAAGACTCTGTCTTCAGGTGCACAGTTGCCATTGCACAGTTTCAGAGGGGCTGGATTGCGTAACAGCAATCTTGAGGTAGAGGATGATCCTGGTGGGTTGAGAGTGTGCAAGAACTCCACAGGGTAATGTACAGCATCCTTGACCTCCATTACCAAGTCCACAGATTCATAATTCATATGTTCAGTGGACAGGTTCTCCAGCAGAAAGTCGTTGATGTTGTTGGCTGAGTCGTTTGTTGGAGTGAGAATAGTTCTTTCCCTCAGCCATGAAGTGCAATCCACTCCAGCCTGATGAATGTTGGGGTATATTCTGTCAGTCAAGCTGATCAGATCTCTCACAACATTGCAAAGGTTACTTGGAATAGTTATTCTTCCCTCCTCTTCCAAAAGCTTGCCATCACCAACATCAAATAATAAGTTAGGAAACTCTTCTGCCCTCAAATCACGTTGAAGGTGGACATACGTTAACTCTCAAGGACAGGGCTTTGACATTAGGTCATAAGATGGATGACTTGAGACAGGCCTGGACTTCATCTGCACGTGTCCCTCATGGAACAACAGGCAACTTCTGTCTGAAATCACCAGCCAAAAACACAGTAACTCCACCCATAAGACGATTGCTGCCTCTAATGTTCTGGAGCGTCCTGTTTAGAGCCACAACACCTCTTTTGTGAGTCATGGTGCACTCATCCCACACAATAATTTTGGCTTCTCAAAGCACCTGAGCTATGTCACTCTGCTTAGAGATGTTACAAAGTGCAGGCTCAAAATGATTCAGGTTGAGAGATAACTTGAAGGCAGAGTGAGCCGTCTTGCCTCCGTTGATCAAGGTAGGAAGCAACGGCAAAGGAAGCAACGGCAAAGGCGATATTTCTTCCACCCCTAATTTTGGTCAGCAACAGATTGATCAAGAACGTTTTGTCAATGCCATCAGGAGTGTCAAGAAAGAACAACTGCCCAGAATCAGAAGCAATACTGTGCATGATTTCATCGTAGGCCTTCCTCTGTTCTTGATTTAATTTTGGAACATTCACAGCATCTGCTTCTGTCAGCTGAACGGTATTATAAGACAGTTCACTCAGGTATTGATGGTTGCTGACAACAGCTCCTTGCTCTCATGAAGGGGGTGAAAATCTGAAGTGTAGGAGTGTTTTACCCGACATGGATATGACAATATCCTCAAGAAGGATAAGGCATTGTTTGTAAACAATTTGGAGGACCAGTTGGGCATCTCCACAATCTCTCTGTCAATTTATCAAGCCAATCATATAGTTTGGTAGCGAAGCATGGGCATCCAGATAGTCTCTTTTCATATTCATTCTTCCAATGTGACTTATTTCAGTATTTCTTAATTATCCTTTTGGAACATAAATCTCAACAATAAGTCACCCGGACTGCAAAGTTATTGCTGCAAAATAAGCAACAAAAGATGGCAACAATTTTGGTTTTAAAGGTAAAGGCAGGAACTTGTCCTATGGTAAATAATAACCTGGGGATTCCCTGCCTCCACTTTTTCTCGTCTCTATTTCACAAACTAATTGTTTGCCTTTGTCATGCCTCCATGAAAAATTATAATCATGTTGTTTGCAAGGCCACCTTTCAAGCTGTTTACAAAACATTAAGGACAGACGTGTGTGAGATTTGGGTCTCCTGTAGACAGTCAGAGGACATCTTTACTTGTGCCTGGCAAACAATTGACAACCAGGGAGGTCTCTCTGCAATATTTTATTTATCAAATTTAGAGACCACCCATCTCATTCACACAGCAACTCTGGGCAGTGTACAATTAAAAATCATATAAATATGGTTTATAAATAAATATTGTATTCCAATAGGAGGCAATTAAAACAGGAATAAAATAATTAAATTATATTTTTCACTAATTCTAACTTCAATCTGCTTTTCAAGGGAAGTTTCACAAAGCACTTGTCGCAATAGTTAAGAAAGGATGCACTGTATCCAAGCTGAGGATAATTAGTGCCCAAACTAGCTAGATCATCTGGTACATTAGTTTCAATTAGACAAATGCATTATACATTATATAAATTCACTGTTTGCCATGCCCATCATCTGTGAATCTAGTGACACCTGAAGTTCAAGGAATATCCCAAGCCTGCACACCTGCTTTCAATGGAAGTACAACTTTATCCAAATATCTGAATCCCAATTTCCAAATCTAGTTTTCCAACCAGCAACAGAACCTCAGCCTTGGCTTTGTTTTCTATTTATTGCCCAATGTTCTGTGCATTTTGGACCTACACAACGCTGAGGAGCACAACCCCTTCCTTTGACTAAAGAAAGATTATCTGCCTTTCAGATCTGGTGAATCCAGTGTGGAATCCCACACTGAACCTCAAATTTTCAAGCTACCAACCTGGGAAAGATTAGACTCCTACAATATTGCTGGGAGCGTTATGTGTGACTCTTGTTGCAAATTATGGTGATATAAGGTGGTGGTGTTATTATTATTACTATTATTATTATTATTTTATTCATTAAACATGAAACTCAGTCAACTGAACATTTAAAAATGTATTATAAATACCATTGACTGGTGCTAATGGTTGATACAGGTTGCTGCCAGGGTCCTAGGTATCAACCAAGTATCTTCTTAAAATATATAATGTTCCGAATAGCACAGTTTTTTGCAGTTCTGCTGGTATTATTGCAGGAAGCTGCAATTTATTATTATTATTATTATTATTATTATTATTATTATTATTGTATCATTTTTATTCTAGCATCTTTATCTGAATAAAACTCAAAGCAGCAAATATACTTAATTCTCTTACCTCTTATTTTATCTACAATTATTATGAAGTGTGTTGGACATAGCAAGTTATTACTATCTATCATAACGTTGTGGAGATATTTTAGAGCCATTTCCTCTCTACAGAAAAATTTGCATGGCATTGGGTTTTTTTGTTTTTTTTAAGGGGAGGCCCTAGTGGGTGGCTAAGATTTTCTTCTGCTTTCGCATGGGGTTTCCAATCCTGACCACGTAGATGTGTGTTAAATAAAATCAGAGGCCGGAAGACAACATACAATTTGCTTACCTTATAATTTAACCTCTGCCACACTTGCCTGACTTCTTTCACATGGCCTATGGCAATGCTAATTTCTCTGTCACTATCTCACACCTAAATAACCTTTCAATGAAAGTCTCCTGATGGCCTCCCAATTATTCCACTTTGCAGCAAGAAACAGTCTGATTTCAAATAAACAGTGCATGCAAAAATCTCAGGCAACTCCCCACCCACCGACTTTCAGATGATGCAGTTGTTAATACAGAATTGGAACCTCATTTGCACTGTGGATTTATTTTGTGCTTCTTGGGAAGATTTTGACTTTTGTTTTTAAACAATCTTGTGAAGTTGAGTCATGACGATGCTCACATCCACACATGCTACATCTGTAGTTTCTGCATGTGGCTTTTACCACTGTTCCTTCCCTTGTTACATTAAAGCACTTTTGATGTTCAGAGGAATTTCTTGGCTGGTTGATGATTGGGGTCTTGGGGATGCCAGAAACAGAGGAAGCAAAACTGGCAGAGGGATGAATTATAAATGTAGCTTCTTATCTAAGCTTTCTTTGGATCCTTAAGCGCATGTGCTGAAAGTAGCCAAGTGGAGGAAAAGTTGGGGCATTCTCACATTACAAAATGTTATATAATATATTAAGAACATAAGCAGTGCCCTGTTGGATCAGATCCCTGGGCCATTTACAGATAATCCTCCAGTTACAACAGTTCACTTAGTGACTATTCGAAGTTACAACATAACCCCCTCTCATTACTTACAACACAGTCCCAAGGTTACAAAAGTTGCAGCACCATGGCGATGTTCATCCTTACGAACAACCACAGAGGCACTGCCATATTCGCCCTGTCTATTCCCCCCCTCGGGCCGGGTCTCCACAGGCACTGGGCCGTGTAAAAAGTGTGTAAGTCACTTTTTTCAGAACTATAAGTTGAGGACTATTTGTAACGCAGTAACATTTGAATATGCCACTTTAAGAAATGAACAAAAAGAGCTTTCGCATATTTCTAACGAAAGTCAAGAATTGGTTCATAATGTGTAAGGGTCTCTGCATCTTCCAAGGAGTATGGGAGCTGGAGTTCATTCCATTTTGTGAGTTACCTTTCCTTCCACCTAAAATTCTTACCTATCATTGGTGGTCCATAAATATGAAAATACATATCCTGTTTCCCCCCAAATAAGACATCCCCCGATAATAAGCTCAATCAGGCTTTTGAGCACATGGCAATAAGGCCAAGCGCTTATTTCAGGGTTCAAAAAAATATAAGACAGGGTCTTATTTTCGAGGAAACATGGTACATACATATATACATACATACATACATACAATGCATCTGAAAATTGATCATACAGTGTATAGAGATTGAAATACGCAACATATGACGAAACAGAGAAAGGGTTGAGAAAAAGGGTTAGTGTTAGGGTGAAGAAAGTTGGAGCTGGAGTTTATGAAAGCCCCCCTCCTCAAAAAAAAAAAAAGAACAAAAGATTTTAAGAACAGGGTAGGAGGGAGAAAAAAGCTTTAAAAACAAAACAAAGAACAAAAGTTAAGCCAGTAAGGATAGATTTGAAGCAAGGACAGGAAAGATATTTAAAATTTAATAGTTGGAACAGTGAAAGGTTGAACAATGAGTAAGAACAGAGTTATAGCTAATTGGTTGAAGAGACCTGGCCACTACATGAGGCAACCTAAGCTGTGATTGGTTGCTGCAAGTATAAAGGGGGAGTTTCCTTGTTTCCGACCTTTTCCTCTATGTGCCCTGATTTATCTCATGATGTTCCTGCTGTTTTGATTTGCCTAATGATGCTCTTCTTTGCCTATCTTATCTACTGTAAATACATTTATTTATATAAAACTGGTTTATGTCAGTGTCTTTTGATTCCATCAAGAGCAATATAATTCCATCTACCAGCGATGTAATTCCCTGACAAATTCTTAAGTTATAATAGAGATAATATGAGCATGATTTACATTTTAAAAATAATGGGTGGGTGAGAATTTTGCCCACAGTGACAGTCAGAATTGGAAGGGACTTTGGAGGTCTTCTAGTCCAACCCCCTGTTCAAGCAGGAAACCCTATATGACTTCAGACAAATGGTTATCCAATCTCTTCTTTAAAAAAATATTGGAGCAACCACAACTTCTGGAGGCAAGTTGTTCCACTGACTCATTGTTCTAACTATCAGGAAATTTCTCCTTAGTTCTAGGCTACTTCTCTCTTTGATCAGTTTCCACCCATTGCTTCTTCTCCTGCCTTCAGGCTTTACATATATCAACAAGTCCATAGAAAACACAGCTTCAGAATTAAATGTACTATAGAAAGTTATTAGTGAATAGGATGATTGATAATGTGCTAGCTTGATCAACCGAAAGACACAGTACTGTATGTACCTTGCAAAGCTCAACCACAGTCGCCTCAGATGGTGTAAAATGGCAAGCACAGTACAAACAAGCAGAACCTTAACAAGCAGAAAAATAGATGAGACAAAAAGTGTATTTGCACAGATTTTGGCTTAATGTTAGGCTGAATGCACTAAGTCATGATTGTTGCTATCAGGAATGTGAAGCTAATCATGCTTTGTTCAGTAAACCAAACCAAAATCATCTGGCTTAGTACAATATCTGAGTCCACTGTATCCTATGCCGGTAGGTATCTGTACAAAACTTTTTTGTCCTTTACTTGTCATATTTTGAATGAACTTAAGAGTGCTAAAAAATCTGGAAACTACAAAAGGCAGCAAACAGGTAGGGGAGGTTGTATTACTTTGGTGCCAGGTTTACTGAAATCAGTTTTAAAGGAGATACTAAATATTCTGTTTAGAACAGATCTCATTACTACTCATGTAAGATCTTTCAGGATATTGATAAATAAAACGGGTAGCTTTTTTATTCGCAGCTGTGCGGGGGATGTTGATCAACTAATTATACAGAAATTATGATAAAAATCTGCGTACTTGCAGAGATCTTTTTAATTGCCCCTTTTCTCTCTCTCTAAAAATAAAAGAAAGTAATGTGAAACAAGCCATCAATGAGAAAAGATTAAATAAATGCCCATCTTACCAGACAAGTCTGTATAAATTTGCTCTTTCCTCTGTGTATAGGTCATTTTTCTTATATTATATAAAGAATTTTTCTGATTTTTTTTTAAAAAAGCATTGCCAATTAAGCGGTTATAGATGAAAAGATTCATTCACTGGACATACATAAACAAGATCAAATCAGTCAAACTTAACTTTCCAAACATAGGAAATGGGGATAGTAATGCTAACACTTGAATGCTTGTAGTTAAGTTTATAACTTTAAAGACCTCCATAACAGTATATTTCAAATCAAAATACATTGTGCAGAAAAAAAGAAAATGCTGTTTGGAAATTAGAATAACCGGTAGATGAAGTGCAGGTACTTCTTGACTTACAACCATAGCTGGGACCAGAATTTCTATTGTTAAGCAAAACAGTTGTTAAGTGAGTTGCACCTAATTTTGTGACTTTTTTTTTTTTGGGCCAGGGTTAAGCAAATCACTGCAGTTGTTAAGTGATTCGTGTGGTCATTAAGCAAATCCAGCTTCTCACATTGATTTTGCTTGTCAAAAGGCAACTGGGAAGGCTAAAAGTAGTGATTCATTAGATGACCCTACAATGGTTTACAACCATTGTAAATAGGTGCTGGTTGCCAAGTGTCCAAATTTTGATTGTGTGACTGTGGTAATGCTGCAACAATTGTTAAGTGTGAGGACCATCATAAGTCACTTTTACCAATATCATTGTAACTTCAAACAGTCACTAAACAAATGGTTATTAATCACCTTACTTATAAGGTGTTTTAAGGATTTTGGATAATGTGTTATTTGTCCTAGGCAAGTATGCATAGCTCCATCCAGAGAAAAATGGCTTACGGTATATTGTGTCTGTGACATTAAAAGGAGTTCTGATTTCACAGGACCCTATAGGATGCTGAATTATTTGGGTTTCCTCTCATAGAAAGCTTGTAGAGAGGGATAAATCATTATCAAAAAAGCATTTCAATCTTTCCCCAGTTTGATTTTAAACAAAATTGCTGGAGAACATAAACAGAACTCAGCGTTGAACTTCTGAATCAAAAGACAATTTAAACAAAATTTTGCAATGCAGAATCTTGATAATAGCTTGCAAAAACTAAATGTAGCTTGCCTGTTCCACGTTTGATCATGTCCTACTCATCTTAGGCTGAAGTAAGAATCTTTGGTATTTCGGCAATCTGGATCACTTTCCTTTTCTTGCCAATGAAAACCAAAAGTAAACACGAGTCCTTCTCCAAAAGGCACGGAAACTTCTTCAACAAGCTTGTTATCAGAACATGCATTTCCTTATACTTTAAATATTTGGTGGAGAAACAAGTGCTTAGACTTTATGAAAATATATTTTAAAATGTTGGGTCTCTTCCAAAGCAAAGAGTAAGCAAATCAGTAAGAAAAATTAAACACTTTAAAAGATGGAAACTTAAACCTTACCTCAAGTAGGTAAAAAGAGCTATTCATTAAAAAAGTAGGATGTTTGACCCAGGGCTGGGTTCTAAATTTTTTTACTACCGGTTCTGTGGGCGTGGATTATTCTGTGGGCGTGGCTTGGTGAGGGGGGTAATGTGACTGGGTGGGCATGGACAACTTTTTTTAAAAAAAACTTTAAAAACCATTTTTTCTACAACCTTAAGAG